>JAVSCE010010880.1:0-476400 GCA_032199065.1 Smutsia gigantea | reverse complement strand
AGTGAAGTCATTGTACTCATTTCCTTGAGCCCATATGGGAAAGTTTCTCTAGAATAATTACCTAGAAGTAGAACACAGGGTCATAAAGTACATACAGCTTCCACCCTTACTAAGTCCTGCCAAACCGCTGCCAGTTTGGAAAGCTTTACACTTTTTGTGTCGCTGGTTTCTGTAGCCCTTGCCTTTATGGCTTCTTGGTTTTGTGGCATATTTGAAAGCCCTTCTCCGTTTAAAGCCTTGATTTGTAGGGGCGTGATTATGGCTACGGGAGGAAAGTAGCTGTCCAGTTGTTTCCACACCATTTATTGACATGGATGACTGACTAATATGCATTTATTTTTATGAAAGTTAAGCCTTTTTACAGATTTAGGAAATTTCCTAGGAGTTACACCAACCTGTCAACAGCTATCATTTCTGGGTAGTGGGATAAAGGATGTTACCTAGGTAAGTTAAAAAATTTTTCAATGACAAACACGTTTTATTTGTGTCATGAATCATAATAGTTAGAAAAGTAATATGGTTAAGCGCTCTGACTCCAGGAAGATTGGTGCAGGATACAGAGGCACCTGCGGTGGGTGCCTGCCTGGATGCGAGGCTGGGGAGAGCCTGGCTGGGCTGGGCTTCCTGACCTGGGAGCAGGGTGGGGCCCGCTGGGGGCAGATCAGCCTCCAGACGGGGACACGCCCCACCACAAGCACTCAGTCAGCAGCCATTATCAGATAGTCACGGCCTCTGTCACCCGGCATCAGCTGTGCCACGCCTGAGCAGTGGCGAGGGGAAACGGGCCTCGTGTCTGGGCAGCAGATGATGACTTCACACACTCCTCACAACCGAAACAAAGGCTCCGTCGGCAGCCCTGCAAGTGGAGCCAGCTGAGCAGGTCAAGGTAACACCCAGGAGGACCCACAGGCCTAGGATTCACACGGAAAAAACCCCACCACTTGCCATCTGTGTGCCCGAGACGTGGATCAAAAGTGTGCCTGGCTCAGAAATGGCCTCCCGCAGTGGGGCCCTCAGAGGTTCCGTCCCGGGGCACCAGGGCAACGGCGCATTGTTCCCACTGTCTTTCCCCATTAGAACGTCAGCCCCAAGAGGGCAGGAATCTGGCTTTTATTTTTGTCCTATGTTTCCAGGGCGTGACATGTGGAAGTTAATAGCTCTTTGTGGGGTGGTTGAATGAGGGCACAAGTCACCATCATGACCCAGTTCCCCTTTTCTGCCTTTCATGTTTTTAATTTAAAGCAGCAGATGGATGGGGAAACAGTAGGAATTATCTGAATCATGGCCATCAGATGCCGTCAACAATTCCTTTGATTCTTGTACCAGTTCATGAAATTGTTGTACATTCAACTTTAATTCCACAGCAAGATGTAGCCAAGAGAAGCAAAATCCAATTTCAACACTCTCTTCTTAAACTGGGAGCTTCCACAAAGTACCGTTTCTTAGGGCAGATAAACTGTACATATTTGGTTTCTGTCTTTCTTTAGATGGTCTTTGCTTCTAAAGATTGTGGATTGTAAAAACAGGAAGCAGAGGACTAGATGATTTGCAAGTGATTAAAAGATGACAGCCATCCACTGACTCAGGACGCCTAGTGTGTATTGGGTGCCATGCTAGGTGATGGGGACATAGGAGTGAACAAGACAGTCTGTGCCCTCAAGGACATACAGGCTTGAGCTAACATTTGTTGAGCATTTAGTATATGCCAAGGGCTTTACTTGCCTTAACTCATTTAATCTCACAACAACCCTATGAGGTAGGTTCAGAGAGATTAAGTAATCTGCCCAAGATTGTACCACTAGGAGACAGACGGACTCAGATTTGAACTCAGGCAGACTGGTTCAGAGCCTGTGTCCTTAACCTTTATATATTTTTCTTCCCTTGGGCAGTTGATGCAAACACCAGGCAGTGACAAAGCAGTGTGACTGGTGCCACCACTGATCAATGCAGACGAGGCCGAGAAACACACAGAAGGGACATCTAATCCAAGGGTGATCAGGCGAGATTTACAGAGGGAGTGATATGGGAAGTCAGCCCAAAGGAGTGGGAGAGAAGGCAGGGGGTTCTAGGCAGAGGAAGGATCACCCGGAAAGACGGAAAGACGAGGGGAGAGAGAAAGCGCTAGGGCACACCGCGGCATCGTGCATCTAGGGGGCGCCCCTGAGAATGCGGGAGAAGTGATGTGAAGCTGTAGAGAGGCACTGAAGAGAGCTAAGGAACGGAAGAGGTAGCTGCTGCAGCCCCACCTGGGCCACTGCTCTCCCAGGGGCTGGGGGTGCCTTTCTACCCAGGTGAGTAAGGAAGCAAGGGAGGCGGGTTGGGACCTGGGAGGAAGGCCCAGCCCATGCTGAGATTAGGTACCAGGACCCAGCTGTGGCTGCCATGGACATTGGTGCCCTTTCGACTCCTCTCCTCTTTGGCCAGCAGCAGCCAGCAAATCCTTAGGGAAATTATGCAGAACGAATACATTTTTCTTGATTCCTTTCAAAACCCAGGAGAGACATGTCTAACATCAATGCTAAAAATAGCTGTGGAACTAGGGGTCTTTTGCTGTTGATTCCAGGATGGTCTATTGATTCCGTCTCAGTTGTAATGTGACTGTGGATGAGAATTTGAAACATTACTTGTACAGAAAATGCACATAAGAATATAAATTGCCTAACATACAGTAGGGGTTCAATAAAGTACTTTTTAGTAGGAAAGGTGGGAAAGGAGGGAGGAAGGGAGGGAAGGGGAGGAATAGGAAGTCAGATCTGTCCTACAATGTGGAGGTTTCATTTCTTAGGGCTCCATATTCCTTCAGTCATACCATCTACGTCAGCAGTTCTCAAAGGGTGCCCTTTGGAAATCTCTGGGGTCATTATTAATCACAAATGCAGGAGCCGTCATGCACAGCAAGCACTGCCTCATGTCACAAGCAACCATCCTGCTAGACATTCCTGTAGGTGGAAAATCCTATTTATGATGATCCGAGCCCAGACTGTAACTTGATTTTATGTATAAAACACCAAAAGTGTTTTTTTGGCATATGAGTGTACTTAAAAAGATCACAATGACTGAGTGAATAAAAAAGATTACACTCACTTGGGCTGAAATTTTACCAAGAGTTGTTCACCGATTTCAGTCACATGACTGACAGCAGTCATGATGTCTGAGTTGCCGAGACGACACATGCAGTTGTCACATTCAAAGTGATTCAGGGTTCAGGTGTAGGCATGATTGTTTAATCACGTCTTTTATGTAGTTGTGCTTGAGTGTTTACATAATGAAATGTATTTTTATTTTTTCTTTACCCATCGTTTATTTTTTATCATTATTTCCTTAGAAGTTGTGTGTATGTATGTTATCTATGAATTTCACTTCAGGATCTAAAAGGGATGTTTTGAAATATTAATTATGCAATGGGTGTTGGATCTGATAAGAGTTGAGAACCACTGATCTTTGTTAGGGGGCTAGGCTGGTCTTGGGGTTTTCTATGTTTCTTTCTTTTCCCCCTTCAAATGACACTCAAAAGGTGGTGACATGTATTTTTCTAACTTCAAAGTTGGACTTACGGTTACTCGCTCACTCAACTGCTTAGTGATTTCTAAACAAAGCAGATTTTCTACACTGAACTAATCACATGGGGTTGCAGTACATTATCCCGCTGGCTGCGATCACTCAATCACAGCCTCTGGCCTGAGTAATAGTTTTCCAGCAACTGCACTGAGCTAGCCCTGGGACCATCCTCAGGAGCTCTCCTCCTGGTTGGTTTTGGAGGCTCACACGGTTCCCAGGGCAGGACACTCCCTCACTCACTCTAATAGGAAAACTCAAAACCCAAGATCAACTCAAGTGAAATGCAAACTAACGAGTATCTTGAGCGTCCACAACATACCAGGCACACTGAGGTGGTGTTATTTTGTTAAATCTTTATAATCACCTGAAAGCTAGTGTCACATACCTGGTAAGAGCTTGAGCTGGGATTTGAGTCCAGGTCTGTGTGACCTCAAAGCCCAGTATTCCTTCCACTGTAACCCATCACCAGCCTAAGAAAATCTTGTGGTCACACCCCAGTTTAATCACTAGAGTTTATGGCTGTGGATAATGGCCGAAGAGCTTCTGAACAAAGGATAATTTTATTCACTAAATACCCATCTCCTTTTTTTTTTAATAGAAAAGGAATTACCTTAATCCAGTATGGAACATATTTTTTTCTAAACTACCTAACATCTGCCCTTTCCCCCACAAAAGATATACTCAAGTCTTCCTTTCATACTTACACTTCCCCTCAAGATATCAAGCTACTTCTTTAAGTGGCAACAGATTAGGAGGTGTTAACCTCATTTCAAGAAAAGGGGCAAAGGGGCTTTGTTATTCTGCAAGACTGTGGGTGTCTAAGCTTTGGATCAGTGATTCTCAGCCAATGTCTGGAGATGTTTTTGGCAGTTATAACTGGGTGAAGGGGGTATGTGCTGTCACCTTGTGAGCAGAAGTCAAGGAGGCCGCTTAACACACTGCAGTGCACAGGCCAACCCCCACAGCAAATTACCCAGCTGAGTTATCAATAGTACCAAAGCTGAAAATCCCTGCTGCAGACCTTTTGCTGGGGAAGAAACCACCACGCCCTCCCCTGCAGCAGAAGAACCCTATTATAAAGTAGAGGTGGTGCTCTGCTTGCCGGAGTGCCAGCTGAGTGGAACCCCTTCCCAGCAGGTGTTCTCCTGTCTTGCAAAGTCGGAGGAGGGGGCAAACTGGCCCTGGCAAAACTGAAATTGGGAAATGATTCCCCAGGTCACACAGACTTAAAAAAAAAAAAAACTTACCAAAAACAATTTGAAGTTTTTTGCTTAGAAAAGGAATTACTCAGTGTTAACCACACACACACAGAAACTGCACAAAAGTACAGCGTCCCCTACAATCCCACTACCCAGAGATGGTTGCTAAGAGTTTGGTGTGGTTCCTCTAGGTTTCTCCTAACCAGAAACTATCTTTCCATCAACACAAAAGTGGGGAGGGGATACTATAGTCTGCCACTCACTTTTCCTCCCTCATTAAATAGCCACACCTGGGTGCATGGTATGCCACCAGACAGATGGCATCTGATTCAACCAAGTCCTTATTGACAGATACATAGATTACTTCCAATGTTCTGCTATTGCAAAGAACATGACATGGAATAACCTTTTATTTTTTCCTTTATGCCCTTCTGAGGCCTTTAAGTTCTGAGAAGTGTAAGTGCTAAGTTCAAAGGCTATGTATATTAAAACATATTTGTTATAAATAAAAAGGGCCCTTATTATTTGCATATTCATTAGTCAAGTCCCTGTACCTATCAGATTGTATAGATAAGTCAAAGTCATCACATGAAAACATCCACCAATGAATGGACTACTTATAAAAGTAGTCCCTCCTTGCTTTGTAAGCTCTGGAACCCAGAGTGTCTCTCCTACCCAACCTAGTCAACTTCTGTTAGTTTCTAATTGATTATATTGTAAGCATATGACAAATGACGCAGATATAATGCAGGTTAATTGCAATAATTGCAAAACTTGCGCAAGATGGTAGATTGGATGAATTTGACAAATAATGCTAGAAAACTGCTCAAACCTGAAGCAAAGCCACTGGAAAATGTGAATCTGACACACTCAGACCAGTTAACAATGAAGGGAAAGGTGGTAAGGTAATCACCAATACATAAGTATGAAAAAGAACAATGAATATCCAAAGATCGAGGCCCTTAGGAAAACTGAGGAAGAAATCAACTACTGTTGCAAAAATTCCCTGTACAATGATGCCGCAAAAATCAAATGGGAAGGACATTATAGGATATGGAACAGTTTCACTTGAAAAACAAATACAATTCCTTGTTTGTTAATTATAAGAATATATTTGAAATTATGAATAGGCTTTAAAATGTCATTGTTTCCATGATGAAAGTCTCAGTCAGACTTCTCTCTCCCCCAGCCCCCACCACAGGCAATGGATTCATGTTAGGTGAGCTTCTTCTGGTGTCAGCTCTTTCCTTGAGCCAAGCAAGGCCTCACTCCCAGCAGCCTGGAAGGTCATGTCCAATGCTCACGGCTGGCATGTGAAGGCAAAATATTTCCTACAATTGTCTGATCCTTATAGGGGCTGATATATCACATGCGAAAACTGGGTCTTCTTTTACCCCCTTACGAATCACTGAGGATAAAGACTTGGTGTGCCTTCTATCACTGTCATCATTCCCAGCTGCCAGCCAGGAACCTGACAGCACGGGACAAAACCCCAGCTGACCCCTCGATACACTCACAGGCTGCGCCTCACGATCCACCTGGGACACCTGTCGGCACTCCTGGGTCCCCGAGCGAGGAAGCGCACAACGCAGGCCCTGAAAACAGCTGTGGGGCCTTGTGGCCCTTTAACTCTGTGATACAATTCAGCGGTTTTGAAGAATATTGTCAAGGGCCCGACTTTAAGAGTCATGAAATACATTTGCTTAAAAGTCTACAAAAATATACACATATATGTACACATCCAACCTTCTTCTCTCTGGCAATTTTACAATAAAAATACACTTCTACAGAAGGTCTTAAATATCAAATTTGGATTTTACATTACTTTTCACCTGCTACAAAAATAGCGTTCTTTTGTTGATTTCAAGCATTTAAAATTTAAGAACCATTTTTAGTGGGCTACACAAAAACAGTGTTGGCCCTTGGGCCACAGTTTGCTGACCCCTGTCCTAGGCCGCTCCAACACCCAAGTGTAGTAATACAGAGCTCCCGTGTTATATCTTGTTTCTCTGCTCATTGCTTTACCTAGCCACATCCAACTCAATCCACTTTACCATACAGTGTACAACTAAGGAGCCCTATAAATGTTTTGTAAGTTTTAGGAGTAATGTTCACGTCTGTCAGAAATGTATGCCAGGCTACAGCTGAAAGAACATTGATGTAATGCCATATTATGCATTAAATAAAAAAAAGAGAAAAATGTAATAAATTTGAGAAACTCACTACATTTGAAAAATAGGCTTTATTTTAACCAGTGGTATTGTATGACATCCTATATGGCATAATTGATTACAGCCAAGTTTTATGGATACAAATAAAACAGCAATTTCCCTCATTCTCTCTTTTGTTTTCTGTTCAGAGAAATCAGGAGATGGAGCATTATGCTCAGAAGTCAAGGAGCTCTTGCGCAGACTCCAGCTGAGTCCAGGCTCCTAACACACATATGGTCACATGTGCAAAGACCTTTAAGAGAAAATATTCAGAGCGGTATTTCTGTAGAAAATCACAATAGCATTTACAACCAAACATGGCTGATAAAATTAATCTTGCTGTGGATTGTAAGGATTTGAACTGCATATAAAGGAGATGAGGCCTTTGCATTCACTTTCCTTTAGAGAGGGGGAGAGGTGTGATCACCACCAGCCTGCCTCCTTCCTTCTTGCTCCAGTTGACTCAGGGGTCCTACCCTGTCCCTCTGGAGTGCATGAATCACTGCGCTGTGACAGAAATGGAAATACCTTGGCCCAAATACAAGATTTCATCACACAGCCAACCCTGGAAGTGGCTTTACACTTTCTTATTTCACAAAAGCTTTGACTATATGGGCCCATATGTAGCAGAAGATGCCTGAAATTCAGAAAATTATGAAAACAACTCTTCTCCACCCCTGAGGATATTTCACCTTTATAAAGTTGAAGATACAAAATATTAAAATAATTTGCCCTTTCTCCCCCTCAAAAGGAATCACATTCTCAAAGGATTCCTGCAATATACAAAATTTATTTCTCCCCAAACCAAGACCACGACCAAGAAGTCAATGTTAAGCTGCCAAGAAGACCCTTTTCCAAAGAAGGGTGGAAAAGACACCTCGTTACTATTTTTTTTTAAATAACCATATTTAGACAAAGATAGCCAAAGGAGTTTCTGGCCTCATGAGTTTTTATTTTTCACTTTGATTTTCAGCATTTCTTAGCACTGATTACTGGGAGTGAAGAGAACTTGTTTTCCAAAGTCTGAGATATTCCTGGGAAAAGCCCTGATCTTTCCCATGATAGCTCCTCAAAAACAGTTTGTTGAAAATCAGATGGCAAGAATGAAAATGCTATACACCCATCTGTTCTATTTCTTCATAGTTTTCACATCAAAAGCACCTGGAATATCAATTGTGTTCAACACAAAACGGCACTGGGGGCTGAAGAGAGGATGTCATCACACGCCCACAGCATCAGCCACAGGGACGTGGGTTCTGAACGACCCAAGAGGTCTCCACTGGCACCAGGGCCTCCCGAGGAGAACAGGAGAAGCAGCTGTGCATGCTCAAATAGCAAGACGTGCAAAACACACTGCCACTCTGCTAGGACTAAAGAGCACACAAGAGGTACCCTGACAGCAAGAACTGGCTTCTCACTACTGGGGCCGATACTCAGGGAACCTCTGCATGGAGGGTGGGCATTAGCAGAGGAATGGCAACGCCTGGGGGAGTGAGGCAGAAAGAGAGAGAAACACATATATGCATGCTCACACATGCACACACAGTGCCTCAAAAGGCTCCCTGGTTACTTCGGGTTCATAAACGGCTGTCTGACAGCCTGACGACGTGCCTGGCCCAGAACCTCGCTGGCTGCACTCTCCTACCACCTACACTCCATCTCTCCTTTTAAGGCACAAACATATTTACAGTTTCAGATACACTGTTGAGTTCTGACTGTTGAGTTCTGAGAATCATACTGAGCAAGTTAATCATAGCCTAGTGCACAGAAGCCAGTTGGTCCTTTTTGGCTGTTCTCATGGCTGAGGGACGGCTTCAGATCTGAAGCAGCCAGATGGTGCGAGTCTTCTCTCTGTGCCACCGTGGGATGTGGTCAAGTCTACACCCCCACCACCAAGGTGGGGCCACAGGATGGCAAAATGACAAAAGCAGGACTGGGAGCTGGGACATTTAATATTCTTCACTTTGCTTTTAACAAACCCTATGAGATGGCAGCTCTTGCCTGCCCGTGCTGACCCTCGCAAAAAAGAGCAAGCAGAGGCTGCCATGGAGCATCTTACCTCCACATAAAGTCACTGTGATCATTGTTTGCTCACCTTCTCTTATCCTCCCACAAAGACAGACACACATAAATGCACACGCACACACGCACGCATGCGCATGCACACATGGACACGGACAGGCACACACACACGCCCCTTCCACCATGGAGGAAATCTTTGCAACGAGAGGCACTTGAATGATATTCGGAGAGTTCCCATGAAAAGGCCTTCCCCTCACAGTGAAGTGGGATCGACAGAACAGAAACCAGGCGCTCAGGATTCCATCTCTTCTTGGTCAAGGGGCGGAGGCACAAAGCTGATGACTTCACCATAGGTCAGGCCTAGAAATTGAGAAGGAAAAGCAGGAGGTGAGAGTTAGACTGTCTTTGCTGGCGAGCAATCTACCTTCCCTGTCTAGGCCAGTGGTCTGATGCGCTACTTCAAATAATTGCCTCACTGCTTGAGTGTGATATCCCAATGAAACATGTGATTACATAGAAGTTCAAGGATACATATAAAAGAACCATTTTTTTCTCATTTCTTTCATCACGTAGTGCCTCCTCTTTAAATCTCTCTGAGAAAGTACTCAAGAATGACAGAGCATTCCCACAAGTTAGAGTGGCAGACAGTCCTGGCTTTTGGGATTTAACTGGAGTTCTGAACTTGTGCTTTATGGAGAAAATCTGAGGTTGGACACAGGAGACGTGGGCGCCATTTCTGGATCAGCCCCTAACTAGGTCTAAGGTAATAGATGAGACAGAAACTCTTTTTGCACCAGTTTTATCAATTGTGAAACTACAAAAAAATGCCCTATTCCGTACGTATCTCAGAGAGCTACTGTAAATACAAAGACTCTGAGAGCCTCACAGCTCTGTGCAGGTGTGAAGGGCTGTACGCAAAATCAGGTCAGATATAAGCATCTCAAAGGTCCAGAGTGTCATCATCTACAACAGACAGTTTCCATCGGAAGAACATATTTATTCTGCATTACAGATCCTAATTACAAATTTTAACGAGTTGGTTATAACCAGAATTTTAATTTTTCCCAGCTTTTGGTGAGTGGCTCACCTAGGAAAGATTTTTAAATCTAAATTCTCAAGCTAGATGTGAATCCTGCCCCTTATGACTTACTTTTCCATTCATCTATAAGGAGGTCCCTGCTTTCAAAGGACTGATCATAAGGATCAGCCACTGGTTCATCATCAGGATCGTGGTACTGAGCGAAGTAGGCATGCGCAAGGGCTTGGGTGGCTGTGATTCTCTTGTCTGAGTCTAATACAAGCATCTTCTCCAGCAAGTCGACAGCTATAAGTGTCACAGATCGGAAGGAAAAAGGAAGAGTTTTTAATGTTACCAAAAAATTATGCCTTTATTAATAAGAAAACACAGTTTTGACCCTTCCTATCTAAACAAAGAATTCTCTTCCAAAGCGTCTGCTCTAGGATATACTATCCCTCTTCCCCTTTGTGTGTGTGTGTGTGCGTGTGTGCACTTACATGTATTTTGCACCTTTTAAGAATATATTACCTAAGAAGAATTTTTTAAATAACTGAAATTCTGTTTGAACAAGCTTTTGTCACTGTAGTCAAATTGTGTCAAATGAAAGCCTGCAACTAATCTAGACACGGTAAGCAGGGCTGCTTTTTTGTTTTTATTTTATATTTTTTTGTCCCCTGTCACTCTTTATTTACTAATGTAAGGAAAATGAATATTCATTGAATTGATCTTCAAACAATGAACAAATTGAGGTTTTTATATGGGTGTATGGATGAAACATGTTATTTGGAAAAAAAAATTCTTATTTTTAAGATTTTCATTATGAAAAAGTTTAATATACAAAATTGTACTGTGAATACTCATATGCCCACCACCCATATCCAACAAATAACATTTTTTATTTCTTTACCTGTCTAGTCATCCATCTATCTATATGGTCTTTGCTGAACCATTTTAAAATAAAATTATGGACATGACACTTTACCCCTAAATACCTCAGTGTAAAGACATCTTCCTATACAATCATAAAACTGTTATCTGACAAATAAATAATTCCCAAATATCCTATAAACTCCAGTTCATTTAAAATTTCTCCGATTATCCCCAAAGTTGTCTTTTATACCTAGTTTGCTCAAACCAGAATCTAATTGAGGGCCATGCATTGCATCTCATTGAGTTTGTTTAGTCTCTCTTAATATAGAATAATCCCCCTGCCTCTAACCTATTTCTTCCCAATTTTGACCTGAAAAGACCCTCAATTGTTTTGAGAATACTGCTTGCACCCTGTTATTCTCTGTCCCTTGTATTTCCTGAAAACCATGTTAGATCTAAAAATTTGGTTAAGAATTGAGTTAAACATTTCATAGGTGAGTGGGGGGGACTTGATGAAGTGGGGAGTTTAGTAACCATAATGTTGCACATGTAACTAGATTAATGATAACAAAAAAAACCATTTCACAGGCAATGCTGTGTACCTGTCGGTGCATTAAGGTCCCATTACTAATGATGCTAAAGTTGATCACTGCGTTTCCTTTTTGCCCTAAGAAGGTAATCCGTGGGATACTTTGTCACCCATGTGAATATCAGTTCCTTTCACTTATGGCTTTTAGCAATCTTTGATCTTTCTTCTCAGCAATTATTTTGTAACGGGTCACAAAGTGGTGATTGTTCTAATTCTGTCTTTCAAAATGAGGATGTTCTGAGTTTCAGAATGGCAGTGCTTGGGAGGTTAAATACTGCCATGACCATAGTTATAACTTGGGTGAAACAAAGGCTTTTGAGGCTTTATAAATTACTGATGGTTCCTTAAATGTAGAAAGAGTTGGGGATGGGTAGTGAAGGTTAGCCTGTTTTCTGAAAAGATCTCTTGCTGCTCTACACTGGAGGTTCTAAAAGACCTGTCCTGCAGCCTAAATTCCGGAGTAACCCAAGAAAGATATGTGGGTTTCAGAGGGATGCAGAAACAGTGAATATTTATGTATCAGTTCAAATTCATAAGTTTACACTTAAAGCACTGTCAGAATGGTGAACATTATATTCTCCCCTTAGAAAAATAATCAGCTGTTATTTGGATTCTATGAGGAGTCTATGCCGTCCCCAAGGTAAAATGTACCATGCCCTTATAACCAACATCTTGATGAAGAAAAGGTCAGGAGTAAGAAAGATTCCTCTAAGATCTTGGCAGATACAAATACACACATTATATCAAAGGATGATTTAAGTTTTAATCATGTTTTGAGAATAATGGTGAAACATGAAGTCAGTGACCAACAAAATAGAGCTGTCACTATTCTTATATCACTAGTATATTCCTGCTCAGTTACTATGCTGGGCACAGCTGGGCACGGTTTGTGGTCAGTAACACCACGCTATGTCTGTAAAAAGACTCTTTATATAACATCACTGTTTGGCAATGAGCTGCTAGGTATGTTTAAATTCTGAAAACTAGCCTGAGCACCAGATGGCCCAAAGCCTCCATTTACCTCACTCACCATCGTCTGTACTCCTCAGTGGTGTCCAGTTTTTTTGAATGTTTAAATGTCACGATTCCAGAGGATGGATGTGACCTAAATAAGCTGTTGGGACACACACAGTTCTCCCCTTCCCCAGAAAAATGAACAAATCTCTGAGTCGGTGAACAGGAAGTCAAACAATGAGCATTGCCATGTCTAAAACATGAGCTGATACAGTGAAAAAAATATTCAGAACAGAATGACAGAAAGAAAGCCACCAGCATACAACATTGTTTCCCAATATTCTAGAGTACTTCTGACTCAGGGAGCTCTTTACAGATCCTTGAACTAGATAATATGACGCAAATACACCATACAAAGCCAATGACAGCATACCGGGCACATGCAAACCTAAATCAAGCCCAGCAGAATTCTGTGTACCCCTGATGAGTCTGTGAATCCATCCCTGGGTGTGAGAGTGACCCAGTTGAAATCTGACATGCTCTCCATTTCCAAGAAGGACATGGACTCATCCACAACTGCCCGCCACTGCAAAAGAGGGGGCATCTCTGCTATTGTAAGAGTTACCCCAGCAACACTGGAACCACTCTCAACAATCACTGTGGATGAAATACTTAAAACACCACTTAGCCTTCACTTCAGCCTCTGGAGGGGTGATCATGGCTGTCAGCCCTGAGGATGAAGCTAAACCTGAAGCACAGCTGCTGGGACCATTAAGCAGAAGGATGACCCGCAGAGACTCTGAAACATTCCACTGTGATGCACCTTGAGAAGAGCAAGGAGGCAGACCGGACTGCTGTCGCAGCATTGCTACCCTCCTGCCACAGGGAGGACCTGGCCAACTCTTCTGTGTCCGCCATTGAATAGCACTGTTCCCTGCACTATTCTAGAGTCAGGGAATTAGAGCCTCAGGCAATGCCACTCTTGGGGACCAAGTGAAAAGCACATTAGCCCCCAGTGTTAAGGAACAAAGCAACTCCTTTTTTTAGTCAAGGCAGTTCATGTCCTGCAGCTGCCACTGTCATGTCCCTTTGCCAAGGACCCTGGAAGTGATGGTGGGAGGAAGGACTATGGAGCCATTCTTTAAAGTCTGAGATTGCGAATTAGCTCCACAAAGAAGAGAGAATGCTGCGTCTCGGCGCAGAAGAGGGGGAGGGAGAGCATGAGAATGACAGGACCTGCAGCACTGGGAAACTGGGCAGAGCAGGCACACGGCAGGGGCTCCTGGGGGGGCGCTAAACATCCATTCCTGCTACTGTCATTTTTGTCCTCAGCTTGGGACACCATGACAGCAGTTGTGAACAAAATCACAGTGTTTCCTCTGTACCTCTTTCTCCCAGTACCCTTCAATCTCTTCTCCCAACATACCCATTATTTTCTCTCCATTTTTCACTGTACCAGCCCATTTCCCCCACCAAATTCTGTATGTCACATGATTTCTAAAAACTCTCAAAATGCAGAGATAACAAGCACCAGCATAATTTACCACCTTCTAAGATTTAATTAATGGTATCTTATTTAGTCAAAAGGGAAAACTCTCCCTAATTTATGTCATAACCAATTTTATATCCATGAGATGAGGATATGGTCAACTTACCCAAGGGATTGGCACCAATAAATACATTTGCAAAGTTCATCTTCGGCATCTGGGTCAAAGACTGAATGTAGTTTCTTGCCTGTAAAAACACAGGGTTTTCAGAATGGTCTTGTTCAATGACTTTACTGCTCTCAAAGAGGAGTCTTGCCCCTGTCAGGGAACAAGTATTGACTGACAAAGTCTGCCAGCTCCAATGCTGATGACTATCTTTGACATTCATTAAACACTTAGCTCTTACTGCCATCCTAATTCCCTTACGTATGGTCACCACCTTATTTATCTCTGTGATCTCTCACAGGTATATTTCAAGTGGACAAGAATGCTTTCATTAAGCTTTGTGATCACAGGATCGGAAGTTTCAAAAATGAGGCCAAGATATCTAATAAGTAGCCCTTTGTGAGAAAGCCTTCCTAAAAAGCTGAAACTGGCATAGGGGCTGGGAATTCTAAAGACAGTCTAGGGCCAGCAGTCTTTCGATTATGCTGCTCTCAGTACATCAAAAGGGTATCAGTGTTAAACATGGCTAACAAAGTAATCTTGGTAACAAGAAAGTAAGCATATGCTTAGTGTATTATTCTAGGAAGCTCAAATACATTTAAAAATATTAAACCAATTTAATAAGAGTAATAAAGAATAGTGGACTGGTTAACATGATCTAGGCAGAAATCTTTCCCCTACAGCTTAGAAGCTACAGCTTCTTGGGCAAGTCTCAACTAACATATCAATTATTGCACTGGCAAAATGTTAGTATTGATATTAGTCATGAGCGTTTGCCTCGCCCGTATCACAGGGTTATTGTGCAGCGCAAGGGAGATGGAACCCAGCAAAGAGCTTCAAACTGACATTCTGATACAAGCAGCACTTATATTACTAATGTAATTGTTAGAAGTTTGGTCCCTGGGTTGGGACAGGCTTGAGTTTGAATCTTGACTTTATCCCTTTGGGCAAGTTGTTTATTCTCTTTAAATCTTGAGTTCCTTATCTATAAAACAGAATTTTAAAAAGTGCCTACCTCAGACGGCTGGAGTAAGGATTAGAAAAACAAACCAGCACTTTGCAAGCACAGTGCATGGTTCCGAGCAACCGCTCAACCCCCAGCTGCCATCACTGCCGCCTTTGGAAAGGAAAGTCCGCTCTCATTGCCTAAGGAGGTTCAACGTCACAATTTCTGGATTTCATTCTACAGAACTGAAAGTGGCAAGTACTTTCAAGGACTGATAGCTCTAATCAAGGCAAAAACAAAAACTAGTCTTGAGAATAATCATATAAATACAAATGTAACTCATAAATATATGCTTCAGATATTAGGGATTCAACTATGTCTATGACTTTCCCTGTCGTAAAGAATCAAACCCCGCTATCATTCCATCTGAGTAGCTGACGTAAAACTTGTTTGAATCTATCTTGATCACCTCCTTAAAGTTCCTGAATCAGAAGCAGCTCAGTGGTAGAGGTATGCGCGCCCCCCTACGTACGTACACGAGATTAGAAAGAGGGGGGGCTCACTTTGAAAAGCAGTTGAGAATCTTCCCAATTTGAAAAGAAAGTTCTAGGAATTGAATATCCACACGGCTGTAATCCCTTCCTAATTAGCAGGTAGATAAAAAGATAAAGGGAAAACAGAGGCAAGAGTGACCTGTCTCATGCAGAGAACAGTCATCCCCCTCTAATAAGATAAAGATAAATAAAAAGACTACCTGAATATAGAAGCAGAAACAAAACTGCTGGGAAGGGCCTCTGGGATGCCGACCTGGTTCCCTGAAACACTGAGGGCGCCTTAGAAAGATATTCCTCAATTCATCTAAAACTAGAGTTAGATGAAGTAGTTAAGAATTGGTAAAGAAGGCACCTAACCCTACTTAAGTGTTCATATTTATTCTGTATTATTTATGGATTTTCCTTTAAATATTGTACTTATTACTGTTGGATTTTGTTTTTTTTAAATGAAGAATCCTCTTCTAGTCATTAAAAAAATTGATGAATAGGAAAGCATGCTAATGGCCTTCTGTTAACTACACCTCCAGTGGAAAGTCATCAGATGGGCAGCACACCCTAACTGCAGGCAAGAACCTAGGAAAACACATGCAGGTTCTTGAGCACTGAATTCGTAAAACCCAAATATAAAAGTAACATCATTTTCTATGCACAAGCCTATGAGCTATATTCTCAGTCCACAGGACTGGATGACATTTCACCCCAAACGTCAACATCTCACGATAGCACACAGCTGGTCCTGCCTTAGTAGCCCTCAAGGCACATGCAAGCATTCAGTGACATTAAAAGTTGTGCTGGTTATACAGTGGCAATAAAATGAGAATGTGGCCTTCTGAATTAGATATCCCTGTACAGTCAGTCTATTTGTTCTCACCTCATGGCTTGGCATCCTGTTAATGAGATAAGCAGGGGGGGTCCCCGTCAGGCGCATAATCTGCTGAAGCTGGTTAATATCTTAGATGCCTAGTCAAGGGCATTGTTAAACATACAGTGCAAAAAATAACTTTAAATTCAAGTTTTAAAACAGGCCCAAACAAACAAAAAACCTACTCCCCACCCATCCCACCCACCCCAGGCCACAAAGGCTGCAGTTAAAGCATGCTTCTGTGAATGGCATGGGAGTTTTTAAGCATGGAGCCAGTGACTGGCCACGCAGATAAGAAAAATTAATTTTATTTGGTTTTAGCATCATCTTTAGCATTAAATATTTTAGGCTCCCTGGAAAGAGACTGCCCTTTGATCCAGGATGCCAGCCAGAGAACTGTTCTCAAGTACTGATGGCCAAAACCTATTTGTTTGTGGGGTAAGTGGAGATAATTCAGAAAATTTTGACTCAACTTTGGACAAAATAAAATATCCAATATATCCATTCAAGGAAGAGGTTAAATTTTTGTGGCACAGGTTCTGGTGATTCTCCAAGGTATTACCCCTTCAAATATAAGACATAGGTGGGTGTGTGGGTTGATAAGCAATGCCAAGTTTCAAAGACGTTAGTAGTGGTACATTTAAAATTCATGCCACAAACACACAATGGTAAGTGAAGAAAGGGGAGATGGGGGGAAAGTTAGAAGCTAAGGGCAAAGATGAAACAGAAGTCATGGGCTGTTGAGAACATTACAGCATGCCACAGTGATTTCTCCCACAAGGCTCCTTAACAGGTCAACAGATTGACTTCACTTAAATAGCTGGAAGGAAATTCGCAGAACACTCTGCAATTATCTTACAAGGGCAGAGCTATGAGGTCTTCCATATATATAAACATATACATAGTTGTTTTCCAGACTTCTCTCTTTTAGCTGTCTCATCAATTTTAACACACTTACCCCTCCTCCAAAATATTAGGAGAACGGTTAGTTTATCATGTGTTCCCATTAAAGGAGAAATGATGGGAGTTTTAAAATCCTCAATGCAATTCAGTCAAACCCATTTTCTGATCCCTTTTGATGTTAACCATCAGTCCCCTCTTCAGTTGTGGCATCTTCTTCAGTAAGCACCCTGGGCAAGTCATTTCACTCTGTGGCTCCCCTCAACACATTTTCCACTGTAGCTCATTCTCTGAACTCAAATTCCTTAGTGGTCAGACTTTACTACAAGTACATGTTGAAGTCTGGCCAATAGGAAAGTGCTGGGGACATACGCTCCACCCTGGGACTCGGTATATCACAAGAGGGGGTCACTAAGTGAACTCACAGTAGAAGAACACCAGTTGGGTTTCAAAATGTCAAGATCCTGCTGCCTGTCTCTCCTTTTCCTGTGAACGATACTTGGCCTATACATTTCTGTTTCTGTCTCCTTTAGTCAAATAGGTTATTATATTCCTGTCTTGTCAGGAGGTTAGAAAGAATGTGTTTCTAGAGAAAAATGTGAGAGTGAGTCAGTGAAAGGGCTTTTGCTTTCTTCATAAGATTTTTTGTTCTTTCACTGATCAGTATAGGTACTGTGTCACCAACCAAAAAAACTCTCTCTCCTTAGCCAACCATCACGACCCATTCCTCCCTTCTCACAGCACATTCTAATTTGTTCTCAATCAGCGCATCCATTATTGCATTCTCTTACAGAGAATACCTATTACTTACTGATTGAATTTCTACATAAATGATGGCATCACTATGCTACTTTTCAGGAGTAACAAAAATAACTACTGGCTTTCTCTGTTTATTACATTCCTTCACTGAGTTTTTCTTTTAATTTTTAAAATCTTTAAACACGTCTTACTCACCTGGCTTTGTTATTTACACATCCCATGTGCTCAGGATAAAATGGCAGCTGGGCAGTACCACTAACATCAAATTCATCTTGTGTACCCTTTGAATGTTCAAACTACTTTTATCCACTGACCCTAACTATGTAGGAGAAAAAAATATTTTTTCTTATATTTGTACCCAATAAGATATTATCTGGGAAAGTTCTGTAGTCTGGTACTCAATTTTATTATGGCCAACTCTACACAAGAGCTGTTGAAATATATGGTGTTCCCTATTTCGCATTAAGAGAAATCTCTTGATTAGGTTGGGCACTTGGTGTTGTTTCTTTCTTTAAAATAAATGATGGGTTAATGATAGGTAAATACATTTTACCCGTACTTCTTCTTTTAGAAATTCTAATGACTAACAGCACATACCTATAGGGAGATGTTTCGGCAGTAGGAGAGGGGACTGAGACAGAGTTGCTAGTAGCCAATCCCAGACAGCAAATAAACTCGCTACCTCAGTCTCTTTAGCACTATTCATTAATAAACTAAGCTTCCCAACCCCACTCCCTTGCCCCCACGTCCTGTCATCCAATCTTTCTAAGCAAATGCATTTAAAACAAAAAAGCACTATCTTTTCTAACCATAATCTCGTATCTTCTTTGATTCCCTCCAATCCAGCTTCTGCATTTCCTAAAGCAAAATAAAACACTCCTTCAGGTTGACACTGTGATCAGCAACTCTGACAATGGCTTTCAAAATGGTGTGCAATCACATGAGATTAGATCTGAGATGATGTTACCAGGACATGTGGGATCTATGCTAAGCTCTGCCAAGTGACTCCGTGCATGACTCGGACAAGTCATAGCCCTTCTGTGCTTTTGCTTCCTCATCTTAAATAAGTAAAGGAAACAAAATATAATAGGGCCAACATGCTCTCTTTATCCCTCTGCGTGGAAATTCACAAATACAGTGGGCTTTTTCGTCTCTTTAAGGAATGCACCGGAAACACACCAGAGGACAATATTCTTTCTTTCATCAGGGAGATGATGAACAATTCGAACTCACCTGCTCAAGCTGGCCTCAGGCTACCCAGCAGTCTTCCCGACTGGGCAAAGGGACCCCTTCAGTCAGAATGCTGGGAGCAGAATCCGGGAAGGCACAGCTGGAGCTCAGCTCTACAGTTCTTTTTCCTTTTGTCAACTGCCTGGTAGCAGGCAGAGAGGAAAAGGGAGAAAGGCTGGGCTTTCATGATTTCTCTCATGTCTCTAGGCCAAGAAAATGACCAACAGCAGGGAATCATAGCCAAAGTAATCCAGAGTCACATGCCCATGGCTTCTCTCTAAATCCCTGCTTAGAGGTAGGAAAGCATTAGCTCCATAGCTTTTTCTCAGGTAATGACTTGTAATTACAAAGGCAGGCTGTGAGAGGAAGGATTTACAACTCTATTCTTATGGATCTGAGGTATCAGGGGTGGTATATTACCTTTGATGGTCTGGACACTGGGCAGAAAGGTACCCCTGTTGAAAACATCTCACACAGGATGTGCGAGTTGTCTATTTTAAAACAATAAAAAAAGCAAGAAACTTCTGGAAAAGGGGCATTCAGACAATGCATATTTCATTCTTTTAGTGATAAAGCTAGATTACTACATGGTGAAACTACTCTGAGGACAAACACTAACCAAAAAGTAAAAAGAGCTCCAGTATATGTGAAAGTTATGAGATGATGATGACAGGACTTGAGAATGGAGACAAATTTTCCATTAATCTCTTGGAATGAACTAGAATCTCAAAATTCTTTTACTGGAATACTACTGCCCAGTACAAGCTCCCATGATCTAAGTACATACCCAGACAGAACAAAACATACTCACGCATATGAGCACACACACACACACTCTCACACCTCTTCCTCTTCCTCCTGGAATTCAGCACACACAGGGCCCACATGCTTATGAATATACCCAGGTCAAAGTACAGACTGACGGCAGGCAAGTAGCAGAGGTTCCCAACAGGGCAGAGTTACAATCAAAGCATCAACTCACAGACTCTGAGGAGATTTTCTTCAAAAGCTCAGCCCCTGGGGTTCCAACGAGTCTTAAAATGAGCTTCAACTGATCAATATCTAATGGTGGACTATAAAGGAAAATGTTGGGACAAAATAAAAATGAAAAACAAACAAACAGAACAAAACAAAACACCCCAATAACAAAAACTAAAAACCCAAACCAAGCCAAAATGGTGGATTCATCTAGGTCAAGGCTTCTGCAGGAGGGTCACTTCAAGTAGAACATGCTCCTCCTGCACAAAGATTCATAGCACTATCACACACATATCCAACTTATATTCATTTTGTGCTTCTGTGAGCATGAACTATTGAGCAAAATGAAGCAATTTTAGCTGGGTATTTAGCTGCCAAATACAGCAGGTGAAAACCCAAAAGCTTCACTTAGTCCACACCTACCTCTTCACCTTCAACCAAAGCATCAGTACCAGGTCAAGCAAAGAGCACTGTTAAGCAGAGTGCTACAGATAAGAAAAGGCAGCAGAGCATAGACAGTAGGGATGTACAAGCCTACCTGAGTACTCCCTCAAGGCTTGACCTAAGGAGCTTGTAATGTAATGGGCTTCTGATGATCTGAGAGCCTAAACACTTGAGCATGACCTCTAGGAAACCTCTCCCTCTGTACTGGCCATACAGTAGGCAAAGGATTGTGGGTGACAGAAGGCCATCAGAGGGCCCCATCTCCCCATTGCTTCTGCAAGTTCTTCAGGAGCACCATAATACAGCAGGACAGAGGAGGGGGCAACCTTATAAATGCACTAAAATTTGTAAAGCTCTAAATGATAGGCCTTTATCCTGGTAGCCAACTCTTCCCATGTATACGCATAATGTATGTGCATGTATTAACCAGAAGACAAAAACTTTCCATTTGTTCTTACTACTTTCAGCCTTGCCTAAAAAGGAAGTTAAAAGGAGAAAAAAAAATCGTGTAAAATAGCTTGTAATTTTCTCAATGAATATTTGAATAGTTTATCCCTGTCTACGTTGACATTCAGGGGGAAAAGGAAGGGAAGATGGCTATCCTCTGATCCCTGTCAAAAATCCTCTCATGTTTTTTGCTAATTAGATCCTTCTCAACCTTAGGTCTCAGCATGAACGTCACTTCCTCAGAGAGGCTTCCTCCAGCACTCAGTGTAAAGGTGCCGCCCTTCCGTTAGTCTGTGTCCTCACAATGCTTGAAGATATCACAGTGTTTATCATAATCTACAGTGACTGTGTTTGCTTACTGCCTGTCACCTCTACTGCTCTGTAGCTCCGTGAGGGCAGGGCCCCTCTGCCTGCTCACTTCTCCCCAGTGCCTGGTCTAACGTGGTATGTGGTAAGCACTCACAATATTTGAGGAGAAAGTACGGCAGGATGGAAGAAAAGATTTCTGCTTATACATACAAACGAAATACAACATAACTTAAAAATACTGACCTGCAAACCATAGTTGCCCAAGTTATTGGAATTATTTATGTAATAATATCATTGGCATTTTGCCTTGTTCTTTTTTATTTTTCCCTGATATGAAATTGGCTTAACTGGAAGAAAATGCTAGATGGGAGTCAGCAAACTGCAGCCTGCTGCCTGTTTTGAAATAAAGTTTTATTGGAACACAGCCATGTCCTTTTGCTTATGTATTGTCTATAATCACTTTCCTCCTACCCAGCAGAACTGAGTAGTTACAGTGGAAACCATGTGGTCCCCAAAATCTAAAATGTTTACTATCTGGCCTTTTAAGAAAAGGTTTGCCAACCCCCATCCTAGACCAAACAACTTGTGTTCTATAGAAAATAAGGATAAATTGAAAACAAGTCCACTCACACAAGTTATTTCTGAATTAAGAATAGTAGAGAATTTTGTCATCTGCAAATGACAAAAATCAATGTGTCTGGAGGTTAAAATATCAATACTGATTCTTAGTTCAAGGTGTTGACAAGAAAAGAAATTTAAAGTATACATTAATAGGGCCATCAGGGACGGGGGGATGGATACTGTCTTGCTCTAAAATAACCAAATTAATGATATTACAATTTAGTATGAGATCCTCTTTGCTCATTTAAAATGATTCTGTTTACAAAAATGTAGTTCTCTCACACTCTTCAGGAACAAATTTAATTGGGTAGCTACCTACAAGATAAAGCATATTGCATATGAGAAAAAACTAGACTACTTCGACTCTCAGCAGGTAGTTTTACAATATATGCATCAAAACAAATCTCTAGAAATAATGCTGTTAAGATTGGTACTCTTATTTAGAGATTTCTGACTATTGAAAATGAGAGTCAAGTTGGAAGACAGGAGACCCTGGGCTCTGAATTTTTCAATTGCCCTGACTTATGCCTGAAGAGTATGCCACTGCCACAGGTCAGAGTGGTTCACTATGGCCATGAGTTGGGGGACCCCATGTCTTTGCCCCACTTCTGTCTGTATGAAACAAGCACAGGCCTGAAGAACAAAGCCCCAGTCCCTCACCTCATCTTCATGGTGCTCTCTGATTTGGTATCGAGCTTCTTTTCTGACTCTGACTCAAACTGTTATTTCCTTAACACACTCGGTGCTTCAACCCACAAAGTTCTCAAACACCCCACCTTAAGTGTTTACACCATAACAAGTGTACAGATATAGTGCCATGATTCTGTAAGAGCTATGGACTAAAAGAGTGGGCAGGGCATGACAGCCAATACTTAGAGGAGATTAGTAAACACACAATCAAAATGTAAATCTACTTAGTAGCTAAAAGCACTTGTATGAAGGAAGTCAAACCATGCAAACCTCAGAAGAAATCACCATAGGTTCTCCAAGAGCTGGCACATCCACTGAAATACAGGTCAGTCTTCCAACAGTACCAGCTACAGTAAGGCCACTACTATTTGTCCAGGCAGTTAAGGCCAGAAGGAGCTTCAAGTAGCTATATAAGCAGAGCAAAGCAAAATTTACCACATTATAACAATTAGTTATTTCCACAGCAAACCATCCTTCAGAATAGGTTTAACTAGATAGAAGAAATTTTTACTAATAGGTAAAAATGTGTTTTAACTGAAATGATCACAATGTCAAAATTTAAATCTAAAACCCCTGATCCTTTCTTAAAACCACCACTTGGGCCTAAGGTTATTCTTTAGACTAGGTTCCAAAATAAAAGGCAGAATGAATAGGTGAAGAAAAAACGTAAGGGTAATGGGATAATTAGGAGGAAAGTAAAAAAGGGATATTCTAGTCACTTCCAAGGGTTCCAGGCAACTTCTAGAAGACTTCTGTAGGTCAGAGAGTTGAAGATGAATAAAGGACTAAGTGCAGGACCTACCTGCGGCTACAGCTGCGTGGGAACAGCGGTTTTCAGTGAAAAAACTCCATATGGGGCAAAGCTGGAATATTGATCTTTGGAGGGTAGAAAATCCTCCTGGCGACAGACAAGGTAGACTAGAATGAGACTTAGCTTACTTCCTTCTCGGTTGCCAAAATAGTAATTTTCATTGTTACACAGAGAAGATTTCTTAAGGTACTCCAGGTTTGTGGGAAAACCTGAGAATTCTAGCCTTTCTGGTAAAGTATATATTCTCAAGTTAGGTAAGAGAAGGCAAACAACAATCAAATAAAATATTTTTCTTCAACATTTATTAGGATGCTTGCTTTTAGTGATAAGGAAACTGGATTTTTTTTAAATGAGAGAGAGTATTTGAAACCAGTGCCTGAAAGTAAGGGGTAGATGTAACAGGAAGGGTACACCAGAAGTTTTAGCTCTACTAGCATGTTTTATCTCATAATCTGGGTCCAATGAACAGGAACATAGGTGTTCATTATATGTTGTCTTTTATATGAAGTCCTCATAAAATGTTTGAAAAAAATCAAAAGAAGAATGAATAAAGAAGAATTAAGGAGCAAATTTTAAGAAAATTCATATGGAGCAGGGCAGCAGCTGATGGTTAAGTGGATTATAATTAGTTAACATCTTAACAGTACCCATTTCTTTTAAAATTAAAGAAGGAAAAAAGTTTTACACACAAAAGAAATTCATCTGATTACCTAGGAAGGGAAAACGACAGCAAGCCAATGCTGTGATCTCTGGAAGAGAAAACAGTATCTGGCGTGAAACAGGGCTAGCAAACTCCTCTCTCCTCAGGCTGCAGACTGTTAAGCGTTAGTATTAATATTTTTTAACTGACCCACTCTTCAAAACCAATGGCATTTGAAATAAGTTAGCACTATACCTGAAGAGATATTCTGTATCTTCACTCTCTTCTAATATAAAGTTCAGTCAGCTGTGTCCACTTGACATACCTAGTCAACTAGACTTAGGGCTTCATTCTCTAAAAAAGTATGTTAGTATTTTGGAGCTAATGGAAGGGTTCTGAAAAGTCACAAACAAGAATTTCTAACCTAACAATATATAATTAGCTTTAAGACAAAAGTTAGTCTGATATCTTTACAGGAACTCCAGGGATTATTAACAACCAGTGCCAAAAGAATCTCTCAAAAAATGAGAAAAAGGTAGAACAGGAAGAAGACTTGCAGAGTCTCAAACTGCAGTCCCAGATAATACCAGCAATCATGTGATTAAGTGTAAATGTAATCTACAATGTAATAAAATTTGAAATTCAGATAAAACCACTCATAAGACTATGAATAGAGGGTTATTTCCTCAACATGATAAAGAACATTTATGAAAAACACACAGCAAAACTATACTCAGTGGTGAAAGACAAAACTTTCCCTCTAAGACAAGAACAATACAAGGATGCCCACTTTCACCACTGCTATTCAATATTGTACTGGAGTTCTAGCCAGAGCAACTGGAAAGGAAGAAGTGAAACTATCTCTGTTTGCAGATAACATGATCCTAGACTAGAAATTACCAAAGAATCCACAAGAAACCTTCTAGAGAAAATAAGCAAATTGAGCAAAGTTGCAGAGCATGAGATCATCAAAAACCAGTTGTGCTTCTACATATCAACCATGAACAAACCAAAAAGGAAATTAAGAAAACAATTCCATTAATAGCAACTAAAAGAATAAAATATCTAGGAATAAATATAATCAAGGAGGTAAAAGATTTGTCCACTGAAAACTATAGAACACTGCTGAAAGAAATTAAAGATCTAAAATCAATGGAAAGACATCTCATGTTCATGGATAGAAAAACAATATTGTTAAAATATCAGTATTACACAAAGTGCTCTAAAAACTTACCACAATCTCTATCAAAATTCCAACAGCCTTTTTTTGCAGATATGGAAAAGCCCACCCTCAAATTCATATGGAGTAGGAAAGCCCAAAGAGCCAAAAAAAAAAAAATCCTGAAAATGAGAACACAAAGTTGAAGGACTCACATTTACTGATATCAAAACTTACTAAAAAGCTACAGTAATCCAAACAGTGTGGTATTGCTTTAAGGGTAGATATACACCAATGAAATGGATTGACCTTTGACAGGCTGCCAAACCCATTCAATGTGGGGGAAAGGATAGTCTCTTCAACAGATGGTGCTGAGACAACTGGATTTCCACATGCGAAAGAATAAAGTTGGACCCCCTAACCTCACATCATATATAAAAATTAATTCAAAATGGATCAAAGATATAAAATCAGAGATATAAAACTCTTAGTAGAAAATACAGTGAAGCTTCATGACCTTGAATTTAGCAATACATTTTTAGATATAACACCAAAAACATGAGCAAAAAATGAAAAAATTAGATAAACTGAAACTTTTTCAAATTTAAAACTTTTTTTAAAAATTAAAACTTTTGTGTATTATAGGACATTGTCAATAAAGTGAAGACAGCTCACAGAATGGGAGAAAATATTTGCAAATCATATATCTAATGAAAGTTTACTATCCATAAGATATAAAGAACTCCTAAAACTCAACAGAAAAAAGACAACCCAACTTAAAAAAGATGGGTAAGAGACTTGAACAGATATTTCTACAAAAATATATACTAATGGCCAGTAAACACAGGAAAAGATGCTCAACATTATTGGTCATTAGGGAAATGCAAATCAAAACCATGAAGAGTTACCTCTTACATCTATGAGGATGGCTATGAGAAAAGAAAGAAAGAAAAGAACAAGTGTTGGTGAAGATATGGAGAAATTGCTCATACATCACTGTTGGGCATGTAAAATGGTACAGGTGCTGTGGAAAACAGTTTAGCAGCTCTACACAAAGCTAAACATAGAATTACCATATGACCCAACAATTCCACTCCTAGATATATACCCAAAAAAGCTGAAAGTAGGAACTCTAACAGATACTTGTATGTTAATGCCCATTATAGCCAAAGGGGGAAACAACCCAAATGTCTATGAACAGATGATTGGGTAAACAATGTGGCATAAACATACAATGGAATAATATTCAGCCACGAAAACGAACGGAGTTCTGACACATGCTACAATATGGATGAGCCTTGAAAACATTACGCTAAGTGAAATAATCCTGACACAAAAGGTCAAACATGTTTGGGGATTAAATATCCAATCATATCAAATATATGAAAAAAGAAAATTCATAGAAACAAAGTATGAAGGAGGTAACCAGAGGTGGTGGAAGGGAAGAATGGGGAGTTATTGTTTAATGGGTACAGAGTTTCTGTTTCTAATAAAAATATTTTGGAAATACATAGTGGTGATGCTTGTTAAACTTTGTGAATGTAATTAGTGCCATTGGATTGTATACTTAAAAATGATTAGAATGGTAAATCTTATGTTATATATATTTTACCACACAAAAAAGTTAAAATGGCAAATTCTATGTTAATATAATTTTTCCACAAAAATATTTTAAATTCAGTGCCTAAGTTTCACTGGACACATTCTAAGCGCTCAATAGCTACCTATCACCATATTGGACAGCACAGAAATCAAACATTTGCAACACCACAGAAAGTTCTATTAGATAATTCTTATCTAGAAGCTAAAACCACCAATTCTAAATGCAAGATAATAAATAAATTAGGAAAACAGAGAAAAGTGTGCACTAAAATAAAGAACATACTCTACAGGCTGACTCAATATTCAGCTGCACTTGAAAATCATAAATAAGCTGTAGCTTCATGCTTCCACGGCAAAGGAAGAGTGTGTGAGGCCAATACATTCTCCAAAGGTTTTAAGAAGAGAAGTTCTAGGAATTCAGTGAATAAGCAACAAACAGAATATTGGAAAGAAATTGTGGTGCAAGTCACCAATAATAGCTTTGGATTTATCTTCCCCTGGGTCTCAGTTTCCTAATCTATAAAAGCAGGGTATTTGAGATGTTTTCTAATGTCTTTTTAGGCCCCCAAGTGAATAATTCTAAATTCATAACTTTCTGATATCACTGGTACCTTTTAAAAAAATGAGGAAAGACCTCTAACTGAATAACTTTCTCAGGATCAGCCCAAAAGTTTTGAAGTAAAATTCAACTGAGTTAACCTGTAGTTGTGCTCAACAATGGTTTACATGCTAGAATGAACTAGGGCCTTAAAAAAGACACCAAAGTCTATGCTTTGACCCACACCTACTGAAGTGGAGTCTCTGTGGTGGTGGCCAGGCATTCAGAGTTTTCAAAAGCTCCCCAAAGTATTCTGATGCACAAAGAGGGTTAAAAATCACTATGTTAGAATATAAGTGATTGTACACTTCAAGAAGTGACAGAAAATATGTTCATCTCTCCTTGTCAGAAAACCAAAGCTACATCCACACAGATGGCAACTGACAAGATAGGGGTTATGTATATTACCAATACAAATTCTCTGAATGTGACTTTTATGATCCAGGAGAACATCTGTTTGACAAAGAGCCACATAGGAAAAAAAAACACTGTATTACTAAAATACGAATTTTGAAGTGAATTCCAATGTATTAAAATAGGAAACCCACAGTGAGAAGTTTAAAGGCTGCATTTCCTCATTTCCTATCTAAAGCTCATAGAAGGAAAGATGCTTAAAAGGGAAGACTTTACAGGCTGAAAGTTAGCCATCTAAAAAGGTCAAGCCATCAGGGAGTGGGCCTGTCTGTGAGATACGACAATTAAGGGTACAACTGCTTTGAAACCTTTTACTGCCTGCTAAGGGGATCCATTCTTTATTACCTGTCACAAAATCTAAATAAAACAAAAAATTAACCTTCACTGATTCATAGATAAACAATAAAGTGGTAAGGCGAAGGGAAAACCAGTTTCCCAAAAATCACTAATGAAGATGGCTACTGTTCCCCTGGCAGGCTGTGTTCTAAGTACTGTCCAGATATTACCTCACTAAATGCTCATAACCACCTTGTGAGGTATGGATTATTATCAGCATTTTATGGTTAAGAAAACCAAGAGGCAGAGGTTAGAAAACTTGCTCGAAGTCACACAGCTGGAAGTAAAAGAGGTAGGATCTATCTATACCCAGAAAGTCTGGTGCCAGAGCATGTGTTCTTAATCAGTATGCTCGGCTGTCTGACTCTACACCGCTTCAAGTGTCTATGACTGAAGGCAGATGGAGATACAGATATAAAGCAGTAGAAAGGAAGGGAGAAACAGAAATGCATCAGAGCAGTGTGCTTGGGAGGACAAACTGAAGGATGGGACTCTGAGATATGCACCTGAGGAAAAGGGAAATTACAAATCTTCCCTAATCCTCTTAGGTTGGACTATAATGTATATACCAAATTTTTAGGAAATAGATATAAGGTGGATGAAGCAAAGGGCAAAAGGGAAACACTGGGTATTAACCTAACTTAAAAGCTGAGGATAAAGAGCAGTAAGGTGAGCTAAGTATAGAGATAATGAATTCTGTATCAATCCCAAGGGAAATAAACAGAATTTCCTGAGGGACAGAAGTTTTTTCAGCTCATTAGGTGAGTACATTTTCTCTAGCAGAAGACAGAGTATGTGGACAGATAACATGAACATCACAGTCACTATAGAGGTATATCTCAAACTATAAGCAAGTAACATTCTGGTTTAAAACTCAGTGACTTTGCTGAGGTGAGGGGCTAAAACAGCTTTCAGGTCTCTATACCTGACAGAACACAGGAGACATCTCAAAAGCCCCAACAAAACTCATGGAAGGCTAGTCAAATGAATTTCACAAAAATCCTCAAACCTAATTCTGGACATGTATTTCAACATTCTTTCTCACCAAAACATCTTCCCCAAGTAGAACTGATGGGAGTTCTAACAAACCACATTTTGATGATGATATTACTAAACCATGAAATGGGCATGCAGCAGATGGGAAAGGAGCTAAAACAAAGGTCTATAATAAACCATAAACTAGACAATAACTCTGGAAGTGAAAATGTTTGGCTACAGTCTGCAATAGAAACAAAGCTGTGCTGGGAAAAAAAAAGCACACCACAGGGTGACCTTATCATTTCTTGTTTTTATCATTTACTGTTAAAACAACACACATAATGAGAGTTAGCAGGTATATCAGTACAGGGATCAAATATAGCGTTTTTAATACGTAAGCCAAACAGAAAGGCAAGCTACCCCTGATTTATAAACGGGTACCTTGTGCTTGCTAAATGTCTGAACAAGCTGACTAAACCAGTCACTGAGATCTAGAGCTTCTCATGAATGCACTCAGGTGGCAGAACTGCTGTGGGAAGATTAATGTAACAAGAGACTTGCTGAAAAAGATGACATATGAAAGATTTAAAAGGTTTTCCAGCTTACAAGGAATTTTTCCAACTCACAAAAGTCAATCGAGTCCTCTTTATTGGCAAAGCAAGACACTCAGCAAGAGAGCAGATCTCATAATGGGTATCTGGACTATACAAGCAAGTGACTGAAAGCCTTTCCTAGAGATATGTAAAGTAATAAATATACTTCTACGAGCACTGAAATACAGATAAGCAACAAGAATCCAAAACTTTTTAAAGGATACGGTCTGTACCAGGAAACAGTGTTCTTCCAGTCAACAGCTCAGCCATTATGCATCCCACTGACCAAATATCAACTGGCAAAAATAAAGAGAAAGTACATACAATGTCACTATTATCACACTTGGCCACAAATGAAACTAAATGGGGTGAAATACCCAAATTAACATTTAAGGCATCTGAGGTTCAACAACCATATTCAGTTTTATGGAAATAAGACCTTTGCCCCACTAAAGGGCTTCATCAGTGGGATAAGTCAAAACATAGTTAAGGCAAGAGAAATAAGCTGTTCACAAAGGGGCAGAAGTTTCTTATTGGTAGAAATGGTGGATTCTTCCAAGTAATATTAATAAGATTATGAATCCATTGTCTTCAGGTAGAGGTACTCAGAGAATATGATGAAAATCTAAATAAAGAAAAACCGAATTGCTGAATCACAAAGTTTGAAAGCTGTGTATAAAAACCCTACCTTCCCCATCTGAAAAACTGAAATATTTTTTATTTATGGACTGTAAAAGGATCACTGAGGGAAGAAAAGATGTTTCCTCCCACTCCTACCATTTCCACTTCTGAGAAACCAAAATACACCCAACATTGTATTAATAAGGCTCTCAATAACCAATAAAAGCAATACCTGTCTGGTTGTAATGCATCCAGTTCAGCATGATCTCAGGAGCCCTGTACCACCTAGTGGCCACATAGCCCGTCATTTCATCATCTGTGTGTCGAGCCAGTCCAAAATCCAAGATCTAAGGGATAAAAAGGAAAATCAGGTTCTGAAGCAGTCAAACTCCTAAGACTTGTAAAATAGGAGAGAAAAAACTCTAGTGCCTTATAAAAAGGGAGAAAAATAGAGCACTTTCCTATTTCCTGGCTCAAGCTTAGAATGCATGGTAAACATTAACAAGAACTTTAAAACATGAAAGCCAAACCAAATTGCCACTCGTAGGTATTTACTTGAGAGCAATGAAATCATACATTTACACAAAGGCTTGAACATGAACATTCACAGCTTTATATAGCTCCAAATTGGAACAGAAGCAAATGCTATCGATGGGTGGATGGATAAACCAACTGTGGTATATCCATAAAACTGATAGTATTCAGCAATAAAAAGGAATGAACTACTGATATACATAATACATATGGGTCAAAAATATTATAATAACCAAAAGTCAGACACACATACACACACACACACACAAACACTGTATGATTCCATTTACATGAAACTCCAGAAAAGATAAACCCACTCAGTAGTGTCAGAAAGCAGATCAGTGGTTGTCTGAAGATAGAATTCAGGTTTTCAGGGTGGGGACTGCCTAGGAAGGGGTGCAAGGGAAACCTTCTGAAGTAATGAAAATGTTCTTTATCATAATTGTGTTCATGGTTAAATATGTTTGTCAAATGTATGCTTAAAATGGTGCATTTTAGTGTATACAAATTATGTTTCCAAAAAATTGAGTAAAAAATAAAATGAAACAAAAATTCCAGAGCTGCTTTCTCTTTATAGACAATTTATTTATCTCTGATTTGAATTGTTTTGAATGAGTGACTTTCTGTCATTTTTCTCTTAGGAACCTACGAATAATTATCTCTTCAGGATTGCTTACTTGATATTCACATTATAGTTTTCCTTTATTATAACCAATATATTAAATTTCAAATTTAACTTTATTTTAGAATGAAAACAAGACACCTGATGCCACCTTCACTGTCACTTAAACTAAAGCTTACTAAGTCTACACTTTAAATTTCAAAATCTGATATTACTAAGGACAATATGAATTTTCAGATAAAAGTCATAGCTTATAAACCCACTCCCTATATAAATTTGCCTGGTTAGTCAAATATATAATTACAAGGTGAGACAAACAGTTACCACTGCCTCTTCATCTTACCTTCAGCTCACAGTCTTCATTCACAGCTAGATTACTAGGTTTTAGGTCCTAGGAAGCAAGTACAGAGAGGACAGGATCAGCTTCATGACGCACGGTGGACTGTCTCCCTACAGTGCATGATGAACTTCCAGACATAAAAGTTAAGACTTCATCCAGCTACAAAAAGACAATCTCCATTCTACGGTCACTATCTAGTCCTAATTAGCTTTAAATAGGTTAAAAACTACACATCTTGTTTTCTTTAATCAATTACGAATAGAAGAAAGTTGCAATCAATCTTTCAAAGGCTGAAGTAAATTTAGATTAGGACCTTGTCTAAATGTCAGTCTTCCCACCACCACCTACCAGCTTGCCAAATAATTTAATTAAAATTACAGTACATACCCTGTGAATTATGTCAGCTGAATGTATATACTGTGAAAGAGAAAAAAAATCAGTTAAATGAAAAACTTACTCCAACCTCCTCCTGTCACATTATATGACATATTTGAAGTATATTTTCATGAATCAGTAAGAACTGCTAATAATAACAGTGCTATGCGGAATCAGAACAAGTAATAATCAGTAATCTGTACATTTATTATAGTTGTGATTTCCATACCATCAACTTAGAGAGTTGGAGTAAGAGTGAAATTGAGTTTTCAACCTATTTTCTGGTTGGTGTTCTGGAGATCAGTAAGGACTCAAAGCTGTTGTATACCAAAGGTGGTTTAATAAATTTTAAATCACTGCTTACTGCCCTTCCCACAAATAAATTAGCTTCAATGAGGACGTTTTTAAAGTTTCAACATGGTGCTGACCACATAATTAGATTATGTCAAGAAATTATTATTATTGTTTAGATGTAGTAATAAGAAGTCCTTAACTGTCAGGCATACATACTGAAGTACCTATGGGTGGAATGACTTGCCTTAAAATAATCCAGGGCTTGGGGAATACAAAAGAAACAAGATTGGCCATGTGTTGGTAACTGTGGTCACTGTGTAAACATAGGGGCTCATTACACTATTACTTGTGATTTTGTGAGTGTTTGAAATTTTCCCAGTTCTTTTTTTTTTGCTTTCTTAAAAATTTTTTCCTTAAGCCCTAAATGGAAGGGATAAAGGGAGAAGGAGAATTCACTCCTCAAAATTACTACCGACACTGTCTGTACCTTGAGGCCTCGGAGAATTTGGTAGATAAGAAACTGAACATGGTCATCTGTAAGCTTCTGACATTTCACAATGTTGTTCAGATCTGCCCCCATGAGATGGGTCACCAAATACCTAGAAATTAATGGAGAGTTACACAATAATCCAGAACCCCTAAGAAAGCTCTCATCTTCAGAAGACTTTTTGAAAGTTTTTAAGAAAAGGCCATCCATTAAGTACCATAGCAACAGCTAAAAGCTTAACTACTCATGGAGGGCTCACTATCAGCACTGCTGTTTTAACTTTACCGCCTGACCATCAGCTTTTCTGACAATTCTTACACTCATTCCTACTTGACGTATCTTTTCCTAGGTTGGCTAAAGAAAAAGGGGAAAAAGCAAAGATCAAGATTAGAACGATGTATGTGTTAGTATCAGTTTTCTTTAAAATGTTACTACTGCATGAGAGATGTACAGTATAACTAAACTAAATGCATAGCCATAAAAATATCTTGCATTGTTAAATCCACCATTACATTTTCACCTTACTATAAACCCTCCAAGTTGTAGGTTCTAAAATAGGAGTATCCCTAAATTTTCAAATTATGATTCTCCTGTTTTCAGGGATGACTAGTAAAGGGATATTGTTACTGACAATGTTCCTACATTTACTTTAAAGGAAAGAGGAACACATTTTATCTGCAAGCAAGATGAGGCATTCCAGAACTTCTCACAGGTGTGGTGCTGGTTATTAATCCTGACATGGGAAAGATTAGGGAATGATTACATTCAAGTCCAACAGGTTCACCACAGGTATTCTAGATGCAATGCCTTACCCACTCATTACTGTATTACACAGCTTTCGGAGCATAAAAACCAGATTAGTACTAAAGAAGCTGAATTTCTAAAAATTAGGTTAGGTTTTATTTACTATGTAAGAGTCATCATCCATTCCTAAGGCTGAATAATAATGTGTACCAGTTGAGCTACAAGGAATGCTGGTTTCATTTTTTAAATCTATTAACCTATTCCATGAGAAAATATGTGTATGACCTCTCTTTATACACACACACTGTATTTATTATTTTCTTCGCTCAAAGAGGAACTGAATTTTTTTTTGTTTCATCATTTCCCTATGGGGCTGACATGGTCAGTTCCCAATTTCAGGAAGATCACTAGGACTTAGCCTAGATGTAACCTTAAGAAAAGACTTTAGCCTTTCATATTTTAAAAACCTTTGTGTTTATATTGCCTTGAGGAAATGGTGGACTCTGAATGTAATTTAAGAATAAGCTGGATTTTTTGAAATGTTTACATAAAAGTAATTCTGATTTAAGAGATGCTCCAAGCTCAACATAACTAAAGGCAATTCGTGCTTATTCCATGCCAAGCACTATTTATTATGCCCACGTCTCATGTACTCTTCCCACCAACTCTATAAGTTAAGTCCCATTAGCATTCCTATTTCATTGATGAGGAAACAGACAAAACAAGGATACATAACTTGCTCAAGGTTAAAAGGACAGTTATGTCAGGGGTTGAATACAAAACTATTTGATTTCAGAGACCATGATCTTAATCACAGTACACACTGCCTCCACATTTGTCCAGCTGACAAGAATTTAAATCAAGAGAATGATCCTTTAAAAAAGTTTTATAAATGTCACAATAACCAGGGAAACGGTATTTCCAGGTAATTTCCTTGACAATTCTCAATACTTACTATTGACATTAATCTTTAACTAATGAAGAAGAAAGCTGACAAAAACAGCAATATTCCATCCCAATAACAGCCACTGTCTTTTTAACCCCAAATTGACACATAATCTCACAAATATGAGAATGTTGTGAATAACTGGTTAATATTTTGAAATCAGGAAGCCCCCCAGAAAATCTAGGACAGTGGTTGCCATATTCATAATATCAATTATGACAAACTGCAAGACTCAGGTTGAAGAAGAGAGAATTCAATTTCTGTCTTATAAAAGATTGCTTTTCAAATAATGTCATTTTATGACATTGAATAGTAAGGACTGTTCTCCCAACTTTAAAAAATAATTTCAAGGAGAAAAGGCAAATAAAGGAAACATTGTTCTGGATGATTCTACATAAAATCTATCTTAATTTGTCTTGAAATTAAACTTAAAAATCTTAACTCTCTAATATGTCTGTATTAGTTCACAAAGGTGTTAGGCAGTATTACCAATGCCACCATAGTAATTTCAAGTATAACTATTGTATTTAAATGGTTACTAGTGTCTTAAGAAATTCCATACAGCCAGAAGAACACTGACTACATAGCCTGAGAGAGCACGCTTTTAATTACAATACTCTACCATTGTGTAATGCCCCTCAAACCCCCTCTCCAATAGAGACCACATCCATTTTACAACTAAAATTTCCAGACAGAAGGTGACAGTGTCAAAACATTATGCAAGCATGTAAGATAACCAGTCTATAAGGTGATAACTATCAAGAACTGCTGCTAGGCTACAATTAAATCAACTGAAAAGCATTATTCACAGCAGAAATGATTTGTAGGAACCAACATGATCACTATATGTTGTTTCCATGAAGCCCAAATACCAATTCATGACAACCAATTGTCAGATTCTAACTCATCACATACAGAAATGTTTCCAAAATAAATCTCACAACAGTGGACAAAAAGCAAGCATTATACCAAGTTACTGAATGTTTACGGGAAGAGATACCAACTTTTCAAGTAGTGAACAAGGGGATGGGAGTAAACTGTAGATGAGCACATTTTAAGTATGTCAATTCCAAATAGAACATTAATGGGCAGCCACACAATTTCTACAGTATTTGTCTCTGGAAAGCAAATTTAATTACATTTTAGTAAAGACATGCTTACTATTGTCAGTGTTCATAACACCTCAAATAAATTGATGAAGGTTTGATTTGAGAACACTTGGAAAGCTATCTAGTTCTCCCACCTTTAAAAAGGAATTTAAAGGTAGGACTTTATTAGGCTAAAGGCTGAAAAGATGATTTCATGGCCTCGTATAAATCTCATTTTTTACATTTCTTGTGATGATGGTCTCCTCAAATTTAATCAAACTATAAAGAGCTGCACTGAGAAATCACCATTTCTCAATGGCGTTAAGTTAAATGTACCAGCAAAAAGGCAAAACTACAATAGTGGTTTTCAGTACACTAGACAGCGCAGTCTAGAGCTTCATTTACTAAGCACTTCTTTGATAACACCCAACTGTCAAGACTCCTCCCCTACTGCCTTTCTGTTTTAATGTGTAATACAATCTGAAAGAACCTACGGATAAAAGAACCTCTTCTCTATGTACAGATTGGCATCTCTACTACTGTCAGCCCTATTTGATAATGCAATTGTCAAAAAGGCAAAAAACATTTCCATATTTAAACCAAGTATTTAAAATAATCACAGGGATTGACAATTTATAACCACAAGCCTCTGAAATACATCCAGTGATCTTTGGGACTCACTGTCATCTGTTCTCAATACAGCAGCAGACACACTGATTCTTTAAAAATAAAAATCAGATCAGGTCACCCCTCTAACTCAAAAGCCTTCTCATTTCATTTAGAGTAAAGACAAAAGTCCCTTCAATGGCTGATTAAGCCTACATCGTCTAATATCCTGTCCCCAAATATCTCTCTGACTTCACTGCCTACTTCTGTCCCTTGTGCTCATTGGCTCCACACTGGCCTTACTTCTCCAGCCACACAGGCCCCCTTGCTGCAATTCCAATACAGCAGGCAGTCTTCTGCCTCAGGACCTCTGCACTGGTTGTTCCAGAAGTCTGGAATGCTCTTCCTCCAGATTTCCATGGGTCTAATTCCTCTATTCATTTAAATTTTTGCTCAAGAAATTCACCTTCTAAATGAAGCCTATCTTTACCACCCCATTTAAAATTGCATCTCACCTGCTCCCTCTCACCCTATTCCCCCTTCCCTGTTCTATCTTGTCTTTTTGTCCATAGCATTATCACCTACTAACATACTATCTAATTTCCTTTTTTATATGCTCATTGTCGATTGTTAACTACCTGTAGTCAAAGAGGACAGGGTCCTTTTTTGTTCTCTGTTGTACCCAAAATGCCTAGAACACTGGTGGATAGCAGGCACTTTGTTACTACTGAGTTGAATGACCCAAGACAACTCATAGCATTACTCGTAAGACCAGGCAAGGGTGCATCTGAAAGACTCATGCCAAAGAACTTACCTGGTAGGCAGACCAGACCATTCTAATGTAAGGGGGAAAAGCACCATTCAGCAGCCAGCTAGGCAGCTTAGCCAGCTTATTTCACAACAAACTATTCACCTCATTTGAAGCAAAGATTACTGAAGGGTGCCCTCTGAGTTACCTGCAGCAACCAAACCAGACCCAGTATCTACCACATGGTCTACATTACAGGATAAGAACAAGAAAGCACAAAGTTATTCGTTCATTCAATCCCTCTATCACCAAATATTTATTGTTGAGCACTGGGGATTCAACAGTGGAAAAGATACAGAATTTGTATTTAATTAAATATAAAATCATAATAGAGCATGATTAGGGCTATAAAAGGGAACACCAAGGTGCTAGATAACACAAAGGAGACAGCTCTAACCTAGACTTAGGAAGGGGTTAATTAGGGAAAGATTTCTTGAAGGACTCAAACTCTAAGCTAGAAATTTAGGCCTTTTTACCTTTCTAAAATCAGCTCATCTGAGAAAAAGGGGGCATCGTCTTGCTCATGTCAGATGAAAACTGAGTGATATTTTCTTAAAGGATGTGTAATTTAGATTTTTTAATGTGAGTCAGTGAAAACATCTACAAGGAACTTCACCCCCCATTTCAGCACACCTCTCTGCTAGGAAATAAACTGCACAATATAACTGCTCATACAGTTCACTCATTCATCTTCTTCCCAGACTGCTTCTCTTCCTGTATTACCTATCTTGAGCATTGCACGTATTTTCAAAGAATAAAAGTATGTAAGTCCAAACAACTGGCCTGAGTATTTCTTTCAGTGATGGAGGAAAGCATTATTTCCAAACAGATAATGCATATTAGCTAAATTAGGAAAACAACTCGCCTCTGCCACAAAAATAAATAAATCAGAGCTTATGAAACACAATTTTTATTCAAGTACAAAAGAAGTATCAATGGTTACCTACTCCTTTAACATTCTACATTGCATATAAATCTCTTTTTCTGTACACTTTACACTTTAATTTCTTTGACTATCTGGAATAAATTCCAACCTCTACACCTCATCCATATTTATTTGTTTCTTCAGTTACAGTTATTATCTTCCATAGAGGCTTTCCTCCACTAAGTTTCTCTCACATTCTGAGATCACTTAATACCCTGTAAGTTGCTTAGACATTACATATTTGACTCGATCCTTTAGTTGTTTTCAGTAAGTATTCATGCTTCATCTCATTCATGATACCCCATGCAACTGGAAGGCCTTTAGTGTTAACATCTGACTTAGGACCTGTCATAGCATTTGCCCAAGAAAGGCTTCGCAGACTTTCAGATAAAAATCATAGCCCTGGAGCAAGAGAAATGTGATTAAAAATAGTCTTAGAACAAAAACACCTGGGATGTACGCAATTTTGTATGTGGTAATACACAATTCGGTTCATCTCTCTCAACATCAGTGTCCTCAACTGAAAACTTCTAAGTACCAAAAGACTTAACGAAGAAAAAAACAAACTTTCTACTCTACTCGAGTTAGAAGGAGAAGACAGACAATAACAAATATATGATGGTAAAATTTGCTAAGAACAAGTTGGGTAACGAGCAGACACTGCCAGTGGGGTAGTGTTTCAGCAGTGATGGTGCGGGGAAAAGAGCTTCTGATGCAGAGACCTTTGAGTATGGTTCTGAAGGGGCCAGGCACAAGGATGAGGGTGCGCAGGGTTCCAGACCAACATGAGCAACCAGTGCAGAGGTCCTCCTGGAAGTGTGGATGTCTGTATTCAAGGAAACACAAAGAGGCCAGAGTGGCTGGAATGGAGAGAGTGAGTGGAAAGGCTGTTAGATGAGGTGAGAGTGCACAGGAGCAAATCGTGTGAAGATCTTTCAGGACTCACCACAACTAAATTTTGTTTCACCATTTAAATTCTTCTTCTCTCCCATTAAGAGTCTCAACTCTATCATCAGGGATCATGTCTTATTTATTGTTATGTTCCCCACAGACCAGTACTGTGCTTAAGCCTAGGACGGGTATTCAAATATTTGAATATAATATTCAAGTAAATATTCAAATATAACCTGAATCAAATCAGGTTAAAATGAAAATCAAGAGACCCTCTTTACGTATTCAGTGTGTTCAGCAGTTTTCATAATGATACGAAAGGCTAAATGTACTGATTGAACAGTCATTTTGAGTAAGTGGAAGACTAAGCTAGGTGATTATCTGCCCACTGGCTTTCACTAGAACAATGGCTGCTGACCGACCCTACTGTGGTGTTCTGCTAGATGACAGCAGAATCTTTAAAACCCCACTTCTATTTCCCTCTATGTGAACTAAGCAAAGATAAGGAACTTGGGGGTAAGAAACCTGGAATGGGAAGTTGTAGAATAAGGAGAAGAGTGGCAGAAAATAGTAGGGAGAGACCATTTTCTGCTTAGCCCATGACAATTCAGTTTTCCTTAAATTTGAGGAAACAGTTCCTACTAAGATTACTAAACTTGATCAGAGAACCACTATAGTTAAGAGAAGGTAGCACGACGTTGCATCTTACGCTAAGAATTAGGTTCTAATACTGGATATTTAAAAATTTTGGATTTCTATTGCTAAGAAAATATTTGCAGCATATATGCACACATGTATACCACCTCTTGCCAAATATATACCATCAAGAAGCCAACAGAAACATCCACATGATTTCTAATCATTTAAAATATCTAGAGTACAAAATTTTGCCATCTGTACAACCACATCATATGGCAGCCAAGAACTTGATATACTCATCTTTTAACTCCACGTTTTCCAAACACTGTATGTTAGATTCAGTAACTGCACATTGCTCATAATGATCAAACCCACTACCTACTGTTCCCTTCTCAAAAGTATAGTCTTACAAATGAAGTATGCATGATGCCTATTAACGGAGTGTGGATAAAGTGAGGTTCCTATGGCCAGGATCCTCACTGAACTTAAAAGTAACTGGCCTGTTGCTATGCTACCACTTCCATAACTTTAGGCAATAAGCCATTATTATGTTAATATAAGGAGTTCGCCCACTGCTCTGCTGAGACTGGGTGGCAGGGCTGCAAGGCTGTAGGAGAGCGGAGCTGAGGGCTGGAGTGGTGGCAGCGCCGAGGACAGAGGCCCGGGGGACGGCCGTGCAGGACGGCTCTACAGAGAGGCCCAGAGGACGGCTGTGTAGGATGGCCGTGCAGAGAGGCCCAGAGGATGGCTGTGCAGAGAGGCCCAGAGGTAGAGACCGGCTTGCCGCATCCGAAGCAGCAGTGACAACACAGACTCGCTCTGAGTGAATGGGATTTTAGTGACTGGCCTGCCACCTGGAAATAAAGTTGGGTATAACCTTTTCACCCCAAGAACCCTTTGCTGCAAATTTCTTCGGTCACAGTGAATCTATAGCGAACTTGCCTGGAGCTGAAACTCATTAGCAAGACACGGAGGAATTAAAGTTTTGAATTTTATGATAAATGAAAAGTGCTAACTGAAGCATAAAGGCACCAATACATGTAACACATGATTTAAAGCCAACTATAAATATGAATGGTAATTAGAGATTTTGTTAATTAGCACAGAAAATTCATTCTTAAAAAAAAGTTCAAAATTACAGCCTGCTCTAAACCTAGCAGCCCATACAACCACTCTAGCCTTCAGCATGTCTGATTTGGCCAGAACAGTGGATTTTTATTGTTTGCTTGTTTTGTTTTAATGTGAATTTGAATGCATTTAGGAAGTGCAGGTATTCTGTTTTACTACAGATGCCACCACTCCCAGTTGTGTAACACTGAGCCTCATTTGTGTTTTCTGGCCCTAAAGGCATTTAAATTTGTAAGTTCTGTAATTCTAGGTGAAGATGTTTGGTTTCTTATGCAAATTCTGAAATGGCTTTGGAAGACACTGAAATAACCATAGTCCAGGACAAGCACTCATTTTTTTTCAGTGATACAAACATCATAAGAAGTAAACAATGACACATTTTCCTAAAGGCAACTTCAGGATCCTCATTCCATTTTCAGAGATTCTCTGGGACTGAAAACCTTCAGAAGTTAACCACCCCAATTCTCACCATTTAGGGAAGTTAACGGGGCCCAGAGTGGCAACGACTTGTCCAAGGTCATACAACCAGCTAGCAATTATGATTATGGAAGTGGTTTGAATTTATTTCCCCTAACAAGATTTTTATTTCATCAAGGGAAAAAACTAGTATTTCTAATTATTCTGGGTCCACTCAGCAAGTATTCAACAAGCAGTACACTGAGATTTGCTCCCAAGTTCTTGTTTGTAAATAATCAGAACCCAACTTACACAATGCTGTATGTCAATTATATCTCAATAAAGCTGGAAATAAATAAATATAGTGACAGTTAAGTAGAAAGAACAGATTACTGCTCAGTAGCCATGGTATTTGCTGAATGAATAAAGAAATAAATGCAATTTCAGTTCAATAGGTATGTTTGTAGTCAGTGGACCTTCAAAGGGATAAAGGAGCCAAAGGCACTACAGTGGATTAAAAACAACTTTCAGATAGACAGTTAGCCTTAAATAAAATCTTTTCACATTGGAAAAACAGGTTCATAATTCACTTCCAAAATGCCTGATTAGCCAAAATACAGCATTTGTCCAGGTCAGCAAAGCATTAATTCCATTGTTAAATAAATCCATCCTCATTATACCTAAAATTTGCTCAGACCTGATTCAAATGTTTTCCAAAGTAATTCACAAACACATTGCTTTAGTGTTTCCTCTGCATTTAGGCAGGATATCAAAAACCATCATTCTTAGGGCAGTGAAAATATACTGTACAATGTTATAATGATATGCCATTATACATTTGTCCAAATCCATTGAATCTGCAATACCAAGAATGAACCCTAATGTAAACTATGGACTTTGCCTGATTATGATGTGTCAATTTTGGTTAAAAAAATCTACCATTCTGGTGAGTAATGGTGACAACGGGGGCAGGGTTGGGGGAACTACGCATGTGGGGGGTATGGGAATCCCCGAACCATCCTCTCAATTTTGTTGTCAACCTAAAGCTGCTCTAAAAAGAAAAGTCTTTGAAGAAATAAATACTAATTAATTAATCTGAAAGGAAAAAACATCATTCTGCAGTATTCTCTTTTCCAAGCATAACCTACAGCAAGGCTCAGCAACTTGCAACATACACGTTCCTGCCAGGCAGTACCCAGGATCTTTAGAAGCCTCCGCGTTCTAGGGCCAAGCAGGGCTGCAGGAAGCACAACTGTTCTCAGTTATTTCCTCTGCTTGTTTCTTAAACTTTCATCAGTAAGATCAAGGTAATGAGGGTAAGAGGTCTTATACTTGTACCAGATTCTCCTCTCTCATCTATTCTCCACCATATCACGTTCCAACTAAGTCCAAATGGTGGGAAAATTTTTTGCTCCCTTTCCTCCTCCTCTTTCCATTTCATATTCTACATTTTTTTCTCATATTTTCCTTTCCCCTTTTCATTAGACAGAACACAGTTTTGACTTCACAACAGTCATCCTTTCCAGTTAGGAATGCCAAAATTTCAACAAAACAAAACGTATAACTGTGAATTTAAAGTTTCCTTCTATCTTACGGTATAGTCTATCTGTGAACTGGGGGCCGGAATGAGGTGTGCTAATTCAGATACTGGGAAAACTATAAGTAGAGGGCTCATATGTGCACATCAACACCTGCTGGACTCTATCTTGCACTCATAGATGTGCAACCTGGGCTTGTGAAGGCATTAATGCCCCATGAGGCAACCCTTGCCGATGGGCTCAGGAGCCAGTGCATAAATGCTCCCATTGCAGTGCATTCTGTACAGCTTCCTAGAAGATCCTGGCAGTTTTCAGCCAACTACCCATAATGGTGACCAACTTAGTAACATATTCTTGTAGCAACTTTCTCTCCCCTGTTTCATTTTCCCTAGCCACCCCCACACCCCACTCCCCACTACTGGTTCCTGAGAATCTCAGGCTCTGATCTCCAGGGGGTTCCTAGGCTAAAATAACAGAGACAGTCACAAACCTGGGAGAATTAGCACTATTCATCAGCTTTCTCAATATGTGAGGCCTATTCCTCGCCCCAGTGCAGAAATCTAATACTTCAAGGACCAGCATGAAGTTCTAGTACCATTTCCTACATGCAAGTGAAATAAAAGAGGAAAGAATGCATATGGAACCAGAGATCCATTACATTTCTTGATGTAAATATAATAATATAAAGGTGTCCCTTTAAAAGCGGAGGCAGGCAATTTGAGAACAAAAATCAGTCACAACTCCCTGTACTCTTCTCCATAGAATTCTTAAAAGGACTCACCACTGACCTTCCAAATAGGGCACAATGTACCAGAAATGATGAAAATACTAATATATAACACTTATAATATACATCTTCTTTATCTCTCTCCATCCCCTGAAAGAGCTGGATGACAAAAGTAAAGAATCTTTTGAAGTCTGCACACTGCTAAACGGTTTAGAAATAGAGACGGGTTGCTAATCTTCATCCTCCAGCTAAAGAAGGCAAACACAAAAGATGTACTTACACATCATTGAATTCCTCCAGAGACCTTGCAGGTGTAAAAACATCCAACAGACCAATCACCTAAATGAAAACATAAAAAACAAACAGTAAATAAATATGGAATTCACTACAGTACCCATCATGTCTTAATTTTAACAGGTAATTCCAAATCCTGTTCTTAGTTCAATAATATCACATTATATACTTAAACTCCATCTTATTTTCTACCCTAATTATTCTTTTTTTACTTATTATCACTTTTTACAATAATATATTTTACTATTAAAAATCTTCATCTCTTTAGAATTTGGTCATATACAGCCATTAGTTTATCAGGAGGCAAAAAGATTTAGGGCTCTTGACTTATATATGCACTAATAGTATAATGATTAACAAACAGAAAAATGTAACACTTCTACACCTGTTGTTACAGTATCATTTCTCTTTTTAAAACATATTGTTATTCCATGAAAATGTTCCACGTTACTATATAGTCTTCGAAATTGAGTTTTAAAGCCCCAAAACATTCTCTCAGTATATTCTTGGTGTTATTCTTACAAAATTCTTAATATTAAGATAATTTTCTTAACCATTATCAGGTATTTAGTTCTGACTATTTAAAAGAGAAAAAAACAAAAGCTATCTTTATAAAGGATAAAACAAAGAGCTACTTAATACTCATTAGTGCACAGACTTTGGGCAGTTTTCTAGCCATGGATTTATACTAATTAATCCACATTTACCACCCCTCCCCTCCCCCCAGCTCCTCCTAAAACCCAGACCACTTATCTCTACAAAGTTAGGCACTGAGAAGGCAAACCAGAAATATGCCATTTGTAATATATGTGCAGCCAGATTTAAGGGCATCTGGAAATGACATAGAGGAAAGCTAAAGCTAAATGGCCTATGTGAAACTGACCCATGACTGTGGTCTCATCAGCATGCTGCTCTAAGGAACCAAATTAAACAAACAGCTCTACAAGTAAAATATACCAATGCTCAAAACATTATCATGAAAAAGAGCACTTCTGATTAGGATGTTACTTCAGTCATCCAAATATCAGACTTTTATAAGCAATTTCAACTGGACAACCTGAACCCAAAATGTTAACTCAAAGTAAGGCCTTGGAATTCAAGGTCAACAGCTTTTTAAGTCTTTGCATCTTATTCCAAAGGAAAGGCACAGCTACCCATCAGATCCTTACCTGGACAACTGTACACAAGAACACCAAAATTACCTATATTTTCATTACCCATTATAACTACCATTAACATTTTGAGATATTTCCTTTGATTTTTCTTATGTGCATAAAATAAATTAGGGTTACACTATGCAGTTTTATATCCTGCCTTGTTACTCAAATGTAATGACTACTCTCATGTCCTTAAATATTTTTCAGTAATATGCTCTATTATTTGTATATACCATAACTTAATCAATTTCCTATCTTTGGACATTTAAGGAACACTACAAAGGTGTATGTGTGTGTGCACATGTGTGCGTGTGTGTGTATATATATACATATAAATACACATACATATACTGGGGGCAAGGGACACAACTTGTATTTTCTTCCAGAGAAGAAATTTCAAGAAATAGAATTACAGGATAAAAGGACACCAACATATTTAAGGATCTTAATATTGTCAAATTGTCTACCACAAAGGTGAGGCCAACTTACATTCCCACCAATAGTGTACCAGAGATCTTTTAAGACTCTGAAAAATGCTTTAAATGTAAGTCAAATCATTTTTTTTCCTTCCCCATCCAAAATAAACCATACTTGTTTTCCTTGAGTTTGATACACTCCTGGCTTGAGACCTCTGGTCTTTTGGTTACTCTCCCCAACACCCACTTATGCTTTAGGTAGCTGAGAACTACAAGCCATTTGTTTTTACCTGCTCCAATATTTTCTAATCGTGATTCTTGTTATCTGAGATGCCCCATCTCCTCAACAAGAAAGGTTTAAAACAATTTACACTGTTTTATATTATTTAAATTATGATTGTGAAAATCATCCTCAGATCAAAATAAAATTAAACCACTAGAGATCTTATTTATTCAGGAAGAGTTCTTTATTATGCAAGAGTTATCTCAAAGACAGTAAAACAAACAAGTCCAAAACATGTTCAAATAAAAGCTACAAAAACAACAGGCATTTTGGAATCAGTCAGTTTTAAGTTTGACCCCACAATCAGTTTGTGATTCCTCAGATCCATGAACTTGTTTCTTTTCCATTCTAATAACCCCAGCACTTGGAATAGTGCCTGGCATAAACCAGCTCAATTAATATTTGTTAAATGAATGAAAGAAAGGTCACTTCTCTGAGCCTCATTTTCCTCATATGAAAGACATGGGGATATCACTGCTTATTTTCACAGTATTATGGGGAGATTAAGTAGACAATATATCTGAAAGTGCCTCGCACAAAGTACTGGCCTGCTGTGGATTACCAAAACACTGATCACATCTCAGAGTTTAATAAAAAGAATTACAAAATACAAATCACAGAGACAAAACTATTTGAAGCAGCTATTTCCAGTAACAAAATTTGAGATATAAATTAAACTAAATTATTCAAGTGGTTAAAAAGCATAGCTTCAAGAAGCACAATTAACTTGGCAAAAATAAGAGCAAAGCATATTAGTAAGTGCCCTATTATATTTTAACTTCCTTAAAAGGAATACATTTTATGAGATTAAAACTACCCATGTAACATCAAAGTATTTTTAATTTTTTATGGACTTTTACAAATATCCTTTCTCTATTAATCGTATTTATGGAGTATTAATCATAAGGGAAATAGTGTAAAACAAAAGTTTCCCAGCTTTAAAATAGATCTGGGGAACATTTTAGGAATATTCCATAGTCTATTCATTTTTCATTTCTTAAATGGAAATTTCTTTTTAGTTCAAGTTGGATCTTAGCTTATTTGCTTACTCGTGCCATTACATGATTTCAGACACCTAAAAGTAACCCAGGAATCAAGTATTTAGAAAAGATATTTATAATACCAGTAATCAGCAATTACCTCTGATAACTGTCCTACAATTGTCCAAAAGCTGACAGACACAAGTAATACATTTTTATTAAACTATAGCACTCAATTGTACCAGTCAAAAATACACTTTAACTCAGTAACCAATCAAAGACAATATTTAATGCATTTAACGCAAGCACACCAAAACCACCACTTGGTCTACAATGGTAAGGTCAAATGTAAGGCTCCCAAGCAAACCTAATGAAAGGAATCCCTTAATCATTTTTATCAAAAATGTACAGATCTCCAGAGCCTTAACTGGGCGAGCTCTGTCATACCCTCAGCAAAAGGATGCTGCTGGCAGGCTACTTCCGTCATCTCCTTAGAGCAGGTGCCAGTGAGATCAAGGTCTCAGGGTCAGCCGGGTGGGCCAGCTAACTCCGTCGGAGAATACCTCTAAGATCACAGAGGACACCCTTACTTAGCTCCTGCTGCCCTTCCAATAAGGTGTATCTGTCACTCATTATCACTAATAAAAGAAGTAACTTAAGAGGAACTACGGATGGTGAGTCAGAGGCATCTCGTGTAAAAGATGATATGCACAGGCCGGCACCTAAAAATTACGTTTGTTACCAACGCTTAGGATTTTCAAGAATTTTTAAGCTGTTGCTGCTGCTCTCTCTGGAGGCCTGATGCTAAAACCTGGATGGTAGCCAAAAAAGTCATTTTTTAATAAAAGAAAGAGGAGGATGAAGAAGAGGAATTCCTCTTAAAGTCCTCAATCAAACTTACTTGGAAGTCTTGGTTTTTCACTGGGCAAAACTACTTCTACATCATAAGCACCTAACAAATGCTTGTAGAATAGGCTGAAATTCAGAAATTTTTCTACATTGAGTCAAAGTCTTTGGGCTCTTTGTGAACCCCCTTCAAACACGTGCCAGTAGAACAGAGAACTAGGAAACATTCAGCCATGTGCTTTCTTATGGCCAAACAACAAATCACTGATATCTAAGTACAGGTGGCTCTCTACACCGATATTGCTAAACCTTACACATCTTAATATAAAAAAGATGTACTTCTATGAAGCAAGCTGCTTATAAAACAAGTTATATATATTAAAATCCTGTTTTCCTAATACTGTTAGCCCTGTTTTTCAAGAGTCTTGTAACCTTCATTTCTACAAATACAGAATGGCCCAAAAGTAATCAGCCCAATGTCATATAAGACACATTTTAAAGAATCTCATTACAGAAAATTAAAACATAAAAAACCTAAATAAGGTTGTTCCTTGTGATCACTAGAAAAGCCAAGGTATGGATTCAGATAACCCAAAATAATTTTTGCCCTAAATGTTGGCTTAAATTGTCAATGAAGAAAAGCAATAAAGTATAGTGCTGGTAATCCAGATGTCTTAGTAGCATAGACAACATCAGTAGGGTCCTGGGGCCTCCTAGAGGTGCTTTGGGGTTCCATAAATGTTTGGCTTGCATTCCATTTTCAAAATATTATTTATATTTAAAAAGCTATGTCTCTGTCCCATGTATTAATGTGTAATGAAAAGCAGCATACACATTCAACTGTATTAAAAAGCAAATGTAAACTCATCAGTTAGGCTGCCAGTCCACTTTGATTTTATGCAGACCTTGGAATAAAGCTTCTCCTGCCAGCTTTTTCCACATATCTCAACTTCTTGTAAACATGTCACTGATTAGGAAGGCAGCAGCTCTGCACTGAACTTTTCAAAAACTCTGGTCTGCACATGGATGCTCACACAAAATTATACCTAGGAACAGAGGTTACCTGTGGAAAGCAGGATTTTCTCAGTAGTATGCAATCAAAGTAAAACACAAAAATTAGAAGCTGCATCTATGATTACAGTGGCATCCATAATCCAAGTCCACAGTTAAGTCTCAGTTTAGAAGAAATTTGTACTTTGTGAAACAAATTTATATTAACAAAGTATCACTTATCTGTGACTTTTTTCTTACTGTGAAGAAAAAAGTTCAATTATTAAAAGAGAAAAAGTCTGTCTTACTACGCTGATGGACAGTGACTGTAATGGGGTAGGTGGTGGGGACTTGATAATGGGGGGAATCTAGTAACCACAATGTTGCTCACGTATATTGTATATTAATGATACCAAAATTAAAACAAAAAAAAAGAGAAAATGTCTGAACAGACAACTAATAAATTACAGATTTTGAATTTTTTTCTACACAGTAACAATTAATAGGGTAAAATGACTCTAAAATCTCTATAGCCACAGTTTCTACAGCACTACAAATTTTACAGTTCCTTTCATAAAATTCCTTTTAACTTGATTTTGAAATTCAGAAAAATAAGTATTCTCAGGCTACTGGTTTTCACTTTCAGTTAATATTCCAATTGCGTCCATTTATTTACCTCACCAGGATTTTTAAGCATATCCTAAGCAGAATGGCACCATTCTCAAATTTCCAAATTGATAGAAAAGAAAAAGTTGTATTTAACCTAAATAACGTCTTTGTCACATTTATTAAAATACCTGAATCTGGAAAAGCTGTCTTTTGAAGAAGATTAAAGAGAAAAATTATAGTATTAAATTACACATAAAATAATAGCCATCTTTGATTCAGTGAGCCTAAGGCACTCTTCCTCAATCTTCTCTACTGAAATAACCCATAACAACACAAAATGGCCAGGGACTCCCATATTCTGGTCATATAGCCTTAAGTAAATCAGATAAATACAAAATTTCTTTGTAATATTTTCTCTTAAAACACCTTTGTGAATTTTTTGTTGTATCCCATAATATACCCTTTATATTTAAAACAAAATTTTTAATGCTTTCCTGCTAAGAAACTTTATGTAAAACTCATACTCCAGGAAGATGTACCAATTTCACCCCAAGGTTTTGAGTAGCTGCCTGACAGAACACAGTGGACACTAGGATTCCCACACAAGATGGTTTGATTCACTTTAATATATTTCCATTTGCAGTAATTAAAACACAATTTTTTCTAGTCTCTTCAAGAGCAGTATATATTCTTCCTTAAATGAATAACTTACATTTTCATGTTTCATATGTTTAAGTAACCGCAGTTCTCTGTAAGTCCTTTTTGCATGAATAATGGACTGAAATGGTCTGGATAGCTTCTTCACTGCTACACGCAACCCAGTTTTTGTGTCAAAAGCAGCACTAAGGAAAAAAAAAATTTAAAAATCCATCATTAAATGTACTCTAAATACTTCTATATTAGTACTTACAAGGCTATTGCATTTCTAAATTAAATGGTCTAAAACAAAATACAAAAAAATAATGATAAAAACTAAAACAACCTGTAATCCCACTACCCAAGGTAGTCTTATTATTTTTTGGTGCTTCCTTCTCATCTTTTTCCCTATGCATCTAGATCAGGAGTCAGCAGCCTTCTGTGTAGGACCAGGATAGTAAATGGTTTAGATTTTGTGAGGCTTTTAGGGTCTCTGTCACAATTACTCAACTATGTGGTTATAGCTGGAGAGCAGTCAGACAATAAATTTTAAATGGATATGGCTGTCTCCATAACACTGTAAAACAGGCAGCCACCTGATCTGATGAACTAACAGATTGATATGCAAAGAGCTGGATTCTGTTGGTCTTCTCTGCCTAGGACTTACTATCACCTTGCCACCATATGCTGTTTTCAGGACAATTAGTTGGCACAAAAATTTCTTGAGCACCTGCAAAGTATTTGCCATGTTTTAGAAGCTGAGATACAGTGGGGAAGTGGAGATAGAGTGGGGGCTGGGGTTAGAGGGCAAGAGTAGAATGATAAAATAATTTCAAATAGTGATGAATGCTATGACTAAGTAACACAGAATAACTAGATAAAGAGTGACAGAAAGCCAGTGAAGTTACACTACTTTAACTAGGATGTCTGAGGAAGTACATGTGAGCTGAGACAACTGAATGATGAGAAAACAGCAACCATATAAAGATAGAGGGGAAAAAAGCTTCAAGCAGAAGAAAAATATTAACATTTATTGAGTCTTTATTGCGTATCAGGAATTGTGCTAAGCCCCTTATGTTAATTTGTAAAACTGACTCTCCTGATCCCCCATGAAGTAAGTACTATTAACATTCCTCCATTTACAAATAAGGCAACTGAAGCATAGAGAGGTTAAATAACTGGCCACAGTCACAAAGCTACAAAGGGGCAGAGCAGGGAGTCTGGATCTTAAGCTCATGCTATTAACCACTTTGCTATGCTGCCTCTCAGAAAAGCAAGTATGAACAAGAAAAAAATGAAACAAAGTAGAAAAAACATGGCTTGCTAGAATGACAGAAAGACAGCCTGTGCAGATGGAGCACAGGGAGCAGGAGGGAAAGTAGAAAAGAATGAGGTCAGAGATGTAGGTAGAGGCCAGATCATGTAGGACACCTACAGGAACTGTGAGGTGTATTTTAAATATTTTTAGAGACCATTTGGGCTAATTCCATCATGCTTCATCCTCAGTGTCTAATGGGCATCCAAGACTTTCATATTGTCTGTTATCACCAAACTCTTTCCCGTATGACTCTATACTTGCTCCAAAATTCCACTCCCTTCACTCCCAAGTCCTTACACCTTGTCCTTGGCTCTTCAGCTCCCCTTTTATGATAAACTTTTGTAACTCTTCAACTCCTTTTCTGAGCCTTCCCTTCAGCATCTCTTCACTTTAATTAAAACTAGGCTGTACCTTGGAAGACACTACTTGTCTTACAGCACTACCATTAGAGGGGATTCATTCTCTCATATCCTAGGTACCTGATGGCTAGCAGATGGGGTAGGTGTCCTCCTTGTCAACCATTAACACCTTTGAACCACAGCTCTCCCTTTGTTTTACAAAATCCCCTGCTTACAACCATTTCTCCCTCTCTGGAATTTTCCACCATTTACCAAAAAGTTAGTTCCTATTTCAAAGCCTCTCTCCAATCCCGACTTCTGTCATCATTCTTGGCAACTTCAACATCCAAGGGCACATCTAACATCCAGGCCTCTCAATTTCCTGGCTCTCCAGGAAACTCTACCTCATCAAGCCACCACCAGGGTCACACCCTGGACCTCTATCGCCACCAAAAGCTGCCCTGCCTACAGAATTTTGAATGCCAGCACTCATTTCCCATCAGAAATCTTCTTTGCCTTTTAGTTTACTTGTACCCTGACTATAACAATTCATTGACCTCATCACCTGCTTCTCTCCTTCAGCCCTCTCCCGTCTTCATTTCCCTTCCCACCTGGCTTATACTACATGCTCCCTTGTATCTCTCATTCTCTCTCTCCCATAAACTCTGATAAACCTAGATAAAGTCTAAATCTGTCAATTATTCACCTTGTATGAATCCAATAACTACCTGTGGGTGAAGAAAAAAGAATGCACAAACATACAGATTGGTTTCATTCTTAATCTCTGACCTTAACTTCAGATAAGGCTCTCAATACTGTCATTTTTTTCTAGTAAGTTCATTTTCATACTCAGAGTCATCATTTGACACCACCTCTCTCCTCAAACCTCCAATTCACCCCCCTCCTTAAGAAATTGCCCTTACCTTCATTGAGAAAATAGACACCATCAAAGGGGGACTCCATTTGCCTACCACTAAATCTACCAACCCATCTGCATTTGGACCCATCTTCTCGACTTTCTCTCTTGCTATAAGTAAGGACATGTGCCCTTTCTTATAACATTCTAAGACCTCAATACATGCTTTGGAGCCACCCTTCCTCATCTTTTCAAGGACTCACTCCTTTGTTCCCTTTTTCTCCTATCTTCTGTATCATTCTCATCAGCATAAATATTGCTCTAATTACTTCCCACGCTCAACAAACAAACAAATTCTCTTGAAAGCATCGTATCAGTTAAAATTCTCCAGCAGTTCTCAAAATGGACCAGCAGCATTAGTTTCACCTGGTAACTTAAAAGATAAGCAAATTCCTACATGCCATCCCAGATCTACTGAATCCTAAACTCTCAAATTTGTCCAGTAATCTGTATTTTATCAAGCCTACCACATAATCCTAACACAGTGAAGTTTGAGAACCACTAATCTGTAAGCCTGCTACTCTGTGGACCAGCAGCATTGGCATTATCTGGGAACTCTTTAGAAATACAGACACTCAGGCCTAAAGTAGAATGTTTACTGTGAAAAGAACTCCAGATAATTGAGGAGTGGCTTAAACATGGTGGCATGAGAAGCGATAGAGAGCTCCTCTCAAAACCACATATGTATATAATATGAAAATATAGCAAATACAACTAATCCTGAAAGAGCAACAGGAAAGAAGGCTGCAACAAACTGCCTACATGTGGGGGAAAGAGAAGACCTCACAGAAAAGGGTAAAGTAGCAAAGCTGCAATCCTGCCATACCCAAGCCCTTCCACCACCCCAGCTCACCAGTGGGAGGAAGAGAAATGGAGTGGGGAGGGGGTGGAGGCCTAGGACTGCTGAACACCCAGCCTGGGAGAACACCCATACCTGGGAGAATGAACCTACATTACATGGTGCTCTGGATTAGTGGGGTTGGAAAGCTAAAGACAGGCGGAATACTCGGAGAGAGACTAAGATTCCAGTAGCTTGTGGAGAACAGATATCCAAAACAGGCCACTCTGGGACCAAAGAAAGGCGGGTACGCTGAGAGACTTCCCAACAAGGAGAGGTCTGCTAAAGGAGCAAGGATTACACAGAGATTGCTGCTCTGGAGAGAGGACAGGTGGACAAAATTGTCCTGGCACACTCAGCCCAGCAGATTGGGATCTTTCAGGAGCTTCAGGTGCTCCATCCCCCTGGTTGGCAACGCAGCGCTGAGGCTCCCCACTGCAATACACAGCCTGCTGCTCCTTCCTCCTGGCTGGCACAGGCTCACAAACCTGCTGCCCCTGCCATTGCGCCAGGCCAGCCAGAGGGTGGCCCCGCCTACGGCAGCTACAAGGGCATAGCATTGAGGCTCCACCCTGCACACTAGGGCCACCAGCCCTGGCAGTGGAGGCAGGCACAGCAGCCAGGAATCAAGGAAGAGCTCTTTCCTCCCGGCAGACACCAGCACCACTTGTGTGTGACCCCCGCCATCGCTCCAAGTGCTGGGCAGCTCCAGAGAGTAGAGCTTCTGGGCACTGGAGGGTGCCACCTACACCAAGTTATTATTTGATAGGAATCATTAGAAATATGAAACAGAATAATTTTGTATTATTCTGTTTTTCATATTACAGACTAATTTCATATTACACAGAAACCTGGTAGAAACCAAAATACCACAAACACCACAAAGAGGACCAAGTGAAAATGAAATCACCAATCTTCCTGAGAAAGATTTCATAATCATAAAAATGCTTACAGAGCTACAGAAAAATATTCAAGACCTTAGGGAGAAATTCAAGAAAGAGACAGGAACTTTGAAAAATACAGTATCCAAACTGAAACACACAATGGAGGGAATTAAAAGCAGATTAGATGGAGAAGAGCAGACGGTAAATGAAACAGAAATTAGTGAACAGGAATACAAAGAAGCTGAGGCACAGAGAGAAAAAAAGGATCTCTAGGAATGAAAGAATATTAAGAAAATGTGTGACCAATCCAAATGGAACAATAAAAGCATTATAAGGGTACCAGAAGAAGAAGAGAGAGAAAAAGGGATAGAAAGTGTCTTTGAGGAAATAATTGCTGAAAACTTTCCCAATCTGGAGAAGGAAATAGTCTCTCAGGCCATGGAAGTGCACAGATCTCCCAACACAAGGGACCCAAGGAAGAGAACACCAAGACATATAATAGTTAAAATGGCAAAGATCAAGGACAAAGACAGAGTATTAAAATCAGCCAGAGAGAGAAAGAGATCATGTACAAAGGAAAACCCATCAGGCTACCATCAGACTTCTCAGCAGAAACCTAAGAGGCCAGAAGGGAGTGGCATGATACATTTAATGAAATGAAACAGAAGGCCATCGAACCAAGGATACTCTACCTGGCAAGATTATCATTTAAATTTTAAGCAGGGACTAAACAATTTCCAGATAAGCAAAAGTTGAGGGAGTTTACATCCCACAAACTGTCTCTACAGTATATTTTGGAGGGAGTGCTATAAATGGGAGTGCTCCTAGGGCTAAATAGCTGTCAGCAGAGAAAGTAAAACCACAGTAAAGGAAGTAGACCAACTAATGACTATGCAAATGCAAAATTAAATCAATTATCCCCAAATAGAGTCAAGGGATACACAAAGAGTACAGAATATGACACCTAATATATAATGAATAGAGGAGGAAGAAAAAGGATGGGAACTTTAGATTGTGTTTGAAATAGCATACTAAGTGAGTTAAGTTAGACTATTAGATAGTAAAGAAGTTACCCTAGAACCTTTGGTAACCGTGAATCTAAAGCCTGCAATAGCAATAAGTACATATCTATCGATAATCACCCTAGATGTAAATGGACTGAATGCAACAATCAAAAGACACAGAGTTACCGAATGGACAAAAAAACAAGACCTATATATATGCTGCCTACAAGAGACTCACATCAAACCCAAAGGATACACAGACTAAAAGTAAAGGGATGGAAAAGAATATTTCATGCAATGAATAGGGAGAAAAAAAGCAGGAGTTGCAGTACTTGTATCAGAGAAAATAGACTTCAAAACAAAGAAAGTTACAAGAGACAAAGAAGGACATTACATAACAATAAAGGGGTCAGTCCAACAAGAGGATATAACCATTATAAATATCTATGCACCCAACATAAGAGCACCGACATATGTGAAACAAACACTAACAGAATTAAAGGGGGAAATAGAAGCAATACATTCATTTTGGGAGACTTCAACATATCACTCACTCCAAAGGACAGATCAACCAGACAGAAAATAAGTAAGGACACAGAGGCACTGAACAACACACTAGAACAGAGAGACCTAACAGACATCTACAGAACTCTACACCCAAAAGCAGCAGGATACATATTCTTCTCAAGTGCACATGGAACATTTTCCAGAATAGACCACATACTAGGCCACAAAAAGAGCCTCACTAAATACAGAAGGATTCAAATTGTATGAATCAGCTTCGCAGACCACAAACATAAGAAATTAGAAATAAATTATGCAAAGAAAACAAAAAAGCCCACAAACACATGGAGGCTTAACAACATGCTCCTAATTAATCAATGGATCAATGACCAAATAAAAACAGAGATCAAGCAATATGTGGAGACAAATGAAAACAATAACTCAACACTGCAAAATCTGTGGGATGCAGTGAAGGCCGTGCAAAGAGGAAACTATATTGTAATGCTGGTTTGCCTCAAGAAAGAACAATAATACCATATGAACACTCTAAACTCACAATTAATGAAACTAGAAAAAGACGAACAAATAAGGTCCAAAGTCAGCAGAAAGAGGGACATAATAAAGATTAGAGCAGAAATAAATAAAATCAAGAAAAATAAAACAATAGAATCAATGAAAGCAGAAGCCAGTTCTTCAAGAAACGAAACAAAAAAGATAAACCCCTAGCCAGACTTATCAAGAAAAAAAGAGAGTCTACACACATAAACAGAATCAGAAATGAGAAAGGAAAAATCACTATGGACACCACAGAAATACAAAGAATTATGAGCGAATACTATGAAAAATTATATGCTAACAAATTGGATAACTTAAAAGAAGCGCAAAACTTTCTAGAAAAATACAACCCTCCAAGGTTAACCCAAGAAGAAACAGAAAATCTGAACAGATCAATTATCAGCAATGAAATTGAATTGGTAATCAAAACACTACCTAAGAATAAAACCCCTGGACCAGATGGCTTCACCACTGAATCTTATTAAACACTCAGTGAAGACCCAATACCCATCCTCCTTAAAGTTTTCCAGAAAGTAGAAGAGAGAATACTTCCAAACTCATTCTACGAGGCCAGCATCACTCTAATACCAAAGCCAGGCAAAGACACCACAAAGAAAGAAAATTACAGGCCAATATCCCTGATGAACATAGATGCAAAAATACTCAACAAAGTATTAGCAAACTGAATTCAAAATACATAAAAAAGATCATCCATCATGACCAAGTAGGATTTATTCCAGGGATGCAAGGATGGTACAATATTAGAAAATCCATCAACATCATCCTCATCTACCACATCAACAAAAAGGACAAAAACTATATGTTCATCTCCATAGATGCTGAAAAACATTTGACAAAATTTAACATGCATTCATGATAAAAACTCTCAACAAAATGGGTATAGAGGGCAATACCTCAAAATAATAAAGGCCATATATGACAAACCCACACCCAACATCATACTTAATGAAAGCTTTTCCTTTAAGATTGGGAACAAGACAAGGATGCCCACCCTCCCCACTTTTACTCAATATATTTCTGGAGGTCCTATCCACGGTATCAGACAAACAAAGAAATAAAAGTCATCCAGATTGGCAAGGAAGAAGTTAAACTGTCCCTGTTTGAGGATGACATGATATTGTACATAAAAACCCTAAAGAATCCACCCCAAAATTACTAGAACTAATAACTGAATTCAGCAAAGTTGCAGAATACAAAATCAATACACAGAAATCTGTTGCATTCCTATACACTAACAATGAACTAGCAGAAAGAGAAATCAGGAAAACAATTCCATTCACAATTATAAGACACTCATGAGATAAATTAAAGAAGACAGCAATAAATGGAAATACATCCTGTGTTCGTGGATAGGGAGAAATAATATTGTCAAAATGGCCATCCTGCCTAAAGTAATTTACAGATTCAATGCAATCCCTATCAAAATGCCAACATCATTCTTCAATGAACTAGAATAGTTCTAAAATTCATATGGAACAACAAAAGACCTCAAATAGCCAAAGCAATCCTGAGAAGGAAGAATAAACCTGGGGGATTATGCTCCCTGACTTCAAGCCCTACTACAAAGCCACAGTGATCAAGACAATTTGATACAGGCACAAGAACAGACCCATAGATGAATGGAACAGAATAGAGAGCCCAGATATAAACCCAAGCATATATGGTCAATTAATATACAGTAAAGGAGCTATGTATATACAATGGGGAAATGACAGCCTCTTCAACAACTGGACAGCTGCATGTAAGAGAATGAAATTGGATTACTGTCTCACTCCAAACACAAAAGTAAACTTGAAATGGATCAAAGACCTGAATGTAAGTCATGAACTCATAAAACTCTTAGAAGAAAACATAGGCAAAAATCTCTTGAATATAAACATGAGCAACTTTTTTCTGAACACATCTCCTTGGGCAAGGGAAACAAAGCAAAAATGAACACATGGGACTACATCAAACTAAAAGCTTCTGTATAGCAAAGAACACCATCAGTAGAACAAAAAGGCAGAGAATTTATCTGTAAACAATATGTCTGAAAAGGGGTTAACATCCAAAATATATAATGAACTCACACACCTCAAAACCCAAAAAGCAAGTAACCCAATTGAAAAATGGGCAGAGGATCTGAAGACACTTCTCCAAAGAAGAAATTCAGATGGCCAACAGGCACACAAAAAGATGCTCCACATAGCTAATTATCAGGGAAACGCAAATTAAAACCACAATGAGATATCACCTCACACCAGTTAGAATGGCCAACATCGAAAGATAAGCAACAACAAATGCTAGTGAAGATGCAGAGAAAGGGGAACCCTCCTACACTGCTGGTGGGAATGTAAACTAGTTCAACCACTGTGGAAAGCAGTATGGAGGTTCCTCAAAAAACTAAAAATAGAAATACCATTTGACCCAGGAATTCCACTCCTAAGAATTTACCCAAAGAAAATAAAATCCAGATTCAAAGACACATGCACTCCTATGTTTATCACAGCACTGTTTACAATAGCCAAGAAATGGAAGCAACCTAAGTGTCCATCAGTAGATGAATGGATAAAGAAGATGTGGTACATATACATAATGGAATATTATTCAGCCATAAGAAGATAACAGTCCTACCATTTGCAACAACATGGATGAAGCTGCAGGGTATTATTCTCAGGGGAATAAGCCAGGCAGAGAAAGACAGGTATCAAATGATTTCACTCATTTGTGAAGTGTAACAACAAATCAAAACTGAAGGAACAAAATAGCAGCAGACTCACAGACTCCAAGAAGGAACTAGTGGTTACCAAAGGGGAGGGGTGGGGAGGGCGGGTGGGGAAGAAGGGCAAAGGGGATTGAAGGGCATTATGATTGGCACACATGCATGGTGTGGTGGGGGCCATGGAGAAGACAGTACAGCACAGAGAAGACAAGTAGTGACTCTATAGCATCTCACTACGCTGATGGACAGTGACTCTAATGGGGTTTGTGGGGGGGACCTGATGAAGGGGGTAGTTTAATAACCATAATATTGCACATGTAAATGTAGATTAATGATACCAAAATAAATTATAAAAAAAAGAAATAGCTTTCACTCTCTATATATTACTTTATTAAGGGGAAGTTTTTCAATCCCTTAAGTTCTTCTACTCCCTGTGAATCTAAACACTGAAGGAGACAGCAATGTAGTATCTCACAAATACCAAAGTATCACTTCCTCAGCATTTAATGAATTATCTCCTTCATGAGATTCTTTGTGGGTACAAAAGAGACATTAAACTTAGTGCCTGATGTCACAGAACTTACCATCTAACTGAGTTGGTTAATCATACATGAAAGCAAAGAATGTTTTCACAATAATATAGTGCAACTATACAGACAGTTGACCACTTTTTAAAAAGTTGGGCTTAAAAATATATTAATAAAAAATTTTAAGTAAAATACTTTTAGTTTATATTTATTTAACATACACACTTAATTATATTTATATTTTTAATAAAATGAGATATTGAAACAAAACTTTATATGTAAAAATATATTAGCTAGGTTCAAAATATATAAAGGTTCATTGCAGTCTGCTCACAACAAAACCACAAACTATCTTAGTGCCCAATAGGAAAGAGTTTAAATTACAATACATTCTCATGTACCATATACATTATAGCCATTAACAAGAATCTCCACATAATAATATGTACATGTTACATTATTGATGGGAAAGAGAAGTTTCAGAAGTAAAGAATGAGCCTATCTGTGGAAAAAGCAATGTATACTCTATATGTATATATACCTGTACAGAGAAATGTTAATGTACTCTCAGACTTTTAATATTTTTGCTTTTTATATTTTTCTATCCTCTGATTTTTAAAAATGAGCTTACATCTTTTAATAAAGTCATTAGCAAAGTTAAAGGCATAAATCTTCTGTGTTTTGTTACCCTTAAAAAAAGAAGGGCACTCTTTCTAACTTTAATAAAACCACTGTTAACAATTACATTTCCTTCAAATGATACTTACATGGCTATATTCAGCATACAATTAAATTTGTATCCTCTAATCCCTAAGTCATAACATAAACAATATTTATAATAATTTAATTAAGTGTCTATCCCATAATCTACTCAATCATTTCTCTTATTGATAGGCATCATAGCCTTTCCATTCATTCACAAACACAAGTAATATAAATACTATTACGATGGACATCTTAATTCATATTGCTTGTTCCATAATTGCATGATTTTCTTAGAACAGACTAGTAATGTTTACTTCAAAGGACATACATTCTCACTTTTTAAAACATATTTTACTTATGAAAGAGAACAAGCAGAAACTGCTCTGTTTACAAGTTAGCAATCCCTACAGCAAAAGCAGCTGAAGCAAGCAATCTATGACCCATTCATACCCCCATCTTTAAGCATTTAACTGCTCTGACCTAGTCTCCTGTTTCTTTCACTAATCAAACAGTATTTGGAGAGAAGGTAAATCACATCTTTCACCCTATATTGTACATTGTAATTACCAAAAGCAGAAATTCCTAATCATTTTTTAAATCACCTGATAAAACCAACTGAATATTCAGAGAAGAAATTTAAATTTATGGAATACCTGATTTTGCCATATATTATTTGGGAAATATTTATTTTAACCTTATAAGAACTTTGTGAGATAATTATTATTTACTTTCCAAAATTAGAAACAAACTGTCATAAACATTAATAACTCACTCAACGTTATATAACTCATATGCAATGGGATTCAAACCCGGATCTATATAATTTCAATGCTCACTCTTTTTCCAGAATGCCAAGCTGTCAGGGATAAGGACTATCCTAGGCCCAGCTTTGCCTTTATTATAATGATTCACTTACTAGTATTACCAGTTGGGCCTCTTAATCATATCTTAAAAACTAGAGCTATAAATAAAACCTTGTTTTCATGAACATAATAAAATGGAGTTATGTTTACAATGATCAGGTTCCCCAAACTAAAATTCAGTACATTAAGTTTTTCTCTCAACTGCAAATTCACACGTCTTCCAAAGTTATAAAATTCATTTTATAAAATCACTGATATGGTAAAAAATAAATAAATAAGGGAAGAAGTATAAAATTCATTAAAAGCAGTTATATTAGGATGTCATTGTCACTCATTTACTGCTGTGAGTCCAGTGCCTGGGACACGATATTTATTAAACAAAATGCAACATTTTGTTACACATTTATAGCTGCCTCTCCCATCCCATGCTTACCATCCCCAGACCCCACTGAAAAAAACTGGCTTTCTAGATTCTTAATATATCCTAACATAATATAATTTTGTTTAACTTCTAAATTTTTTTACACATACACTGCTTAATTCCACAGTGGATTTAAAGCAGCCTAGAACTGTGTATACACAACTTGACATAACAGTAGGTGATTAAGGGAAAATAAGATAAATTCTGTATGGGTGAGGATAGCATAAAAATGTATATAATGAGGTCCTTTCAAATATTTACTAGAGGTGGGCCTCAAATTTGGCTCTGAGCCCACTAAAGCCATCACACAAGAGACTTCAACCAGTTAAGACATGAGTCACAGGGACCATATCATAAGAACAAACCAGGTACTCAGGAGAACTAAAGAGAGGCGTAATTATTCCTGTAATAAAACCAGAGAAGACTGTGTATGTTTATGAAAGAGACACTGTATACTGTGGTTAAGAATGTCCTAATCAACATCCTTACACAAATATAATAGTGGGTTTCTGACGGTTCTCTTCTTAGAGCATCCATCAGTGCACACTGTTTCATAAAGTCAAAATACAGCTCATTATTAGCAAAGGGGGAGAACAGTACAAAATAGCATGGCATGCTGCTCCCTAACAGACTTAATCCAAAAGGTAATGCTAAGTTTGCTTAGAAAAATAGATAATAAGCTCCATATTCTTCAATCTTCCAAAAATAATTTCCATCAATGGAGCTTTTGATAGGTATAAAAACATAAGGACTTTGTTTATGCTTGGCACCTGACTTGCATATTTTCTGTGTTGCAAGGTAAAGGCAGATTAATATGCTTTAACAGTCAGCTGAGTTGCTAGGCAAAGGAAGACAGAACACCTCTTTAGAAAGGTGAGATGCTGCCTAGTCAGGACAAGTACCCACATCCACAGAGCATGACAGTAAAAATGACCACACCAGGATTTTCCTTAAAAAACAATTTGGGTTTTCCCCAACAGAATGAAGAATGCACAATCACCTGGCAAGTCTGAGTAATTTGTGAGGATCGTAAATGATTTAACAATTTCTTTCAATGATCTTAGATGCCTTCTCTAACCCCTGAATGATGTTAAGGAAAAATGAACCCTCAATAATGGTTAAGAAGACAAACACAATTTTATTTTTGGAAATGGAAATATTTAAATATATTAAAATCTGTAGTTACATTGAATTAATAAATTCTTATTAATGCATCAAATTCATTAAAATACCTAAATAGAAAGAAATAATTTGCAAAAAAAGTCATTTCTTCTCCAGCTCATACTGTTTGAGGCTTTTTTTCCCAAATGAATTTAGGTTAATTGATACCAGCCTTCAAAATGTGCCTTCTGACTAATTCAGACTACCAACTTGAAACTTCTCTTCAACTATTAACACTTGATACAAATTTCAATAAATACCATACTGGGAATATTTTTCAGGACATATCTCCCTCTCCTAAAGAAATCAACTTTTTTTCTTCCTTCTAAATTCAGATAAATGTGCAAGTAAGCGCTTATCAGTGACTGATTTTTGCTGAACACACGTTCTGCGCTTGGCCTAAGTTTCCCATTTGATAACAAAAAAACATGTGCAACTATCACTGTAGTTTGGATGCTTCTGCTCTGCCCCTCCATTTTGGAAGTAACTTTTATGAAAAGGCAATTTTATGCAAAATCCAGAACTCAAGTTTTGATTTAGGAACCTCAAAAAATATTCTTCAGAGTAGCAAGGGACTTAACATTGACTTAAAAAACTCGTAACATTTGAAACATTATTAACTTTATAAGAAGTATCTTTGCTACCTCTCAGATACTTTGTTTTAATGTCTATATTAACACTTTTATTCACAAAATAACTTGACAATTTGCACTATATATAGTATCTTTAAATGAAATGTAATTTCTTACAATAACACTTTCATATGGATGAGAATGTCTGATGTTCTTAATAGCAACAAGTATGTGTAATATGATCAATCCCCAGCTTCTCAGTTTCTAAAAATTCCTCTCATAGAGGTTTAAAACATAAATGACATAAAGATCTTATCACAATAGATAAGTAGCCCAGAATGCAAAAAAGAGTCATTTAACTGACCACTTACCTTGCCTTACAGAACTTACAGTTCAAGAACTTTTGTGCAAATTCAGTATGTTCATGAAAATCTCATTCACATAGGAAAACACATTTGTAAAGGATTTACTAGAGACATTAGCTATGGTGCAGGGACTCAGGAAATGGCAACACATATGCTAGATACTTGCCATTCCTAATCTGGTCCAGCTCCTGCTGCAAAAACTTCTGAAGCAATTCATTCCTTCCAAGCTACTGGAGCAGAAATGTTTTTCACAACTGCCTCAATTTTTATTAGGCTAATGAAAGCTAACATTCAAACAGTGTAGAAATTCATTTAGACATGCAATCTAAAAATCCAAAACCATTTTTGATTAAAAAGTGAAATAATCTTCAGTTGCTGCAAGATCCATTTAAAAATAGAATTTTGTATTTCTTCATTGAAGTTTTGAAAGCTACAGTGGTGTCAGTTAATACATTTCTTTGATTACAAATGTGAAGTGCTATATCTGCACAGAATAATGATTATCCGGTATTGATTGCAAAAATATTACAAGTGGATTATTTTATTTCTTTTAAAAGAGATTATTTCCCGAAGTCTCAGTAGAATGTTGTCATATGGATGTTATCTTCTCTGTGTGTTTGAAATTTCAATAATTTTGGAGGCAACAATTTTTAAATCCTTTCAAGCAAATCTGAAATACTGGACTAATTATATATTACATTGTAACTATTTGGTATTACCATCTATTTTGCCTTGCTACTACAATTCAAAGGCTTTTACAGTAATAATATTAGAAGCTTCATATCCAGAAAAGTATTCTACAAATACATGCTATGAACATGATCCTATGGATGTATATAATAGGCATTAATGTGTCATTACAACTTTTGGTTTTCACTCAGTTTGTGTCTCTTCATCCAATACGACATTTCTTTTTTTACATTAACACTACATGTAACACTTAATTGTCTATTGCTAGAATAAATTACCCCCAAATTTGGTGGCTTAAACAAGATTTATTATTTCACAGTTTCTGTGAGTCAGGAATTCAGTTCAGGAGTAACTAAGCTGGATGGTTCTGGCTCATAGTCTCTCAAGAGGTCACAGTAAAAATGCTGGCCACTGCTACAGTCATCTGAAGGCTTGACTGAGGCTGAAATCAAGATGGCTCACTCACATGGTGTTGGCAGGCCTCAGTTCTTTGCAATGTGGGCCTTTCCAGAGGGCTGCTTCAATGTCTTCTTAACAAGGTGAATGGCTTCCTCTGAAGCAGTGGTTCTCAACAGAGGGCAGTTGTACCCCCAGGGGACATTTGACAATGTCTGAGACATTTTTGGCTGTCACAACCGGGGTGTGTGGGGGTCCTACTGGCATATAGTGGTGAGAGGCCAGGGACACTGCTAAACATCCTTCACAACCAAGAATTATCTGGCCCAAACATCAATTATAATGAGGTTGAGAAACTGCTCTAGAGAACTGATCTCACAGAAAGAGCAAGGCAAGGGGCCATAATATCTTTTATGACGTACCTTCAGAAGTCACACTTGTCATTATTTCTGCCACTTTCTATACATTAGGGGAGTCACTAAGTAATTCTCTTCTCCATATTTTAAATCAAAATACTGAAAATTTCAAGATATCTCACACTTTTTGTTGTTTTATAGGTTTAATGTTTTATTATTATTTTATTAAGGTATCATTTATATATACACTCTTATGAAGGTTTCACAAGAAATCAATGTGGTTGCTACATTCACCCAACCCCCAATGCAGTCACTGTCCATCAGTGTAGTATGATGCTGCAGAGTCACTACTTGTATCTCACTTACTTTTGGGAATACTAGATGAGAATCTTTTTACTGCTCTAGAAATATCACTGTAATTCCATTTAACAAAGCACTTTTGAAACCTAATGAATGGTCTCTGCAGTATTTTGATGACCTGATCTTGAAAAATTCTATTAAGCATCAACATATGCAGTCTGATACAGAGAAAAGTAAACTAGTCATCAAAAGACTTCATTTCTAGTTTTGGTTCTGGCACTTCCTAGCAGATGATCTTGGCCAAAGTTTCTATAAGCCTGTTTCCAAATCAATAAAATGTGGGTATCACCAGCCCTGCTTACCTCACAAAGCTGTTTGAGGCTCAAAAAAAGATAATTATGTCAGATTGCTTTATGAACTATAAAACGCAGGTAGTTTTAAATGTTCCAAGTTAAAATGAACTTGCTATTATAACATGGTTCTACAATCAGCTTCCAGCATTGGATTTATCACACAGTAAATTCTTTATATTTTTAGATCTCTTATTCTCAAATTTGAGGTTTATTATTTCTGAAATAGCAGTAAAATAGGTAAGGTTATTAAAATATAATTGAGATCCCAAATTCTTGACCATTTGCTGTCATGCTAAGGATAATTAAAATATAGTTTCTACAAATTAAAATGCAATTTATTCAGCAATTGTTAGATAGGATCTAAAAACTTCTACAATCAACAGCATAATGTAATAACCAATACTGAACTGAAAAAAATTATTCCTTCATATATTTGCTTCCTAGAGTGTGAAGGAGAGCAGAAGCTATAGTTTATTTATCTGTTTATACAAGGAATCTAACCCAGTACCTGGAACATAATGCAAGACTAATAAATACACACCAAAGCAAACAGATTCTGACCTCAAGAAACTGAGCAATCTAGCTAGGGAGTCAGAATGAACACATATACACATAAACAAATTACTAAAGACTTTTACAAAGCAACATATTTGCTTCCTCCAATCCATTCTGTACACTCCAGTAAGACCAATTTTAAAACACTTTTCCTCACTACTTTACAACCCAAGAAACTATGAGAGTTCTCCATTGCCTATAAAAATGCAGTTGCCTTAGTCCTACTCCAGAGCTAATTCTTAATTCCCGGGGGCAGACCCAGGCACCTGTATGTGTAAAAGCTCCACAAGTGATTCTGGAGCACAACCAGAATGAGAACGACAATTGGGTTTCACCCCACCTGAGGTACTCCTCCTGTCAGGCCAGTCCATCTCATACCTTATTCTCTTAGTTTTATTTTCTCGTTACCTAAAAATATTCCTTTTCTTCCTCTCATATTGCCCATTCTTCAAAATAATCTTTAAATCCTTCTTCCTCCATGAAACCATTCTAATAACTACTACAGCCCACAATGCTCCCACATCTCTATACACATCAGTACCTTTTTAGATACTCAGTTCACGAGTATCTTATTTGTGTTTCTTTAATACAATGTGGGTATTTAACACTATCTGATGGATGACCAACAGATTTCCTTCACTACAGTAAATCTAAAACATAACCATAAATACATATACAGACACATTTCAAACTTCCAAAATTATGTTGCTTTAATACCTAAAGTTACAGAAATCTTCAGGTAATTGGCTTATTCCCTCACTGTAATTTTCATGACCCCTGTCATTCATTAGTGCTAATGATAAGCTTCCTTCAAATATCTCCTCCACATACCTAAGGCTGAACCCATTCAAGTTTATCATGTGAACCTATTCTGGGTAGTTAGTGCTATGTCTCTGAGATTGTCCTCAAGAAGTATGTCCAAAATAATCAAAGGTAAGTATGAAACACTGAATTTCAACAGACTTGAAATCCAAAGGGCTCAACATTCATAAGATCAAGTTTGGAAGTACAAATCTGAAGGTATAGTATATGAACAAAACTACTGGTAAGACTATATCAGATGTGAATTCAAAAGGAATAGGTACAGAAAGTATAGTGTTTCTGTCTTTTGGGGGTGGAAGGTTAAAGTTATCCTATCTGGTTTTTACTCTGGGCCAATCACCCAAATATATAGGGTTATGTAAGTTCTCAACCAAGGATGATGTTGCCTCCAGGGGACATGTGACAATGGCTACACATTTTTGGTTGCTACTGGTGTCTAGTTGCTAGGGTAGAGGGATGGCACCATACATACTACAGTACACAAGATAACCCCCCCAACAAAAACACTAGCCCACCCAAAAAGGTCAACATGTTGAGTAACCCTAGATTATGCCATATTTGGAAATGTAAACACAGCTTGACAGATGCTCATAATACTTACTGTCTATTCTCTCAATTTGCAATTTTTTTCCCTTTTGCTCCCTTTGGCATCAGTATCATTTAACTTATTGAGATTGCTAATTTCAAAACATATTATTCAAAGCATAAGGCACTTAGCACACTAACTAGGAATCAGAAAATGAAGCAAGCAAATTTATAATGTCAATTGAGGAAATTATTAGAAATATATCAATATAATACACAAACATCAGTATTTCACTTCAATGTAATACTAAGGTCATTTGGGAGTCATATTTTATTACACCAAATGAAGAAAATAACTAAGATTTTCACCAGCATTTGGTAGCTTGGAGAACAAAGTTTATTATGCAAAAGGTTAAGTTCAAGAAGGTTCAAGCTAGCTAAAGCCATAGATGAAGGATTTGACAGAAGGCAGAAAAGAGTAGCTACTGGGGACATTAAGAATAAAGCAATTAATTCTGAGAATAAAATTATTGTATCGACTACAGGGGTGAAGAAATACAAGAAAGAAGAGTTCAACATACACTTGCATAAATACACACGTCAAGCTGTGTGTCACAGGACAAATTAAAGGCATTATTTAGGGGCACCTAATTCAGAGATGAGAAGACTGTCACAGCAGAGACACTACCCCAGCAGAAGTATAGAGCTATGTTAAGGATCTATCTAGAGGACCTTTACCCCCCAGCCACTTTCTTCCCCTAAAACATAGCCTCCTGAGCCCTCTACAGATCAAAAGAAGAAGTTCTGACCTCTTGTGGGCACAAGCTGATGTCATCACTTTCTAGATGTGAATCATCGGATGGAAAGGCTTCGCTGACATAGATTTCCAACACATATCCTTGCACAGAGTTGCCCTAGATGTAAAAAGTGCCCAGTATGTCACTAGACTCAAGAGAGAGACAGAAGAATCTAAAAGAGGATTTCAAGGGAAGCATTAGAAATATAAAGATATATCTGAGATGACAGCTTAAGCTGAAAAAATGCAGAGAAGCTACGGACAACTTGCAAAGCAATCTCTGAGGAAGAAACATAAATATGTCCCTTCTAGAGTGATATTGTCAAAAGCAGGGACCCTTCCTGCTTTTTTACCTATTTAATTTTGATAAATATAACACGTAGTACAGTGCTTAGCACTGGCAATACTGAAGTAAGGAATTTTAAAAAACAAAGAGGATAATTGGTATGCTTTTTTTTTCATAGTCATGTGCTGTGTGATGCCTACACTCTGGACCATAGCTTGGAACAGCAGCTGGTGCATACTTGTTGGGTAGACTGACAGTAAAACACACATTCATATATCTTCTTTCATGTTACAGAACAGTGACAATACTAAGGCCTAAGAGAAGATTTTGAGGAAAACAAGGAAATCTGTAATAACATCATTCACAGTAACAGGAGCCAACACGTTCAGGGTCTAAAGTAACTCAGCAGGTCTAGACAAAATAAACATTTGTTCTATTACCTTTTTGTTATGTTGCCATGGGAATCTGTGTTTAGGAACACTTATTTTCTGCAACCAGATGACAGAGCAGTGAAAGTGGGATAGCTTTCATGAAAGAGAAGCTTGTATCTGTAAAGGCAATAAATCCCATGGGTTTTTAGAGGGTCACATGTGCAGAATCTTTCAATCTGTAAGATTTCTTCAAATTAACAGAGAAGTCCTTGGGGCCTCAAGGCCAAAATATTAGTAACAGGTACCAACAATCCAACCTCTACTAAAATTATTGTAATGGGGGAAAAGGAGGAGTAACGTAAAGCAGATACAAGGCCAAATAAAACAGAATACCAACGAGATCTTAAATGTTGAAGGAGGGTGAAGATAACTTTAAAAATATGACCCAATAGTTAAGAAAAAACCTAGAAGCCCAATAAAAGTTAGAAAACATTCAACCAGCTAGCAGGCTAATCTTTTGTGTGCAGAAGTCTAGAGCTAATCTCTTTGCTCCCTCCCTTTTGGCAACAAAAATCCTGAAAAAGTGAAACAAGCCCACTTTACTTAAAGAGCTGGACTGAATGTCTAGGGCCCACCAGAAGTACTGGCTCTGGTACTCTGAGCCTTCTGGAATGAGAGCATGGGTCAGAGCTGTACACCAGTGCACCTGACTCCCCATTCTACCATAAACTAACATTAGCACCTCTAACAGGTAAGGAACAGAAATGTAAAGACAGGAACTCCAGAACAGAGTGATGTGCTAAAACACAAGTTAGATCATGTCTCTCCTCTGGTCATAACCCTCCATGGCTTCCCCTCTCACTCAGAGGAAAAGGCAGCTCTTACAAAGGCGTAGTAGCCCCTCTACCTGCCTCTCCTACTACTACTATTTCGCCCTGGGTCATTCAGCTCTAGCCATACCAGTCTCCTAGCTATTCCTGGAGAATGGAGCCTTTGCCTCAGGGTCTTTGTACGTGGTATCTATCTCTCGGCCTGGAATGTCCTCCCTCTCCACCCACGTCCAGCTGGTGCCCACATCACCTCCTTTAGGTCTTTGCTCAATTGTCACTTTATCATTGAGGCCACCCTGTCCACCCTGCTTAAAAGTACAAGTCCATCCCAGTATTCTCTCTTTTCCTTGATTCATTTTCCCCAGAGTACTTACCATCTGACAAACTACACATTCTACTTATTATTATCTACTTCTACTTTCACCCTCCTTAGAATATAGTTTCTTATACAGTCTAAGTTTTGTCTGTTTTGTTCATACTACATCTCCAGCACCTAGAGAATAACCCATGGATACAAATATAGTAGGTGCTCAAAGTATCAATATAACATATGGTCCAGTCCTCAAGGAAATTAGCATGAATCCATCTTTTTCTCCCTTGGCCTCCACAATCCTGTGACTTATAATACTCCAAAGTTCAGATAATGACACTAAAATCTACCCATTTGTCCAACACCAAAATTTAGGGGTCATCCTAGACTCCTCTCTCTTGTCCACCTCCTTCTCCCCACAGTGAGCCTGGGAGTCAAGCACGCCAGAACCCAGGGCCTAGTTGTCAAAAGTGCAGAATTTACACATCACATCTTCTTCCCTAGAATAATTCTTAAAAGGCTGAAATGGTAGAAAACTGGTTAATTTTATAAATTCTTAACACAGAGGTACTTAATTCATGGAACCACTATGCAAAGAGAAACTACTTCTAATACTGAAAGCTTCATTTACAAAAATATGGCAAGTTTAAAGAGTTGGTTTTGTTTGTTTGTTTTGTTTTTTTGTTTTGTCCTTAAGAAACATGTGCATGACTTCCAAGTACATGGCAACCATGAGACAAAATCCCTAGGTTCCAAGTCAGGGGAACCTACCTTATAATGGGGCTTTTATGAGCACTGCAGTAATTATACCTCTTGGACGGATAGAAACAAATCAATACCAAATTTCACAGCAGAAAGCAAAACTCCAATGTATTTTCAAAGGCCTGGAAAGGCAGTTATTTCTATTTATATCCTATACTTACATAACACAAACCTGCACAGATAGTCCCAACTTTATAAAATGCACATTGAAGAATTTCAAACCAACAGGATTCGTAAGTTCAGGAATTAACTATTCGCACTGCTTACGAATTCTTTGGGAAAATAATCTGGGCAATGAGTTAACGAACTCATTTTGGTTTATCTATTCCAAGGAAGAGATGTGACTTTAATAAGTTAAGTCATTATCCCTCAGATAAGCTGGACAATAACATGAGTGGGATTAGTTTCATTTAGTCACAGTGACCCAGCAATCCCTTTCTTCACGAAAGAAGAGATAGGAGGAGACAAACAGCACAAGAGAATGTACCGGCACACAACCTCAACAGCCTACATGTACAGGAAAGGAGACATTCGAAGTGTTGCAACCCCAGAACCAGACCCAAAGCAGCACTGAGAAGCACGCCATTCCTTTAATGAGTGAGTCCAGCTCCTCATCTTTATAACTGGGTTAACAATAACAGCCTTCATGGAAGCAGTGCAGACTGAATGATAATGCTTGAAGGAAAATACTTCATAAAGTGTAAAATCACATTAAATATCGGTCAATACTAAAGTGACAGTGAGCTAGCCCAGTGAGTTCTTCCACCTCTCAATCCAAAACCCCTGGGGCTCAGCACCGCCTGCAGTATTGCAGTGAAAGACAGAGTCAAAGCACACATTGTCCCAGAGGCTTGAGTTTGAGGGAAACCAAATGCAGAGTTCTCCTCAGTTCTCCTCAAGAAATTAAACTGATAGAACTGAAAAGCCAGGGACCCAGGATACCCTTATTTTACAATGGGAAACAGAAAAGTATTAATGGGAAAATTGGATTCAATAAATACAATAGGACTTTATAGCCAACTTGATCGAAAAGTCTTTCTTAAAAGTCTTTAGATATTAATAATACAAATATTTGCCATTGTGATTAACATTTATTAATGTTATCGGTAGCATGTAGCCAATCACCTCGCTTTTCGTTACAAAGAAAAGCAATTGGGAATAAAGATCAACATGCTTCTATTATCCACTAGAAAAGTAAAGGGCATGCCCTCTCGCTGACAAGGAGTCAAGAAAGTCATTTTTGCATACTCATTAATGACATTTTCATTTATTTGTGCCCTGGCTCATCTTTAAAAAAAAAAATTTTTTTTTAATGGTGAATGGCCATTAACACTAAAAAAATTTAGCTTCATTTATTTTTATTACACTATTTGTACACAATCTTGTTCCACAAAGCATTTAGGAAGTTGGATTCAATTTCTTAGTAAATTTTGCCACCCTCTTACTGAAAGTCTTGTTATATACTTTATACACTGATGATAAATATATACTGCACAGTACAATGTCTAGAACACAGTAAGCAATCCATAAAATGTAACATTATCCACATAGGCTAAAAGCTCTATGAGGGAATGAATTAATTGTCCTGTTCTGTCTTGTACAGCACTCAATCTCAAGAAACCTAGCCCGCTATCTGGTCCACTGGTATTCAATAAATATTACTGAATAAATGATTTAAGAGTAACTCTCGACTCTCACCTATTTTATTGCTACCAGTGTCTCATCTCCTCTAATCAACATCAAGGGTCTGGAAAAACCACAGAGAGGAAAGGCATTTAAGTTCCTGTTTATATTTCCTTAAACTCACTGGCAAAGAGTCCCCCCTTCTGTCCTAAAACCACAAAAATCAATGCTTTGCAACAATGTATTCTTAAACAATTTTGCTTCATTTCCCCTCACAGACAGTGCACACAGTTCCTTAAAACTGCAACTTAGTTTAGTTCCCTTCACCCCTGAAAAAAGGAAGGCATATTTACAAAGCCCTATCAATTCTCAAATTTCTAGTCTATTTCCTTGATCTTTGATTTCATAGTTGGTTATCACACTGGCTGCTACTTGCTTTTTTACTAATATACTTCGTGCAAACTAAAATAATGAAATAAGGTTTACTATTAAAAAAATTTTTTTAAGTTACACATTAAAATGTATCACACTTCAGAGCAATCACATTAGGAAACTGACACATATTTCAGTGATGTTGCATTCCTTAAAATATCTTTCAGAGACTCTGGAACAGACTTCAGATCCAGTTCTACAAGTCACACAAGAAACTGTGTCATTAGTTTATAGTTACAACTCCTATTTGACCTAAAACTGTATCACCAACCTGGTTGTCTCAATCTTTTTCACCAGACTTGAGTACAAATTTTCTACCTTATTTGGATTCTATTTGATTTTGTTATTCCCTAAAATCCAATCTGCTCTCAAAGGATGATGGTGAAAAATAACAGGTTTTACCTGCATGAATTCTAAAAGAAGTTTAGAAAACATACTTCCTACCATACCTTAAAAGTTGCTAAATGAAAGAACTTCAAATTACTACAAAGAACAAGTGAATAAATTAACACCTGTAAATCTACTGCTGATATTTTTCTGATTCCCAAATCAGTTAATTTGTTTATAGTCTATTGTTACATAGTATCATTTGTATTTGCCTCCACTAACATGCTATAGGTTACACTTTAAGTCCCTTAGCAGACATACTACTAAAAAACAAACTGCCTCCCTGGAAAGACACCTAAGAAACTTAACAGTGGTTATCCCTGACAAGATAGCATGGTTGGAGAACAGCAAAGGAAAGGAGACTTCTCATTAAATATCCTTTTATGCTTTTTGAATTTGCACAATGTATATATGTATTGCCTATTTTTAAAAACCTGTTTAACAAAATTATGTCTATGTGTCAGATATTTCTGACTTCTGTAAGCCAGAATAGTACTAAAGAATGGGGCATTTGGTTTACTGGCATTTTACTGTAAATCTGGATCACCAGTTCTAGAGCAGTTATTCACACCAACATTAGAGAAAACTTGCAAGTTCTTTTCAAACTGATTAAATCCCCATCGCTGAGCTGTGTGTCTGTTGTGTCACTCCATTAAAAAAATAAACATCACTGGAAACAAAAACTTAATACTACAAAAATAAGTATGTCAATTTAAGAAGGAAAAACGGAGGTAAACTAATGAGCTATCCAAGGAGCAATAATCCAAATACATGTTTGAAAATTAGCAAATCACTACACACACACATAAAGTAAAATGCTGCAAACTCCCATAAAATGTAAACTTCCATACTATAAAAATGGGAACACAGTATCAAGCACGGCGCCATCAGCAACACAACTCTTACAGCCTAAGCTAGAAAACGCAGTATGATCGGTTACTGGACACAATTGCACAATCTCAATTACTCAGAAGATTCTACCAAACAGGAAATTCATCAAGTGACTTTTTAAGAAACTGCAGGAATTGATTAACATGTCCAAAAGCCTGCAACTTCTTCCAAAACAAAAAATAATTTCATAGATCCCTTTTCATATGATGCATGCACATGAATTACATAAATTAGTTTCAGGTCAGGAACGCTCAAATTACACTAAACCTAAAATACAGTGTATAAAACTTGGTATATCAATTTAATTTCGAACACTCAGTATGACCTAAAGCTGAAAAGCATCTCTTCCTTCCTTCGGTATGTATTCCAGATCCTTATGAAAACCATCGTGTACCTCGGTCTACAAATGTAGGTAAGGTCCATGCACAATTCTCAAGGGACTTGAAAAAATAATATTCACGAGAATTAATCGCAATTAGAAAATATTTACAATACATCCCAGCATTGTTAATAACTTTTTGATCTTGAGGGCGTCCAACGGATCTGATGCTCCAAATAAGAAAGTTGTTTTGTCAAACAATACTTAAATGAACAGTGGTATGTGACTAATCAGTGAGGCCGCCAGTTTCTCAAACTGCAGTGTTCTCGCAGACAGTACCACCCACCCCTCTACTCTGCGAAAAGGAAATACGCTTTCAAACGAATCGGAAACACACCACTCAAGCTGGCACAGTGCTCACACAGAGATAAAGTCGGTATTTTAAGCTCTATGGGTCGCTGCTAATTGATGTGCGAATTCAAAAAGAACGTTTCTCAAAAAGAGATTCTGAAAGAGGTCTGCAAAAAAACCCAGACGGAAAGCTTCGTCGTAAGTTTTGTTCGGATGACCGCAGTCTCCAGGTCCGTCCGGCTTTGCCCTCTTGCTTCTGCCGGCAGCTCCCTGGGCTTGTGTGCTTACACAGTAGGCTCCAGCGCCCAGGGCAGGCGCACCTCCGGAGAGGGTCCTTATGCTCGACACCAGCAGGGAGACCCCCAAAGACAGCCGTGCTTGCCCCCGGAGCAGCAACCCCCCGAGAAGGGATTACGCAGGGTGCGAGCCAAGGCCGAGCTCCAGCACCACCACCCACCGCCCACCACAGACCTGCACCCTGCACACAGCTTACGACCAACCAGAGTGTGCAGGGTGAGGCGTGCAAGGGGTGCAGGGAGTGCAGGACGGGGTTTGAAGGAGCAGCGATGCCCTTCCCCAAGGAAAATTCCTGCCGCTTGGTGCATTGCTGAGCCGTGGGAGCAGGCCTGGCTCTGGGGCATGAAGTCCACCGTTGCCCCAGGCCCTGTGACACTCACCACACGGAGCCATAGGCGCCGGAGCCCACCGGGGACAGATTCTGGTAACGCTCGGGCACCTCCCAGATTGTCTTGTTCAGCTCTTGCCGGTAGAACGTGGGCCTCTCCTGAGACATCTTCCAGCGTTAGCCGCGGGACGAGGAGGTGGCCCTGAGGGGCCCCGCCTGCTCCCGCACCCACTCCCAGGAGCCCTGTCGCCCGCCCTGCAGGGCGGGGACCCCGTTCTGGCCTCCCGCGCAGGTGCGGCAGCCGAGACCCCGCCGACTCCCGCGTGCGCGACCCCTGTCAACCGCAGCGGCTGGAAGCGCCTTAGCGGCCGGGGCGAGCTCTGCAGTGGGCAGGGACGCACCCCGGGGCTCAAGGCTGCTCCCGACACCCACTCTCTGCACCCTCTCCCTGACCAGGCCGACTTGTGGGTGCGCCGCGGGGCTCTGGCTCCAGCTGCAACGTCCGCCAAGGTTCCAGTGGTCGCTGTTCCAGAGCCTGCAAACAGGAGCCTCCCGCAGTACTCTCGCGAGAACAGCTCCCGGGACACTCCACCAGCCGAGATTTTACCCAATATGGAACCTGCCCACGGGAGGGGGGTTGTTGAGAATAGAGGACGGGAGGATCAGTTCTCGCGACACGAGGGCAACCGCTGGAGACCAGAGGCAGGCCCTGCCAGTGCCTGTGCTTGAGAGCGCGAAGGCGGACCCGGGAAGGGGTGGATGAGCAGGCTCCGCGCGCCGCGTGCGCCTCGCCGTGGTCGGCGGGGCAAATGTGTGGTTCTACGTTGGAAAACGACAGTGACAAATTGGGTGTCGGGGAAAAGAGCCAAAAAGGTCTTTGAACTGCGCGTGGGTACCAGCAGCCAAGGACCTGCTTAGCGAGCCGCCAATTTCCAAGAAATACTTGCATAAAAAAGAGAAATGTTCCAACGAGAGAGCCGTTGCATTCTCATTTGCCCAAGGACATAAGGCTTTCTCTTCTGAATTCTGACGAAATCCGTCCCAAAAGCAAATATCAGCCCTGCATTAAGGCTGAGGTTTTCCACCCAAACTCTCCTAGTAGTTCTTAAACGTTTACGTGCAGAAGAATCACCTTAACCAGGAGCCACAGGTAATCAAATTGCTTCGGTCCGGGATAGGCACCAGGAATGTACTTTTTTACAACACACCTCAGTTCTGATCGACGAGTCTCTGATATCTCCCTTTGATGCATTTTTAGAACCATTACTCCAAGGGTTTGAAACTGACTTCTGCCCTCTAGAGCTTCCAGTGAAGAGGATTTTAAGCAACTAATTCATGCCTCTCAGAGAAGGAAGGAAAGAACCGGGCAGAGAGTGGTTTTCTGGCATTGTTGCATAAGGTTAAGTCAGCTGACCTTTCTTAGACCTCAAATCCAGTTTATGCAAAAGAGAATTCCTGCCTAATATCCCCACCTAATAGAGTTATTTGTAAAGCTGAAGAGGTAGTAATGTGAATGGGGGAAGTATTATAACTCCATACATACCCCCACTCTCTCACCAACTTGTTCTTATGCTAGAGCTTGTTACAGTAAGTAGAAGAATTGGACCCTGTCTTATTCTCTCAGTTGTTTTCTTTCAGAAATAACTACGTCCAAGCCAGGACACTTCTCGTCACTTCCCATGACTGTTTCCTTTTGTGTTATGCATCACTTGGAGTGCTCTGTCTTTGCCTATCTTGTCCCAGCACTTAGCTCATTGTCTAGAACATAAAAGATACCGAATAAATATTTGCTGAACAAATTATGAACAATGACCATGATCTCAATTTAGGTGGTGGCTCAGGATCCTCAGTTCTCTTCAAGGAAAAATAAAATAAAATCCAAAACCAGGGTTACGGGTGAATGGAAAGCTTTCTTTGGACTCAGTGTGGCTTAGCCTGGATTCTCTGTCTGCTTGAAAATGTTCCAAGCCAACCTGCAGGTTAGGGGGCTTTCTGAGATGTAGTAGAGGTTGTAGTAGAGGTTGAAGGAGGAAGTGAGAGCAAAAAGGTAACTGAAGAAGTGGGTGGGATTGGGGAATCAAGTTGAAGAATGGAGGGATACAAAGGAGGAAACTTGAAAGTAGGGATCCTAAGAAATTCATATATTTATCAAACAAACTGGGGTGATGAAGTGAGCAGTACATTCACTCACTCATTCAACAAATATGAATTGAGTGCCTATGGGTGCCAAACACTTCTGATGAAAGGTGATTAAAAAACAGACACAGTTGCTGCCTACATGGAGCTTACAGTTAACAGCAGGGCAATCATTCAATCATCCGGCACAAATTTATTAGGCACTTAATATATCTGTCACATTTTTTTAGGCACTGACGATATGCAGCAGTTAATGAAAGAAAAATCCCTGTCCTTATGCGGGTGAGACAACTTACAAAAGGAATAGGTAAAGCAAGTAAAATGTTAGACATAATACAGTAATCAAATAAGTGTAAAAACTGCAACTGGGTCAGGCAGGAATGCAAGGCGAGATGAGAGAGCAACAGGGACTGAGCTTCAGAAGGAGGAGGTTGGGGCATAAGGGGCCGGCAGAGCAGGAGACCTAGGCAGGAGAGTGTCCATCAGTGGGAGCAGCCAAGCTTGTGGGGCAGAGAGGTAGGGTGGGAGACGTGGCTGACCCTCCAGCCTCCGCTTCCTCATGCATCTTCTCACCTAACTTGGTGGTCAGGAGACCTAAGAGAATTATTGTATGTGAAGTGCGGGGCGCAGGGCCTGGCTTCAAGGAGGCCCTCAATCAAAAGTAGCTAAGCCTCAAAGAAAGTGGCGGCGGCGGCCTGGGTGTCACGGGTAAGGGGCTTCCACATCCCAGATACCCATGTTCCCCCTCCCCATTCGCACTCTCGTCCCCCGCCCGCCCGAACGCCCGCGGGTTCGGTGCAACGGCTCGGGAACCGCCGGCGTCTGCGTCAACGTCGTCGCCAGCCGGGCCTGAGTTGCATGCGGCTGCAGAGCCCGCGCTCCCAACCCCGCCTGGGAATTAGGTGAGCGGCGGCGGGGAAGCGCTCCGGTGACAGCGGCTGCAGGTTTGAGCCACGTTGTCCGGAGAGTCCCCAGCGCCGGCGTCCGGGTGCGAGGGACCGGCTCCTCGTTACACGTCCAAGCTTCCGGGCGGGGACTGCGTCTGTGCCCGGCAGGGCCAGGCACGTCGCGGGCGCTCAGTGTTGGTTCAATGAATGAATGTCGGTTGGCCCCGGGAGTTTCTCTCTCTCAGATTTCTCTTCCTTTGAAACGCCGCGTGGAACGGCGGTGACAAGAGACAGTGTGTGCGTTTTGCAAGCTGAATCCTTTCAAAGTCGTTCATATGAGTTCTCACTTGCTCTAGAACAAGTCGGCTGCCGGAGGCCCACCCGACGACCCCATCCATCTCCTCCTGAGGCGTGAGTGCCCAGACGTGCCTCATACTTTCAGACCCCACTGCTTTCGTTCATTTTGTTCCTCCTGACTGAGCCCCCACTTCTACCCGCCTTGGCCTCTTTCTCCTCCTATCAAGTCCTATTTGTGTACCAGTGCTCCTTTGCGAAGCCTTCTCCAGCATCCCCACTCCAGTAATAATGAGTTTCTCTCCCAACACACCCCACTGGTAATAACACACCCCACTGGTAATAACCGCCAAAGGGCTGCTGATTCTGATGGAATCACAAATGCTTATTTTGAAATTGTGGAAGTGAATTTTACCTTCCCATGATTATAGAGAACATGTGGGAGGTGACTATGTCAGGGGAAAGATATTTTTGCAACTAAACTAAGGGTCAGGATTTCACATCTGTTGGGTCAATAGTCAGAAAATTACACTGAATTTACACTTTTTGTTCTCGGCTTTTAAAATAGTTTCACTACATTGTGTAAGTTAATCAATGGATGGCTGCATAGATAGGGATATAGGGGGTGGAGGAGCTAGGTCAAAAAGGCTAATATTTAACAGTGCCCCAAATTGAGCACTGAAAGGCTGACTAAAGATAAGTGGCTGCATTTACGGAGGTCCTTATTCTTTATTGTGTATCAGAATCTGCTCGAGGTCTTCTCCAAACAGACTGCTGGCCTATTCTGAGTTTCTGACTAATCTGGTCTTGCTAAGGGAGGCCTGAGAATCTGCATTTCTAACAAGTTTCCAGATGAGGCTGATGCTGTTTGTGTTGAGGACTAAGTGTGGTCTACAGAGATTAAACCAATTTCTGTTAGTTAGTAATGAGTCCAGATACCCCAACTTCTGCCACATTTGTAAACTAAGAAAATGAAACCTCAAGTAGTCCAGACCCACAGTCTACCAACCTAAGTATTTTGTCTGACAGCAGAAAACATCAGGGAATTGTTTTCTAAGTGGACATTTTTCTTCAGCATTATGACTGGGGCCTAGGGTATAGCATGCTGATCACACTGTGTGCAGAGGCCCCATCACACTGATATCTTCCGGAGTCAGTCACAGAGACTCCCTCTTGTGTTGTGTCTCAGTAGAAAGGTCATAATCCCATCAGTGTAGTTTGAATTGCTTTTTTCTGAAATGCATCACCTTCTCTACATCAAAGTCCATCTGCCACTTGTCAGCAGGAGCTTCTAGTTGTTAGACCCTTGTTAGGAAGGGTCCCACTAGTTCATGAAAATGAACCATAAGATTTCCATGAAATCAGGAAAGACATAATGGAGCTGGAGGAATTCTAGAGATGTCAACTAAAAACAATAACAATAATAATAATAAGGAAATAATGTGTTTTCCTTTGCTGCCTTTAGCCTGTCATGTGATGGGCAGCTTCCTACCTGCCCTTCCTAGCCATCCTCACTGTGATCCCACGAGTTACGCTGTGTTTCTGTCTCCTAGATTACCATAATAGTAACAGTCACCAGTTGGCCTTTATGCCTCAGTCTCTCTTATCTGCAGCACAATCCAAAAGAACTTTCTGTGACGGTGGAAATGCTTTATACTTGCACCGTCCACTAAAGTAGCCGCTGCCGCATGTGGCTGTTGAGCACTTGAAATGTAGCTAGTACGACCTAGGAACTGAATTTTTAATTTAATTTAATTTTAATTAAGGTCAGTTTAAATAGCCACAGGTTGCCAGTGGCTACCATACCGGATTGTACAGTTCTAGACCATACCACTGAAACAATTTGTCTTCCCAATGCACATTTCTGCATGTTACCACTCCTGCTTAAACATTTTAAATAGTTGAAAAGTCCAGGTTCAACCCAGCATTTGAGAACTTTCAGGATAGGCCTCAATCTCCTTTTTTGGGCTCACTACTGACTTTACTCAGATCTTTTGAATTATTTGCCTTATATCATCTCTAATTTTATCCTGTTATCTTCTGGAGATAACTTATACTTCCTTCTACCCCCAATTTAGACAAAGTAGAGCTTAAATCACATCTCCCCCGCGGGCCTTCTTCCTCCCTCTAGGTTAAGATTATTAATCCCACTCTGTAGGATATCACATGATATTCAGATATGGCTTCCCTATTTTGGAATCAGAAAGACCAAGTTCAAATTCCGGCTCTGCTATTTAATTGTTGTATGAATCTGAGGAACTCACTGAACTCATCAGTAAAATTAGTATAATCATTATCAGGAAAATAGTACCTCTCTTGAGATAATGTATGTGAAGCATCTGCCATATGTCAGGGCAGTAATAAATGTTAATTCCTGTCTCCCACTTCTACACTCTCACAGCACTATATTTTGGTGTTTCTATTCTCCCAAATTGTAGAGTCTTTGTTCTTTTGTATGCCCAGATCACTCACTTAAAATTCAGCAGATGTTTGTGGAACACTAAATTAATTGACCATATCGGGAGAAATAGCTTCCTTCAGTTGGGAACAAATGAAAAAGTGCGTATGATAGAAATTTATAAAATTGTGAAAATAAGAGCAAACCAACTTACCAAATCTTAGTCTAGTAGATGGGGTCCACCTCTTAAACTATCAGTGATGTAGACAGAAGACAATAAAATGAAATATTGCTTTCCATAAGTGAACTAATGGGATATAATACTTCCAAAGGGTTGTGACAACAGGAAATATAAGTACTTTAGCTTTGAAAGACTTAGAGAAATTCTTGGGGAATCAACTATAATTTGCAATGGGAGGAGATGAGTATATTTTGTTTTCAACAACAAGGCTCTTGGTACAGAGGTCACACACTAGTGGTCCACAGATTGAATCTGGCCTGCAGAAGTGTTTTGTTAGATATATACTGTGTTTTTCAAAATATGTAAAGTAACTGGCAACATTCAAAAGTCAGAAGATTTCACATAAGAATCTAGAATTATGGCTTCTCTTGGAACAGAGCAGATCTGGTCATGATGAGGCCCCCATGACCCATAACATGCGCAATAGTTGCTAGAAAAGAGGAGCTGCTCCTGCCTTCACCAGTCCTGCTGCTCCCACAGGGCTTTGATGCTCAGATGTCGCCTGCTCCATGCCGACCCTGCCTTAGTGCCGCTTTCAGAAACAAAATGCTGGATGCTATACCTTGGATCTAACCTCAGATGACAATTTTTATGATCTCAAAATAATTAACGAGTTACGTATGCTCTTTTCGTTGCGAGGAACAGATATTGTCTAGTAATGGAAGTTTCTTTTAAGATTACATGAGAAAAGTAAGCAAGATTGGATCAATATTCCTATCAGTGGGGGAAAGAGGGAAAAACATTACTTATGTTTTAATGTACAGTTCTATCAAAGTACTAATTCTCGAGTGATACACTGTACAATACCTCATCCATCCTCCTATTTTCCCCAACCACATTCTCACTTCATTATTGAATTTGTGATCTTTAGTTCATAGGCAGTGTATAGCACACTACTGCTACCCAATGCTTTGAGGGTAAAAATACAATATATAACTATGGCCCAATTACTTAGCTTTTTGAAAAACTTCAGTTTTATCCCCTGTAAAGAAGAGATAATAATAGTACTAGGATTGTTGTGGGAATTAAATGAAATAGTTCATGAAAAATATCTAGTGCAATGCTTGGTATATGGGAAATGCTCTATAAATGTAGATGATTATAATGAGGATGATGATACATGCTCTTCTGAAGGCCAGCGAAGTTGCTGATATATTATTAAATTTGTTTGCAGCCTCACCTGTAAAAAAACTATTTGTGTAATCTGCGTAATTTGAGTGTTTATCTATATGTTTTATTGCTATGTGATATAGCTATATATACATTTTTTCACATTTATGTGGGAGAATTTGAGTTTATGCCTTTTTTATTATTCAGAAAAACAGATCATCAAGAATGGTCATACTTTCTCCCAGAGATGGATCCATCTTCAATAATTCCTCCTTCTCATTCTCTTAAAAGAGCAGGATAATATGGATTTTGAAAGCCTCATGCGACCCTTAGAGATCATGGTCCATTCATGTCCTTTTATGGACAAGGAAACAGAAACTCGGGTCTAAGACACTTGCCCCCCATTGTATAGCTAGTTAGAAAAACAGCCAGGGCCAGAACCCCAGTCTTCTGATACCCTGCGCAATGCTTTCTCTGCTACGGCATGATGCCATTAATGGGATGCTTGACAGTCACTCAAGAAATACTTGTTGAGGGACTGATGAGGAGCAGGCAGTGTTCTGGGCCCTGGGGATACAGCCATGGACAAAGTCCTGCCTCTTGTGCTTACATTTTAGCTTAAGACAGAAGACAATGGACAGAAAAATATTAAATCAAGTGCTGTCAAGTGCTATGAAGAAAAGGCAAGGGTAAAAGGATAATGATGGGTGCTATTTTAGATAGAGAAGGAGTTAGAAGACACTGTACTAACCCTTAGCATTTGCAGTGAAAATTGGTGCTTATACTGACTTTTTTCTCTGTCATTTCCCAAGAAATATAATTGAATATGAAGAAAACTAGGCTTCCTAGTAGGACACTTGGGTTCTAGTCCTGACTCTAATTATTAAACAGAAGTTTAAAATTGAGCCGTTTAGACTTATGGGCTTTGGTTTCTCCATTTGGAAAACGACAATATATACCGTGCATTCTTTATAGGGTGGTTTTGAGTAAAAAATCGTACAGTGGATGACAAAGTTTAATAAAACTGCAATGTATTATGCAAAAGTAGGATTTGTGTTTTTTTTCCATAAAAATGTGCTGAGAATCTAGATTTTTTTATTTGATCTCTTCCCACGCATCCAGGAATGATGCAACCGGAGAGGAGCATCCGGGGTTTTAGCTCTAAATACGGGCAAAATTCTTTTACATATGATGTTAAGCGAGATGTGTGCAATGAGGAGACCTTTCAACAGCAACACAGAAGGAAGACCGTTTCCTCTAGGAACCCGGACATCAACATCACTACCTTCAGACGCCATGTCCAGTGCCGGTGCGTGCGTGCGAGATTACTCAGCTGCCACCAAGCGGGCAGCACCAAAGCCCTACCTGACTCCTTTGGTGCCTCCTTATGTCTTCCTCCTCCAAATTCCTGTCCTCAGAATCCTTAGTTTACTATGTAACTTCTCTTCAGTTGTTGTTGGTGTGAGTTTTCTATGTGGTTTGTCTTGTAGCACCTTTTTTTTTTCAAATTGGAAGTTTGTACCTCTTTATTGTCTTCACCTATTTTGCCCACCCACCCTCCTCCCCTACAGTCTGTTCTCTGCGTTTATAAGTTTATTTCTGTTTTGTTTGTACATTTGTTTTGTTTTTTAGCTTCCACATATAAGTGAGAGCATATGGTATTTGTCTTTCTCTGTCTGACTTATTAGCAGAATGATGCCTTCTTGTCTGTAAGCTTCTTGGGCATAAAGATCTTTGATGCCCCCCAAAGCATCTAGGGAAGGTATTTAATAGGTGCCTTGTTTGATTAACCACCATTACCAGTCTCCTAATAACACAAATAGCAACCATGGGGACTAAGACTAATGAATGGAAGCAGAATGAAATCCTCCCAACCTGATATCCAGCCGTGCCAACATAGTACTCGTAGTCATCAATGTAGAACTCACCACCTCTGATAGTGTGACTATGTAGGTCCTACAGTTCAGAGGCTCTTAACCTGTTTTTTTGTGCTATGAACCTTTTAGCAGTCTGGTAACACTGATGAATCTCTTTTCAGAATTTCTTTTTTTACTTTTTTTTTTTATCTTGGTAAGATGTTTATACATATAATTGGTCATTTCAACCATTTTTAAGTTGTACAAATCAACAGCATTAATGACATTCACAATATTGTGCAACCATCCCCACTATCTGTTTCCAAACCTTTTTTCATCACCCCAAACAGAAACTCTGTACCCATTAAGCAATAACTCCCCAGTTTCCCCTCCCCCATCCCTTGGTGACTGTGGCTTCCCTTCTACTTTCTCTCTATAAATTGCCTATTCTAAATATTTCACTGAAGTAGAATCATACAGGATTTGTCTTTCATGTCTGGTTTATTTCCCTTAGCATAATGTTTTCAATGTTCATCCATGTAGCATGTATTAATACTTCATTTCATTTTATGGCTGGTGATACTCTATTGCATGTTTGTATCACATTTTGTTTACCTATTCATCTGTTGATGGACACTTGGATTATTTCCACTTTTTGGCTACTGTGAATAATGCAGCCATGAATATTGGCAGAGGATGTTATCTGTTTGAGTCCCTGTTTTCAATTCTTTTGGTATATATACCTGGAAACGGAATTGTTGGATCATAGGTATTTCTCCGTTTAACTTTTTGAGGAACTGCCAAACTTTTTCGAAGTGGCTACACCCTTGTACATTCACACCAGCAATGTGCAGCTGTTCCAAATTCTCCATATCCTCTCCAATATTTGTTATTTTCCATTTTTTTATTATAACCATCCTAGGAGATGTGAAGTGGTATCTCACTGTGTTTAGGGTTTTTTTTTTTGCATTTCCCTAATAACTAAATATGATGAGCATCTTTTCATATGCTTATCAGTCATTTGTGTATCTTCTTTGGAGAAATGTCTACTTACTTCTTGCCCTCTTTAAAATTAGGTTGTTTATCTTTTGTAGTTGAGTTGTAGGAGTTCTTGATATATTCTGGATACTGAACACTTATCAGATATGTGATTTGCAAATATTTTCTCCCATTCTGTAGCTTGTCTTTTCACTCTATTGCTAGTGTCCTTTGGTGTGCAACAGTTTCTAATTTTAATAAAATACCGTTTATCTATTTTTTCTTTTGTTGCCTGTGATTTTGGTGTCATATTTAAGAAACTATTGTGAAATCCAAGATGATGAAGATTTTCCCTTTTGTTTTTTTCTAAAAGTTTTATTGTTATAGCTCGTAAATTTAGATCCTTGATCCATTTTGAGTTATTTTGGTTATGGTGTGAAGTAATGATCTGAATTAATTCTTTTCATGCATCCATTTTCCCAGCACCATTTGTTGAAGAGACTGTTCTTTCTCCATTGAATGGTCTTGCCAGAATTTTTTTTAATGCATAAAATACATAGGATCATAAAAAACACCAGGTATATTGAAATACAGTTATCAAAATAAGAAAAATACTAAATTTATATTATTTAATAATATGGGTCTAATAACTACCATAATTTCAAGTAGTGATGACTATAAATGATATTTTAATATATCTGTAGCAATTTTAATGTAATATGAAAATATTTGTGATTTCTATTGGTGACAATGTCAAGTTCTGCTGAGACTACTATGGTTTGTTGTCAGTGTTCATCAATGAAGGAAATGCTAAATTTCAGTTCGGAGGTTAGTGAAAATAAAGATACAATTTTTCCTAAGTTCGCATACTTCTGCGAATTCTATCTTCAGACCTCCTGAGGGTTCATAGACCTCAGATTAAGAAGGCTTTGTAACCTACGTCATGATATTAACCCTAATTGCTCAAGTTGTCCTCACTCAACTCTGGATTTGTTAGTCCCTCTGGTCTCTTGATTTATCACCCACAACTGGCATGTGTTGGGTGACAAGTGAGGAAGGCCTCTGCACAGCCCTATTGCAGACCTTCCTCTCTCTGAGGCATTCTGCTTTGTCCATATCCTGGCTTTTGCAAGTTGTGGTCTTGGATGTCCCTCCCAAGTCCTGCATCACTACTCTCATTTTCTCTGCTCCGGACAGGTCAGAGGTCATATGTCAAAGAGGATATTTGAGGGCCACGTGGGCTTTGTCTCTACAAAGAATAGTTTTTTCCTGACTTATACCTCATTATAAATAGATGCTACCAAAGAAATTTCAGCCTAATTCCCCTCCACCTGCCCTACCCTTACCTGCTTAATTAAGTCTGAACTCTTCTGCCTCATGGACTTTTCCAGCAGTTCTTATTCCTTATTTCTAAAACACAGTCACATCCACTTCTGAATTTTAACCTGAAAGGTAACACAACACTGTGGTCAAGAGCAAGATTCAGAAGCCAGATTGCCTGGTTTTAAATCAGTTCTGCTGCTTCCCGATTGAGTGACCTTAGGTAAGCCCTCCAGTCCTACTGTGCCTCAGGTTCCTCATCTGTCAAATGTGGGTGATAACAGCACCTACCTCATAAGGTGACTGTGAGGATTTAAAGAGCATTTGTGAAGCACCTAGTAAATAGAAAGCACCCTATAAATAGGGGATTTTTTTTTAGTAAGAACAAAAAAACTTAACTCCATCTTCCTTTCTGCAGAAAACCTCATTCATCTCTTTCCTCATTTTGTCCCTTTTAGTTAGCAACAGCAAATACTCCCTTTCTTGTCAAAATTTCCTGTGTTTTCTCATTGACTCTTACATGCCTCACTTTTAAGATGCCTTAACTAAACTCTAGATTCATCAAAATGCTGGTGTTGTTCCCCCACTGGCTTCAATTTCCATTCCTCTAACTCCTCCCTGATTCCTTTCGGTTTTAGATCCTCATCATTCCTTGTCCACTGTAATTTTTGCCATGACAAAGAGCTTTGAGGACTGCCAATGGTGGCACGTGGAGGGAAGGGGAGACCGGACCAGATGAAAAAACAACTCTTCCCAGTGCCATGCTCTCCCTTCCCCTAGAGAGGGGAAGGGAAATTACACTCTGCACACCTGCCTAAACACAAGGACTCTCACAAAAATAGCAATGTGGTCTTCCTTCCAAGCCAATGGTCTTGCTCCTGTCTCCTGAGCAGACTTTAACAGCTGTCAATATTACGGCAGTAATAGAGTGGATGAAACACTGAACTAGAAATCAGAAGCCCTGGTTTCTAGCCCCAGCTCCGCCCACATTTACTACTCTGACCTTGGCAAAATCATTTACACTTATTTGGCCTTCATTCCCTTAGAGATAGTAATACTCATAGTTGTATGAGTCAAACATGTGCAAAATTGTTTTCTGGGCACACATTTTAGCCTTGCATGCACTCACATTATATTTACTGCTATTGTCAAATCCCAATTATCCAACTACAGTTCATATATGAAAAAATCTTCAGACTCTTTGCTTTCAGCCCATCCTAAAATGTAAATAGCAAAACACAATTTAAAACAAAATTAGTGTTGTTGATTTATTGATTTACAATGTTTCTGCTGTTTCAAATGATCAAAAGGTTTTCTTAAGGTCAGCACCACCGATGTTTTGGCCAGAAATTTGTTTCCTGTATGGGGATGTCCTATGCATTGTAGGGGGGTCTGCAGCAGCCCTGGTTTCTACTCATTAGATGCAAGTAGTGCCCTTTCACCAGGTTGTGACAACCAAAAATGTCTCCAGACATTGTCATATGCCCCTGGGAAACATACTGCTTTTCTGGTTGAGATCTACCGAGTTAAAGGATAATAAAGCCTTATTTTATTGTTTTTCATCTTTTCTTTTCATGGCTAACTCCTTAAAATGGAATATAGAAAATATTCTATATTTTCTATAAATTTCTACATCTTATAAGCCAAAGCCACATGGAATTAATGTTCGGTACAAGTTTTAGTATATGGGAACTATGTGAATGTGCTAATTGCCCCGCCACCCACCAATATCACATCTCAAAAAACTGTGCTTATCAAGAGAAAGCAGTAACAGCCCCATTTTCTCACTGGGAAATGGGTAGGTTTAATTATTTCCAAACATCCTGTAAAAACATGGACCTGATCTGTATGCTGGACTTACAAGGCTTAGTTCTTGTCATATAATGGCAGTGGGTCTCAACTAGAGCCAATTTAGTTCCCCAGGGGACATTTGGCAATGTCTGGAGACTCTTTGGGTTGTCACAACTTGGGGTAGGGGTGCTACTGGCATCTAATGAGGAGAGACCAGGGCTGCTATTAAACATCCTGCAAGGACAGCCCCCCAACAAAGAATCTTCCAGTCCAATATGTCAAAATGTCAAAAGTGCTGCTGTATGGGAAGAAGAAGTATGGACTGTGCTTTCCTTGGCTATGTGGGCTTTTTCTTGGAGAACCTAATCAAGTCTGTTTTTCTTTCTCACAGCTGCTCCTGGCACAAGTTCCTAAGATGCATGCTTATGATCTTTCCCTTCCTAAAATGGATGTGTTTGTATCGATTCAAGGAGTGGCTCCTTGGAGACTTACTTGCTGGTATAAGTGTTGGCATTGTGCAAGTTCCCCAAGGTAAGGAAGATTCTAAGCCTTTTCACCTACAGGCAATATATCAAACCTCGTCCACTTGCCCAGAGTAAAAATCACTTGTGCTATGTGACTTCTATTCACATCATTATCGCTTGTTCCCCTACCTGCCAAATTTCTAACTCTTCCAAGGTGGTTCCAAAAAACTCAGTTTAGTTTCTGAATTCTTTTGCGAGTCCTTGCAATGCCCACTCATGGTCATTTTTCATACTCGTCTGACTACAGTAGACCTCACTTGGCATTGGTTTTACTTAGAAAGGTGAAGGAAAGGAAACAGCACACCAGCATCTCTTCAGCAAGTCGCACACCAGCATCTCTTCAGCAAGTCACACACAGAGCAGTCCAGGGGCTACTCTTGGGTCTTCCAAGTGGCAGTTAAGAATATAAGACAACAAGACCACACAGATAAGTATGGGAGCTCTCTGGGCTTTAGAAGCTTCATTTCCCAAATAGGAACCAACATCTCTTGTAATTACCACAACGGTTGCTTCCAGGGTCCCACAGCCAACATGCCCAGTTACAAGAGTCACTGTGGTCAGAGAGCTCAAAGCTAGAGCTTCCCACTGGGTATTTATCTTTTGTTCACAATCTTCCTGGTACAGACAAAGTATACTAATCGGGCTCATTTTTACCACAACCCGTGTTGGCTAGTAACACAACTGACATTCCACAGTTATCAGGTTTCCAGAGAAACAGAGCTAGAAAGTTAACCCCAGATCAAATTATCCACAGAGAAAGAGAAAGGATTGTGTTGATCCTTTACTTGGAGTAGTTCACAATTCCCTACAAAGTCTAAACACCTCTATTCCTCTATTCTTCTGGACACGATTGAAACTTGCGATTGCAGAGGTCATGCCAAGCACAAAAGAGGCAAACCAAAGGGGCAGGCGGTACCTATGATCCAGCTGTGGCACAGGACTGTTAGTTGGAGAAAAGGAATTGCTTTTTAAAAGATAAATTAATTGCTTTACAGCAAAATTGACTTTTTTTTTCTTTTGGTATATAGTTCTATGAATCTGAACACATGTCCAGATTCGTGGAACCACTACCGCAATCAAGATACGTAACAGTTGCCTCAGCCCCAGAACTCTCTTGAGCTGTCCCTTTGTAGTCACATCCTCCCCTGGCCTCTAACACCAGGCCCGTCACCATGGTTCTGTCTTCTATGAATGGACTCAGACTGTATGTAACTTTAGAAGGCTGGCTTCTTTAATTCAGCATTATGTCTTTGAAATTAATTCACATTACTATATGCATAAAGTTTGTTCCTTTTTATTGCTGAGTAATACCATTGTACAGCTGTACCCCAGTTTGTTTATCCATTCATTGATGGACATTTTGTTTCCAGTTTTTGGTTATCACAAAGTTGCTATGAATATTCACATACAGGATTTTGTGTGAACATAGTTTTAATTTCCCTAACATAAATACACAGGAGTAGTATTGTTGGTCATATGGTAAGTGTATGTTTAACTTCATAAGAATCTACCAAACTTTTTTCCAGAGTGACTGTACCTACCATTTTACATTCCCACTGGCAATGTATGAGAATTCTAGTTCCTCCACACCCTTGTCAGCACTTAATATTGTCAGTATTTTTCAATTAAACTTTCCATTTTGTGATAATTACAGATTAACATGCATTTACAAGAAACTACAGAGAAATTCCTTGTGTCCTTTACCCACTTCTCAACGGTAACATCTTGCAAAACTGTAGTTTAATCTTACAACCAGGATATTAACATTGATACAAGATACAGGACATTTCCATTACCACAAGGATCCTTCATGTTGCCCTTTCAGTCACCCCCACTTGCCTCTTCCCCCCTCCTCATACCCTCCTTAACCTATAGCAACCACTAATCTGGTCTTCATTTCTATAATGTTGTCATTTCAAGAAAGTCATATAAATGGAGTCATGCAGTATATATCTTTTGGGACTTTTTAAAAAATTCATCATGATTCTCTGGAGCCTCATCTAGGTCGTTGGTATATCAACAGTTTATTCCTTTTTATTGCTGAGTAGTGTTCCATGGTGTGGATGCACCAGTTTGTTTAAACATTCACCCTTGGAGGATATCTGGATTGTTTGCACTTTGGGGCTACTACAAATATAACTGCTATGAACATTTGTGTGTAGGTTTAGTGAACATAGTCTTCATTTCTCTGGGATAAATGTGCAGGAGTGCAATTGTTGGATTGTGTAGTATTGCATGTTTAGTTTTTTTTGAAAACTGCCAACCTGTTTTCCAGAGTGGTTGCATCATTTTACATTCCTACCAGCAATTATGAGTGATCCAGTTACTCTGCATCCTCACAAGCATTTCGTGGTGTCACTACTTTTCATTTTAGACATTCTATTAAGTGTCTAGTGAGATATCACTGTGGTTTCAGTTTGCATATCTCTAATGGGTAATGATGTTTACTGTCTTTTCATATGCTAATTTTATATCTATATATTTTAACAAAATGGCTCTTCTTGTCTCTGGCTGTTATTCTAATTGGATTGTTTTCATTTTACTGTTGAATTTTGAGAGGTATTTGTATATTCTAGATATTGATCCTTTGTCTTCTGTGTTTTACAAATATTTCTCCCAGTCTGTAGCCTGTCTTTTCATCCTCTTGCCAGCGTATTTACAGAGCAAAAATTTTAATTTTTAATTTTGCTGAGGTTTAGTTTCTAGTATCCTTTATTTTAGCCATTCTAAGAGGTGTGTAGTGGTATCTTATCATGGTTTCAATTTCCATTTTCTTAATGGCTAATGAGGTTGAACATCTCTTCATGTCCTTATTTGCTATCCTCATATTTCTTTGGTGAAGTGCCTGCTCAAGTCCTCTGCCCACTTTGTAACTGGAATTTTGATTTTCATTGTTAATTTGGGGGAATATTTTATATATTCTAGATGCAAGTCCTTTATCAGATTTATGACTTGTAACGGTTTTCTCTTAGTCTAATGCTTATCTTTTCATTTTCTTGACAGTGTCTCTGGCCCTGACAAGCAAAAGGTTTGGACAAAGCAAAAGGTTTTAATTTTGGTGAAGTCCCATTTGTCAATTTTTTTTTCCTTTCATAGATTGTGCTTTTCCTATCATACATAAGAACTCTTCACCTAAACTTCAGGTTACAAAGATATTCTCCTATGTTTTTCCCTAAAAATCTTACAGTTTTCTTTTACATTTAGATCTATGATCCATTTTGAGTTAATCTTTATATAACATGTGCAATTTAGGTCAAAGTTTATTTTTTGTTGCATCATCATCATTTTTTTTTATAATTTATTTTGGTATCATTAGTCTACAATTACATGTGCAATATTGTGGTTATTAAACTACCCCCTTCATCAGGTCCCCCCCACCAACCCCATTACAGTCACTGTCCATCAGCATAGTGAGATGCTATAGAATCACTACTTGTCTTTTCTAAGTTGTACAGCCCTCCCTGTGCCCCCCCCAACATTACATCTGCTAATCGTAATGCCCCTTTTCCCCCATTATCCTTCCCTTCTCACGCATCCTTCCCAGTCCCTTTCTCTTTGGTAACTATTAGTCCATTCTTGGGTTCTGTGAGTCTACTGCTGTTTTGTTCCTTCAGTTTTTTTCTTAGTTCTTATACATATGAGTGAAATCATTTGGTACTTGTCCTTTCGGCTTGGCTTATTTCACTGAGCATAATACCCTCTAGCTCCATCCATGTTGTTGCAAATGGTAGGATTTGCTTTCTTCTTATGGCTGAATAATATTCCATTGTGTATATGTACCACTTCTTCTTTATCCATTAATCTACTGATGGACACTTAGGTTGCTTCCATTTCTTGGCTATTGTAAATAGTGCTGCGATAAACATAGGGGTGCATCTGTCTTTTTCAAACTGGGCTGCTGCATTCTTAGGGTAAATTCCTAGGAGTGGAATTCCTGGGTCAAATGGTATTTCTATTTTGAGTTTTTTGAGGAACCTCCATACTGCTTTCCACAATGGTTGAACTAATTTGCATTCCCACCAGCAGTGTAGGAGGGTTCCCTTTTCTCCACATCCTCGCCAACATTTGTTGTTGTTTGTGTTTTGGATGTTGGCTATCCTCACTGGTGTGAGGTGGTATCTCATTGTGGTTTTAATCTGCATTTCTCTGATGATTAGTGATGTGGAGCATCTTTTCATGTGCCTGATGGCCATCTGAACTTCTTCTTTGGAGAAGTGTCTATTCATGTCCTCTGCCCATTTCTTAATTGGACTATTTGCTTTTTGTTTGTTGAGGTGCATGAGTTCTTTATATATTTTGGATGTTAACCCCTTATTGGATACGTCATTTATGAATATATTCTCCCATACTGTAGGATATCTTTTTGTTCTACTGATGGTGTCCTTTGCTGTACAGAAGGTTTTCAGCTTGATATAGTCCCACTTGTTCATTTTTGCTTTTGTTTCCCTTGCCCGGGGAGATGTGTTCATCAAGAAGTTGCTCATGTTTATGGCCAAGAAATTTTTGCCCATGTTTTTTTCTAAGAGTTTTATGGTTTCACGACTTACATTCAGGTCTTTGATCCATTTTGAGTTTACTTTTGTGTATGGGGTTAGACAGTAGTCCAGTTTAATTCTCTTACATGTAGCTGTCCAGTTTTTCCAACACACCTGCTGAAGAGGCTGTCATCTGCCCATTGTATATCCAAGACTCCTTTATCAAATATTAATTGACTGTATATGTTTGGGTTAATGTTTGGATTTTCTATTCTGTTCCACTGGTCTGTGGGTCTATTTTCATGCCAATACCAAATTGTCTTGATTACTGTGGCTTTGTAGTAGAGCTGGAAGTCAGGGAGCATAATTCCCCCTGTTTTATTCCTCCTTCTGAGGATTGCTTTGGCTTTTTGGGGTCTTTTGTGGTTCCATATGAATTTTAGAACTATTTGTTGCAGTTCATTGAAGAATGCTGTTGGTGTTTTGATAGGGATTGCATTGAATCTGTAGATTGCTTTAGGTACTGTAGTCATTTTGACAATATTTATTCTTCCTAGCCAAGAGCATGGGATGCATTTCCATTTTAGTGTCCTCTTTAATTTCTCTTAGGAGTGTCTTGTAGTTTTCAGAGTACAGGTCTTTCACTTCCTTCGTTAGGTTTATTCCTAGGTATTTTATTCTTTTTGATGCAATTGTGAATGGAATTGTTTTTCTGATTTCTCTTTCTGTTAGTTCATCGTTAGTGTATAGGAAAGCAACAGATTTCTGTGTTAATTTTGTATCCTGCAACTTTGCTGAATGCAGATATTAGTTCTAGTAGTTTTGGAGTGGAGTCTTTAAGGTTTTTTATGTACAATATCATGCCATCTGCAAATAGTGACAATTTGACTTCTTCTTTACCAATATGGATGCCTTGTATGTCTTTGTTTTGTCTGATTGCTGTGCCTAGGACCTCCAGGACTATGTTAAAAAACAATGGAGAGAGTGGGCATCCCTGTCTTGTTCCCCATCTTAGATGAAAACCTATCAGCTTCTCGCTGTTAAGTATGATGTTAGCTGTGGGTTTGTCATATATGGCCTTTATGATGTTGAGGTACTTGCCCTCTATACCCATTTTGTTGAGAGTTTTAATCATGAATGGATGCTGAATTTTGTCAAATGCTTTTTCAGCATCTATGGAGATGATCATGTGGTTTTTGTTCTTCTTTTTGTTGATTTGGTGGATGATGTTGATGGATTTTCGAATGTTGTACCATCATTGCATCCCTGGGATGAATCCCACTTGATCATGGTGTATGATCCTCTTGATGTATTTTTGAATTCAGTTTGCTAATATTTTGTTGAGTATTTTTGCATCTACGTTCATCAGGGATATTGGTCTGTAATTTTCTTTTTTGGTGAGGTCTTTGCCAGGTTTTGGTATTAGAATGATACTGGCTTCATAGAATGAGTTTGAAAGTATTTCCTCCTCTTCTATTTTTTGGAAAACTTTAAGGAGAATCGGTGTTATTTCTTCTCTATATGTCTGATAGAATTCAGAGGTGAATCCATCTGGTCCGGGGGTTTTGTTCTTGTGTAGTTTTTTGATTACTGATTCAATTTTGTTGCTGGTGATTGGTCTGTTTAGTTTTTCTGTTTCTTGCTTGGTCAGTCTTGGAAGGTTGTATTTTTCTAAGAAGTTGTCCATTCCTTCTAGGTTTTCCAGCTTGTTAGCATATAGATTCTCATAATATTCTCTTACAATTCTTTGTATTTCTGTGGGGTCCGTCGTTATTTTTCCTTTCTCATTTCTGATTCTGTTTATGTGTGTAGATTCTCTTTTTCTCTTAATGAGTCTGGCTAGGGTTTATCTATTTTGTTTGTTTTTTCAAAGAAGCAACTCCTGGTTTCATTGATTTTTTTCTATTGTTTTATTCTTCTCAATTTTATTTATTTTTCCTCTGATCTTTATTGTGTCCCTCCTTCTGGTGACCTTGGGTCTCATTTGTTCTTCTTTTTCCAATTTCAGTAATTGTGTCTTAGACTATTCATTTGGGATTGTTCTTCCTTCTTTAAATAGGCCTGGATTGCAGTATACTTTCCTCTTAGAAATGCCTTTGCTGCGTCCCACCGAAGTTGTGGCTTTGTGTTGTGTTGTCATTAGTCTCCATATATTCTTTGATTTCTGTTTTGATTTGGTCATTGACCCATTGATTATTTAGGAGAATGTTGTTAAGTCTCCATGTATTTGTGAGCCTTTTTGTTTTCTTTCTAAAATTTATCTCTAGTTTTATAACTTTGTGATCTGAGAAGTTGGTTGGTAGAATTTCAATATTTTTGAAGTTACTGAGGTCCTTTTGTGGCCTAGTATGTGGTCTATTCTGGAAAATGTTACATGTGCACTTGAGAGGAATGTGTATCCTGTTGCTTTTGGGTGTAGACTTCTGTAGATGTCTGTTAGGTCCATCTGTTCTAGTGTGTTGTTCAGTGCCTCTGTGTCTCTACTTATTTTCTATTTGGTTGATCTGTCCTTTGGAGTGATTGGTGTGTTGAAGTCTCCTAAAATGACTGCATTGCTTTCTATTTCCTCCTTTAATTCTGTTAGTATTTGTTTCACATATGCTGGCGCTCCTGTGTTGGGTGCATATATATTTTAAATGGTTATATCCTCTTGTTGTATTGACCCCTTTATCATTATGTAATGTCCTTCTTTATCTCTTGCTACTTTCTTCGTTTTGAAGTCTATTGTGTCTGATACAAGTACTGCAACACCTGCTTTTTTTCTCTTTGTTGTTTGCATGAAATATCTTTTTCCATCCCTTCACCTTTAGTCTGTGTATATCTTTGGGTTTGCTGTGAGTCTCCTTGAAGCAGCATATAGATGGGTCTTGCTTTGTTATCCATTCAGTAACTCTATGCCTTTTGATAGGTGCATTCAGTCCATTTACATTTAGGGTGATTATCGATAGATATGTACTTATTGCCACTGCTGGCTTTAGATTCGTGGTTACCAAAGGTTCAAGGGTCGCTTCTCTACTATCTAACAGTCTAACTTAACTTTCTTGTTAAGTTATTGTAAACACAGCCTGATGATTCTTTATTTCTCTCCCTTCTTATTCTTCCTCCTCCATTCTTTATATACTAGGTGTTTTATTCTTTGCCTTTAGTTAGTATTTAGATGGTCTGCTTTCTTTGCTATGATTTTATTTTCTCTGGTGACCTCTTTTTAGCCTTAGGAGTGCTTCCATCTAGAGCAGTCCCTTTAAGATATCCTGAAGAGGTTGTTTATGTGAGGCAAATTCCCTCAGCTTTCGCTTCTCTGGAAATTGTTTAATCCCTTCCTCAAATTTAAATGAGAATCCGGCTGGATACAATATTCTTGGTTCGAGGCCCTTCTATTTCATTACGTTAAATATATCATGACATTCTCTTCTGGCCTGTAAGGTTTCTGTTGAGACGTCTGATGATAGTCTGATGAATTTTCCTTTGTAGGTGATATTTTTTCTCTCTCTAGCTGCCTTTAATACTCTGTCTTTATCTTTGATCTTTGCCATTTTAATTATTATGTGTCTTGGTGTTGTTTTCTTTGGGTCCCTTGTGTTGGGAGATCTGTAGGCTTCCATGGTTTTGAGAGGCTATTTCCTTCCCCAGCATGGGGAAGTTTTCAGCCATTATTTCTTCAAAGACACTTTGTATCCCTTTTTCTCTCTCTTCTTCCTCTGGTACTCCTATAATGCAAATATTTTTCTGTTTGGATTGGTCACACAGTTCTCTTAGAATTCTTTCATTCCTAGAGATCGTTTTATCTCTCTCTGCCTCAGCTTCTCTGTATTCCTTTTCTCTGATTTCTATTCCATTAACAGTCTGTTGCATCCCATCCAGTCTGCTGCTGAGCCCATCGATTGCTTGTCTTATCTGTGCATTTTCTTTCCTCACTTCCCTCACTTCCTCCTTTAGCTCTTGCATATTTCTCTGTAGATCCATCATTATGGTTATGACTTTTATTCTGAATTCTTTTTCAGGAAGATTGTGCATGTCCATCCCATCAGGCTCACTCTCTGTGGTCTGGTCTGTGGTTGTCTGGGTAAGCTTTGTTTGTACCATGTTTCTCTGTCTTTTCATGGCGATAGAAGTGGTCAGAAAAAGAAATAAAGAGGAAAGGGAAAATAGAGGGAAAAAAAACCGCCTGCCGGTTGTAGTTTGTGTGAGGATCCTGTAGGTGGCGCTGCTGCTCAACTATTCCACAGCTCCACCGCTCCACTGGGCCCTTTGTGCCTCTGGCTGTGTAGGGAATGAATGGGAGGCTGCTGATTGCTGTGGGAAATCTATGTGCGACTGCTTTTCCCAGCCGCAGTCCAAGGGGACCGAAATTCCCCAGGACTCCCAGCCTGCTTGGCTGAGTGCGCTGGGAGGATCCTGATTCTCCATTGTGCCCCTGTCTCTTTCAAACCCCTAAAAAAGCATGCGCTTTTCTTTTGTCCCGGGGAACTGGCTGAGTGGACCTGCCATCTTAGATCCTGCACCTCTGTCTCTCCAATCTCTGATACACCGCGCAAAGTGTGTCAGTGCTCCCAGTGCAGATCACCAGGACTGGTTATTTTGTGGGCCTGTGCTTCCACTCCCTCCCCACTCTGAATCCTCTCCTTCCCCTGGTGCGCTGGGGTGGTGGAGTGCTCGGGTCCAGCCGGGTCGCGGCTCCATATCTTACCTGCTTCGCAGGGTGCCGATTCCTGCAGGCTGGGTGTTGTCCTGTATCTTCTGGTCTCTCTTTTAGGAATAGTTGTATTTGTTGTATTTTCATAAATATATTTGGTTTGGGGAGGAGATTTCCACCACCCTGCTCACGCCACCATCTTCCCAGAAGTTTCCATCAACAACATTTTTATAGAAGGTTATCATCCATTGAATTGTTCTTACCCTTTTGGCAAAGATCAAAGAGCCATATTTTTGTGGGTCTATTTCTGGACTCGCTTTATCCTGTTCTCCTGATCCATGAGTTTATCCCTTTGCCAAGGTCATGCCTTGCTTATTGTAATCTTTATAATGAGTCTCAAAATTGGATAGTATTTTAAGTAAAACATTGGAAATTTTGTTCTTTTTTAAAATTGTTTTATCTTTTCTTCCATATAAATTTTAGAATCAGCTTGTCTTATATCTATAGAATTCCTACTGAGATTTTTACAGTTGTTACATTAAATCGATAGATCACTTTGGGGAGAATTGATCTTTATTATGTTGTTTTCAATCCATCATCAGAGTATGGCTCTCCATTTATTTAGGCCTTTGATTTCTTTCATCACCTTTGTAGTTTTCAGCATACAGATCATTTTGGAGGAGATATTTGAAAACATTTTGGTTCCCATTTGTTCATTGTTTGCATATAGGCATACAATTGATTTTTGTGCATTCATTTTGTATCCTCAAACTCACTTATTAGTTCTAAGAATCTTGTAGATTCCCTGGGGTGTACTACATTGATAATCATGTCATCTGTGAATCAGGACAGGACAGTGTGTTTCTTTCTTTCTAATATAAATGGCTTTTATGACTTTTTCTTGCTTAATGTACTGGCTGAAACCTCCAGTCCTGTTGAATAAGAGTGGTGAGAATAGACAATCTTGCCTTCTTCCTGATCTTGGGGGGAAAGCATTTAATCTTTTACCATTAAGTATGATGTTAGCTGTAGGGTTTTTATAGGTGCCATTTATTAGGTCGGGGGAGTTTCCATCTGTTTGAGAGTTATCATTAGAGGATGTTGTATTTTGTCAAATGCTTTTACTCAGCACATATGGATATGATTGTATGATTTTTCTCTTTAGGCTGTTAATATGGTTGATTACATTGACTGATTTCTAAATATTGAACTAGCCTTGTGTTCCCAGATTAAAGTAGTACCTTTTACAATTTCCATGTGGCAGCTACATATCAAAATGATCCATTTGTGTGAGTATATTCACTTCTAGGAAAGTATCAAAGTCTCCAGAGCATTCCTGTGGTGCTGCAATTAGAGACCTGAACTCTTGGTGATGCTTTACCTGTGAGTCCTCTACCGACTCCCACTTTTAGCAGAGTTACTTCATTTATGGTCACAATTTGAGGGCATCCCATTGCTAAATTATCAAGTCATCAGTGTAATTTGGTAACAAAATAAAAATGACATTCAGATGTATCAGTACACCTAGCATCCAGCATACTATCTAGCAAGTAGTAGGTACTCAAAATGTCTGTTGAATAACAGTAATTATATAACTATATGAATTAATAAATCCAAGCACTCTTGCTAAAGGACTAATGAATGGTATGCTATTTTAAGTAGTGTGAATAATGAAATAATTTCTAGTGTAAATAGTTCAAAAGTATTCCTCACATTTGAATAGGCAGACCTAACAACTTAATAATTTTCTTCAAATGAAACAAAAGTAATACATGGTGAAGACATAAAAAAGGTGCTAGATCTACCTTACAGTAGAGTTCCAATTCATAAATGTAAAAGAAAATAGAAAATCACCATTAGGGAAACACCACAGTAATTTAATTCTTGTAGATACAATTGACTGACAGATGTTAAAATTAGTGGGTGAAAGTTTCCAAACTATGCAATGGGATTTGCAGTTTCAAATCATCTTCCTGAAGGTATTTATTAACTACTCCAATACTTTACAGTAGAGAACCTGGGAGAAACCACCTTAACCAAGTGATCAATGCTATATTATCACCAGTAGTAAGACATATGGAGATCACGAATCTTGTGATAAGATACACTACGCAGGACACGATTTCTGTAATATTCTACAGTATTCTATATACAAGCAAATACAAAATAGTTACAAGACAACCAATCTATTAATACTCTTCCAAAGTGTCAAAGTCAAGAACTAACAAGTAAAGACTAAGAAGGGACTATTACACATTGCAGGACTAAGGAGTAATAACAACTAAATGGAATGTGGGCTACTGCATAGAATCTTGGAACAGAAAAAGGAAATTTGTGGGAAAACTGATGGGATTCAAATAAGGTCTTTTGTTTAGTTCATTCCTATTGTCAGTTTCCATATTCTGATAATATGCTATGATTACAGAAAATGCTAACATTAGGGGAAACTAGGTAAGGGATATAAAGAAACTATTATTTTTGTAACTTGTCTGTAACTCTAAAACTAGTTCAAACATTTTTTAATGTCTACGGTGTTGGAAAACTTGGAAACTTGATTTCCCTCTATTTCTCCACAGCCTAAGTTTAACTGAGACTAGCCCACTTTGTTCTCAGCCTCCCAAATAGTTCTCTATGTTGGTAAATTACAGGAAATCCTACATTTCAATAGACTTCCTATTAATGATACATATTGCTTATCAAGGGTAAACAGGGTCTATTCAACATTATATTGGAATTAATAGGCAGTGTATTAAGGCAAGAAAAAGAAATACAAGGCATGAAGATTATAAAGGTAGAAATAAAGCTTCATTATTCATATTCATAGATAATGATTATTTTGTGTAGAGAATTCAAAAGAATCTACAGATAAATTAATATAATTAATAAGATTTTGTCAGACATTAGATTCAAGGTGGTGGCGTGATAGGTGAGACAGAGAACTCCTCCCAAAACCACAGACAGTGTGAAAATATAGTTAATATAACTAACCCTAAAACAGCAACAGGAAAGAAGGCTGAACCAGACTGCATACAGACCTTACAAACAGAGCAGACCTCACAGAGTAGGGTAATGTACCAAAGCCTTGATCCGGCAGGATCCAAGCCATTCCCCCACCCCAGCTCACCAGCAGGAGGAAGAGAAACGGAGCAGGGAGAGGGAATCCTGGGACTGCTGAACACCTAGCTCTGGAGATGTGCTTTGCAAGCAGAAACCTACATTGTGTGGTGCTCTGGAGGATGGGGAGCTGGGACAGGCAGAGTGCTTGAGAGACAGATTCCAGCCATTTGTGGAGGACAGGATCCACACCCGGCCGATCTGGGACAAGGGAAAGGCAGGTGGTCTGAGGGGCTTCCTAGCAGCGAGAGGGCTGCTGAACAGGTGGGGTTTGCACGGAGCTTGCTGTGTAGGAGAAGGGATAGGGGGACAAGGTTGTCTGGGCACGCTCTGCCCAGAAGATTGGGAACTTTGGGGAGCTTCAAGTGCTCCATCCCCCTGGCTGGCTACTCAGCTTGGAGCCCCCGCCCCCCCCCCCCACCGTGGTACACAGCCTGCCGAGACTTCCTCCTGGCCTGATGCCATGGGCTTGCAAACCAGCAGTCACTGCGCTGGCATCAGGCCAGTCAGAGGGAGGCCCCGCCTACAATAGCTAGAGATGCCAAGCACAGAGGCTTACACCTGTGTGCCCGGCCCACTAGCTCTGATACTGGAGACAGGCACGGCAAATGGGAATCTGGAAACAGATCTTTCCTCCCCTCAGGCACCAGCTCTGCTCCCCTACGACCCCCAACCTCACTGTAGGGGCTGAGCAGCTCCAGAGACTGGAGCTTCGGGGCACTAGAGGACACCACACAGAAATATGAAACACCAAAAGAACATGGTTCAGACCAAAATTTGACAAACCCCAGAAAAAGGGAAAAATGAAACTGAACTCACCAATCTTTCTGAAAGAGACGTCAAAATAAAAATCATAAACATACTTATGGAGGTACAGAAAAATATTCAAGAACTCAGGAATGAATTTAAGATAAGAGATTCAATCATTAAGAAATTCCATATCTGAAATGAAACATACAATGGAGGGATTTAAAAGCAGATTAGATGTAGTAGAAGAGGCGGTAAATGGAACAGAAATTAGAGAAGAGGAGTACAAAGAAGCTGAGGCACACAGAGAAAAAAGAATCTCTAAGAAGGAAAGAATATTGAGAGAACAGTGTGACCAATCCAAATGGAACAATATCCGCATTATAGGGGTACCAGAAGAAGAAGAGAGAGAAAAAGGGATAGAAAGTGTCATAGAGGAGGTAATTGCTAAACACTTCCCCAATCTGGGGAAGGAGATAGTCTCTCAAGCCATGGAGGTGCACAGATCTCCCAACACAAGGGACCCAAGGAAGACAACATCAAGACATATAATGATTAAAATGGCAAAGATCAAGGATAAGGACAGACTTTTAAAAGCAGCCAGAGAGAGAAAAAAGATCACATACAAAGGAAAACCCATCAGGCTATCATCAGATTTCCCAACAGACACCTAACAGGCCAGAAGGGAGTGGCATGATATATTTAATGCAATGAAGCAGAAGGGCCTTGAACCAAGAATACTCTACCCGGCAAGGTTATCATTTAAATTTGAAGGAGGGATTAAACAATTTTCAGATAAGCAAAAGCTGAGAAAATTTACCTCCCACAAACCCCCTCTACAGTGCATTTTGGAGGGACTCCTATAGGTGGAAGTATTCCTAAGGCTAAATAGATGTCACCCAAGGGATAGACAGAGTACAGAATATGATTCATAACATAAAAAGAATGGAGGAGGAAGAAAAAAGAAAAAAAAATCTTTAGGTTGTATTTGTAACAGCATATGAAGTGAGTTAAATTAGACTGTTAGATAGTAAGGGAATTACATTTAAACCTTTGGTAACCACAAATCTAAAGCCTGCAATGGCAATAAGTACACACCTATCAATAATCACCCTAAATGTAAATGGTCTGAATATACCAATCAAAAGACGTTGAGTCACTGAATGGATAAAAAAACAAGACCCATCTATATGCTGCCTACAAGAGACTCACTTCAAACCCAAAGATACATATAGACTGAAAGTAAAGGGATGGAAAAAGATATTTCATGCAACTAATAATGAGAAAAAAGCAGGAGTTGCAGTACTTGTATCAGACAAAATAGACTTCAAAACAAAGAAAGCCACAAGAGACAAAGAAGGACATTACATAATAATAAGGGTGTCAGTCCAACAAGAGGATATAACTATTATAAATATCTACGCACCCAACACAGAAACACTTACATATGTGAAACAAATACTAACAGAACTAAAGGGGGAAATAGAAGGCAATGCATTCATTTTAGGGGACTTCAACATACCACCAACTCCAAAGAACAGATCAACCAGACAGTATATAAGAGACAGAGGCACGGAACAATGTATTAGAACAGATGGACCTAACAGACATCGACAGAACACTCCATCGAAAAGCAACAGGATACACATTCTTCTCAAGTGCACATGGAACATTTTCAAGAATAGATCATATACTAGGCCACAAAAAGAACCTCAGTAAATTCAAAAAGATTGAAATTGTACCAACCAGCTTCTCAGATCATAAAGGTATGAAACCAGAAATAAATTACACAAAAAAATGGAAAAGCCCACAAACACCTGGAAGCTTAATAACATGCTCCTAAATAATCAATGGATCAACAACCAAATAAAAACAGAGATAAAGCAATATATGGAGACAAATGACAACAATAATTCAACACCGCAAAATCTGTGGGATGCAGCGAAGGCCGTGCTAAGAGGGAAATATACTGCAATACAGCCTACCTCAGGAAAGAAGAACATCTCAAGTGAACAGTCTAAACTCACAATTAATGAAACTAGAAAAGGAAGAACAAATGAGGCCCAAAGTCAGTAGAAGGAGGGACATAATAAAGATTAAAGCAGAAATAAATAAAATTGAGAAGAATAAAACAATCGAAAGAATCAATGAAAGCAAGAGCTGGTTCTTTGAGAAAATGAACAAAATAGACAAACCACTAGCCAGACTTATCAAGAAAAAAAGAGTCTACACAAATAAACAGAATCAGAAATGAGAAAGGAAAAATCACTACAGACACCACAGAAATACAAAGAATTATCAGAGAATACTATGAAAAATTATATGTTAACAAACTGGATAACCTAGAAGAAATGGACAACTTTCTAGAAAAATACAACCTTCCAAGGCTGACCCAGAAAGAAACAGAAAATCTGAACAGGCCAATTACCAGCAAAGAAATTGAATTGGTAATCAAAAGCTACCTAAGAACAAAGCTCCTGGATCAGATGGTTTCACTGCTGAATTTTAACAAACATTTAGTGAAGACCTAATACCCATCCTCCTTAAAGTTTTCCAAAAAGTAGAAGAGGAGGGAATACTCCCAAACTCATTCTACGAGGCCAACATCACTCTAATACCAAAACCAGGCAAAGACACCACAAAAAAAGAAAATAACGGACCAATATCCCTGATGAATATAGATGCAAAAATACTCAACAAAATATTAATAAACCGAATTCAAAAATACATCAAAAAGATCATCCATATGATCAAGTGGGATTCATCCCAGAGATGCAAGGATGATACAACATTCGAAAATCCATCAACATCATCTACTACATCAACAAAAAGGACAAAAAAACACATGATCATCTCCATAGATGCTGAAAAAGCATTCGACAAAATTCAACATCTATTCATAAAAACTCTCAACAAAATGGGTATAGAGGGCAAGTACCTCAACATAATAAATGCTATATATGACAAACCCACAGCCAACATTACTCTCTAACCCCATATACAAAAGTAAACTCAAAATGGATCAAAGTCCTGAATGTAAGTCATGACACCATAAAACTCTTAGAAAAAAACATAGCAAAAATCTCTTGGACATAAACATGAGCAACTTCTTCATGAACGTATCTCCCCAGGCAAGAGAAACAAAAGCAAAAATGAACAAGTGGGACTATATGAAACTAAAAAGCTTCTGTACAGCAAAGGACACCATCAGTAGAACAAAAAGACATCCTACAGTATGGGAGAATATATTCACAAATGACATATCCAATAAGGGGTTGACATCCAAGTTATATAAAAGAGTTCATGCACCTCAATAAACAAAAATCAAATAAGCCAATTAAAAAATGGGCAGAGGATCTGAACAACCACTTCTCCAAAGAAGAAATGCAGATGGCCAACAGGCACATGAAAAGATGCTCCACATCGCTTATCATCAGAGAAATGCAAATTAAAACCACAATGAGATATCACTTCACACCAGTTAGGATGCCCACCATCCAAAATACAAACAGCAACAAATGTTGGCGAGGACGTGGAGAAAGGGGAACCCTCCTACACTGCTGGTGGGAATGTAAATTAGTTCAACCATTGTGAAAAGCAGTTTGGACGTTCCTCAAAAAACTGAAAATAGAAATACCTTTTTGACCCAGTAATTCCACTCCTAGGAATTTACCCTAAGAATGCAGCAGCCCAGTTTGAAAAAGACACATGCACCCTTATGTTTATCACAGCACTATTTACAATAGCCAATAAATGGAAGCAACCTAAGTGTCCATTAGTAGATGAATGGATAAAGAAGATGTGGTACATATGCACAATGGAATATTATTCAGCCATAAGAAGAAAACAACTCCTACCACTTGCAACAACAAGGATGGAGCTAGAGGGTATTATGCTCAGTGAAATAAGCCAGGTGGAGAAAGACAAGTACCAAATGATTTCACTCATCTGTGGAGTATAAGAACAGAGAAAAACCTGAAGGAACAAAACAGCAGCAGACTCACAGAACCCAAGAATGGACTAACAGTTACCAAAGGGAAAGGGACTGGGGAAGATGGGTGGGTAGGGATGGATAAGGGGGGGAAAGGGGGTATTACAATTAGCACACATAATGTAATAGGTAGGACACAGGGAAGGCAGTATAACACAGAGAAGACAAGTAATGATTCTATAGCATCTTATGCTGATGAACAGTGACTGCAATGGGGTATGTGGTGGGGACTTGATAATAGGGGGAGTCTAGTAACCATAATGTTGCTCATGTAATTGTACATTAATAATACCAAAATAAAAAAATTTTTAAGTAAAGAAAAGATTTTATCAAGGTTGCTGGATACAATATCAGTGCATAAAAATAAATTATATTCCTATATACTTAGAGGAAGCAGGAAAGAAAAAATTTTAAAAGATACCATTTACCAAAGCCTAAAAAAAATGAAATCAGTTGTAATGAAACTAAGATGTTCAAGACCTCTGTAGAGCAATTACATTTTACTAATATTACGGAGGACCTAAATTAATTGAATGATAATGTATTCATTGGTTAGAATACTCAATATTTAAAGAACTCAGTTCTCTCAAAATAGATTTATAGATTCATTACAATATCAGTGTGAATCCCAACAGAATTTTTTAATGGAACATTATAAGCAGATTCTGAAATGCATGTATAAGTGCAAAAAACTAACAGTCAAATTCTTTTGAACAAGAACAACATGGGAAGAATTGCTCCTCCAGCTATCAAGACTTAATATAAAGTTATATTATTTAAGGTAATGTCCATCAAAAGTAAAAGGAATAAATAAGTATGCATATATTGGAATACACAAAAAATGGACAATCTCAAGCAACTCACCACAATATGGAGGGCCTTATACAGGCTTACCTCAGAGATATTGTGTTTTCTGTTCCAGACCACCACAATAAAGCAAATACCAAAATAAAGCTAGTCAAATGAATTTCTTTGTTTTCCAGAGCATATAAAAGTTACATTTACCCTATATTAAGAGTCTATTAAGTGTGAAATAGCATTATGTCTTTAAAAAATGTACATACCTTAATTTTAAAATGCTTTATTCCTAAAAAAGGCATTAGCTTTTTTTGGCACCTGAGCTTTCAGCTAGTTGTAATATTTTTGCTGGTGGAATCCTTTTGCTGGCGGAAGGTCTTGCCTCAGTGTTGATGGATGCTGACTGATCAGGGTGGTGGGGGCTAAAGGTTGGGGTGGTTGTGGCAATTTCTTAATATAGGACAACAATGAAGTTTGCCACCCCATTTGACTCTTCCTTTCATGAATGATTCCTCTGAACAGGAGATGTTGTTTGATAGCATTTTATCCACAGTAAAAACCTTCAAAATCAGTCAATCCTCTCAAACTCTGCTGTTACTTTATCAACCATGTTTATGGAATATCTAAATCCTTTATTGTTATTTCAACAATCTTCACAGTATCTTTACAAAAAGGAGATTCCATCTCAAAAAACCACTTTCTTTGATCATCCATAAGAAGCAGCTAACTCCTCATCCGTTCTAGTTTGATGAGATGCAGCAGTTCAGTCACATCCTCAGGCCCCATTTCTAATTCTAGTTCTGTTGCTATTTCCACCACATCTGCAGTTCCTTCCTCCACTGAAGTATCGAGTCCCTCAAAGTTAGCCATGAAGGTTGGAATCAACTTCCGAACTTGTTAATATTGGTATTTTGACCTCTTCCCATGAATCATGGATGTTCTTAAAGGATCTAGAATGATGAATCCTTTCCAGAGGGTTTTCAATTTACTTTTCCCAGATCCATCAATGGAATAACTATCTATGGCAGCTCTAACTTTATGAAATGTAGTTCTTAAATAAGACTTGAAAGTAGTTACTGTTAGATGTATGGTCTGCACAATGGATGTTGTATTAGCAGGCACAAGAACAACATTAATTTTGTTGTCCATCTCCATCAGAGCTCTTGGGTGACCAGGTGCATTGTCACTGAGCAGTAATATATTGAAAGGGATCTTTTTTTCTGAGCAGTAGGCCTCACCAATGGGCTTAAAATATTCAGTAAGCCATTTTGTAAACAGATCGTGCTATCATCTAGGCAGAGTAGATTTCACATAATTCTTAGGATTTTAAGAATGGTCAATGAGCACTGGCTTCAACTTAAAGTCACCACCTGCTTTAGCCCTTAACAAAAGAGTCAGACTGTCTTTTGAAACTTTGAAAACAGGCATTGACTTCTCTTCTCTCCTCTCCTCCTAGATGACATCTTCCTCCAATAGAAATCTGTTTTGTCTATATTGAAAATCTGTCATTTAGTGTAGCCACCTTCATTAATTATCTTAGCTAGATCTTCTAGATAACTTGCTACAGCTTCTACATGATCACTTGCTGCTTTACCTTCCATCTTGATGTTATAAAAACAACTTCTTTCCTTAAACCTCATGAACCAACAACAAGCTTTCAACCTTTCTTCTGCAGCTTCCTCACCTCTCTCAGCCTTTATAGAATCTACGAGAATGAGGGTCTTGCTCTGGATTAGTTTTTGGCTTAAGGGAATGTTGCGGCTGGTTCAATCTTCCACCCATACCACTCACACTTACTCAATTACAGCAATAAGGCTGCTTTGCTTTCTTTTCACTCGTATGTTCACTGGAGTAGCAGTTTTAATTTACTTCCAGAACTTTTCTTTTGCACTCACAGCTTGGCTGACTGTTTGGCACATGAGCTTTTGGCCTATCTTGGCTTTTGAAATGCCTTCCTCACTAAGCTTAATCATTTCTAGCTTTTGGGTTAAAGTGTGCAACTCTTCCTTTTCACTCAAACACTTGGAGGCCATTGTTGGGTTATTAATTGGCCTAATTTCAGTTGGGTTTGAGGAAGAGAGAGGCCTAAAGAGAGGGGGAGAGAGAAGGGAATAGCCATTTGGTCAAGCTGTCAGAACACAGACAACATTTATCAATTAAGTTCGCCATCTTATATGGATATGGTTTGTGGCACCCCAGAACAATTACAATAGTAACATCAGAGATCGTTGATCACAGATCACCACAGCAAATATAATAATAATGAAAAAGTTTGAAATATTTCAAGAATCACCAAAATGTGACACAGAGACACAAAGTAAGCAAACGCTGTTGGGAAAATGGTGTCAATAGACCACCTCAGTGCCAGGTCGCCTCAGTCCTTTAATTTGTGAAAAATGCAATGTCTGTGAAGTGCAATAAATCACAGTGAAATAAAGTATGCCTGTATATGTAACATTTAGCAACAGAAGCAGAAATAAAAATTTAGCATACAGTGTAACACCATTAATATAAAGTTCAAAAGTGCGCCAAACTATATTGTTAGAGATATGTACACTAGTGGTAAAACTATAAAGAAAAGCAAAAACAAGTCAAAATAATAAATTCCGAGTTCACTTCCAGGAAGATGGCAGCGTGAGCAGGGTGGCAGAAATCTCCTTGCAAACTATATATATGTATGAAAATACAGCAAATACAACTATTCCTAAAAGAGAGACCAGAATACACAGGAAAGTGCACAGTGTGCAGCTATACCTGAGAGGACACAGCACCCCGTGAGGTGGGTAAGATACAGAGCCACAACCCAGTGAGACCCGAGCACTCACCCACCCCAGCGCACCGGCGGGAGGAGAGGATTCAGAGCCAGGAGGGAGTGGAACTACACCCCGTGAAATAACCCACCCCGGTAATCTGTGCAGGGAGGGCTGACACATATGACGCGGTGTAGCGGAGATTGGAGAGATAGAGGGTGCAGGATCTGAGCAGGGAATGAGCCAGGGTCCTTGCAGCCGGCTCCCGGAAAGGAAAAAAAGAAAAGAAAAGCGTGCGCTTTTTTCAGCGGTCTTAAAGAGACAGGGGCCTAGCGGAGGACCCAGATCGCCCCGGCACACTCAGCCCAGCAGGTTGGGAGTCCTGGAGAGGTTCGGACCCCTTAGCTGGCGACTAGGAAAGGGTGGCCACACTTAGACGTCTCACAGAGATCAACAGCCTCCCATTCATTTCCACCCCGGCCAGAGCTATAAAGGGCCCTGCGGAGCGGTGTGGCCACAGCTGCGGAATAGTGGAGCAACAGCGCCACCTACAGCATCCCCACAGAATCTACTCCCGGTGGGCATTTTTTTCTTTTTTTTGTTTTGTTTTTTTGATGTTTTTGTTTCGTTTTTTGCTTTTTCTTTTCTTTTCTTTCTTTTTTTCTTTTTTTTTCTTTTTAAAGTCTTAAAGAACCCAGCTGACATACGTGGCAACTACCAGCGACCACTTCTATAGCCATGAAAAGACAGAGGAATATGGTCCAGACGAAAGTCAACCAGACAACACCAAAGAGGGAGCCTGAAGGGATGGAAATGCACAGTCCTCCTGAAAAAATAATTCAGAATAAAAGTCATAACCATGCTGATGGATCTACAGAGAAATGTGCAAGAGCTGATGGAGGAAGTGAGGGAAGTGAGGAAAGACAATGCAGAAATCAGGAAAGCGATCGACGGGCTTAACAGCAGACTGGATGAGATACAAGACTGTTAATGGAATAGAAATCAGAGAACAGGAATACAGAGAAGCTGAGGCAGAGAGAGATAAAAAGATCTCTAGGAATGAAAGAATATTAAGAGAACTGTGTGACCAATCCAAATGGAACAATATTCGCATTATAGGAGTACCAGAGGAAGAAGAGAGAGAAAAAGGGATAGAAAGTGTCTTTGAAGAAATAATTGCTGAAAACTTTCCCTCGCTGGGGAAGGAAGTAGTCTCGCAGTCCACCGAAGCTCATAGATCTCCCAACACAAGGGACCCAAGGAAGACAACACCAAGACACATAATAATTAAGATGGCAAAGATCAAAGATAAAGACAGAGTATTAAAGGCAGCTAGAGAGAGAAAAAAGATCACCTACAAAGGAAAACCCACCAGACTATCATCAGACTTCTCAACAGAAACCTTACAGGCCAGAAGAGAATGGCATGATATATTTAATGTAATGAAATAGAAGGACCTCGAACCAAGAATATTGTATCCAGCCCAATTCTCATTTAAATTTGAGGGAGTGATTAAACAATTTCCAGACAAACGAAAGTTGAGAGAGTTTGCCTCTCATAAGCCACCTCTACAGGATATCTTACATGGACTGCTCTAGAAGGAAGAACCCCTAAGGCTAAAAAGAGGTCACTAGAGAAAATAAAATCATAGCAAAGAAAGCAGACCATCCAAATACTAACTAAAGGCAAAGAATAAAACACCTATTACAGGAAGAATGGAGGAGGAAGAATAAGAAGAGAGAGAAATAAAGAAACATCAGACGGTGTTTAAAATAACTTAACAAGAAAGTTAAGTTAGATTGTTAGATAGTAAAGAAGCAACCCGTGAACCTTTGGTAACCACGAATCTAAAGCCAGCAATGGCAATAACTACATATCTATCAATAATGACCCTAAATGTAAATGGACTGAATGCACCAATCAAAAGATACAGAGTAACAGAATGGATAAAAAAGCAAGACCCATCTATAAGCTGCTTACAAGAGACTCACCTCAAACCCAAAGATATACACAGACTAAAAGTGAAGGGATGGAAAAAGATAATTCATGCAAACAACAAAGAGAAAAAAGCAGGTGTGGCAGTACTTGTATCAGACAAAATAGACGTCAGAATGAAGAAAGTAGCAAGAGATAAAGAAGGACATTACATAATGATAAAGGGGTCAGTCCAAGAAGAAGATATAACCATTATAAATATATATGCACCCAACACAGGAGCGCCAGCATATGTGAAACAAATACTAACAGAATTAAAGGAGGAAATAGACAGCAATGCATTCATTTTAGGAGACTTCAACACACCACTCACTCCAAAGGACAGATCAATCAGACAGAGAATAAGTAAAGACACAGAGGCACTGAACAACACACTAGAACAGATGGACCTAACAGACATCTACAGAACTCTACACCCAAAAGCAGCAGGATACACATTCTTCTCAAGTACACATGGAACATTTTCCAGAATGGACCACATACTAGGCCACAAAAAGAACCTCAGTACATTCAAAAATATTGAAATCCTACCAACCAACTTCTCAGACCACAAAGGTATAAAACTAGAAATAAATTTTAGAAAGAAACCAAAAAGGCTCACAAATACATGGAGACTTAACAACATTCTCCTAATTAATCAATGGGTTAATGACCAAATCAAAACAGAAATCAAAGAATATATGGAGACTAATGACAACAACAACACAAAGCAACAACTTCTGTGGGATGCAGCAAAGGCAGTTCTAAGAGGAAAGTATATTGCAATCAGGCCTATTTAAAGAAGGAAGAACATTCCCAAATGAATAGTCTAAAGATACAATTACTGAAATTGGAAAAAGAAGAACAAATGAGGCCCAAAGTCACCAGAAGGAGGGACATAATAAAGATTAGAGAAGAAATAAATAAAATTGAGAAGAATAAAACATTAGAAAAAATCAATAAAACCAAGAGCTGGTTCTTTGAAAAAACAAACAAAATAGATAAACCCCTAGCCAGACTCATTAAGAGAAAAAGAGAATCTACACACATAAACAGAATCAGAAATGAGAAAGGAAAAATAACGATGGACCCCACAGAAATACAAAGAATTATAAGAGAATATTATGAGAATCTATATGGTAACAAGCTGGAAAACCTAGAAGAAATGGACAACTTCTTAGAAAAATACAACCTTCCAAGACTGACCAAGCAAGAAACAGAAAAACTAAACAGACCAATCACCAGCAACGAAATTGAATCAGTAATCAAAAAACTACCCAAGAACAAAACCCCCGGACCTGACGGATTCACCTCTGAATTCTACCAGACATATAGAGAAGAAATAATACCCATTCTCCTTAAAGTTTTCCAAAAAATTGAAGAGGAGGGAATACTTCCAAACTCATTCTATGAAGCCAGCATCACTCTAATACCAAAACCTGAAAAAGACCTCACCAAAAAGAAAATTACAGACCAATATCCCTGATGAACGTAGATGCAAAAATACTCAACAAAATATTAGCAAACCGAATTCAAAAATACATCAAGAGGATCATACACCATGATCAAGTGGGATTCATCCCAGGGATGCAAGGATGGTATAACATTCGAAAACCCATCAACATCATCCACCACATCAACAAAAAGAAGAACAAAAACCATATAATCATCTCCATAGATGCTGAAAAAACATTTGACAAAATTCAGCATCCATTCATGATTAAAACTCTGAACAAAATGGGTATAGAGGGCAAGCACCTCAACATCATAAAGGCCATATATGACAAACCCACAGCTAACATCATACTTAACAGCAAGAAGCTGAAAGCTTTTCATCTAAGATCAGGAACAAGACAGGGATGCCCACTCTCTCCACTGTTATTCAACATAGTACTGGAGGTCTTAGCCACAGCAATCAGACAAAACAAAGACATTCAAGGCATCCAGATTGGTAAAGAAGTCAAATTGTCACTATTGGCAGATGACATCATACTGTACAGAAAAACCCTAAAGACTCCACTCCAAATCTACTAGAACTAATATCTGAATTCAGCAAAGTTGCAGGATACAAAATTAACACACAGAAATCTGTTGCTTTCCTATATACTAACGATGAACTAACAGAAAGAGAAATCAGAAAAACAATTCCATTCACAATTGCATCAAAAAGAATAAAATACCTAGGAATAAACCTAACAAAGGAAGTGAAAGACCTATACCCTGAAAACTACAAGACACTCCTAAGAGAAATTAAAGAGGACACTAACAAATGGAAATACATCCCATGCTCTGGCTAGAAGAATAAATATTGTCAAAATGGCTACAGCCACTCAAAGCAAATCTACATGATTCAATGCAATCCCTATCAAATCCAAAAACAGCTTTCAATGAACTGCAAATAAATAATTCTAAAATTCATATGGATGATATTTTATTAGCCAGCATAATTGAAGATGTTTTATTAAAATGTTATGCATCACTCCAGATAGAACTTACCAAAGCCGCTTAGTAATAGCTCCTGAAAAGGTTCAATGTGCTGCTCCATATGCATATTTAGGTTATAGGTTATTTGACCTTCATATAAAACCTCAAAAAATCGAGCTTAGAAAAGATCATTTACATACCTTGAATGATTTTCAGAAATTACTGGGAGATTTGAATTGGTTGCGCCCCTCTTTAAATATTACAACAGGAGAATTGAAAGATTTATTTGATATTTTGAATGGTGATCCCGATCCCACTTCTCGTAGAGATCTTACACCTGCAGCTAGAACGTGCCTTACAAATATTGAAAAGGCTATACAAGCTCAGCAGTTATGCTTTATTGATTATCAACCTTTCTCTGCCATCGTTCTAGCCACTAAGCACACTCCTACTGCTGTATTATGGCAAAAAGGCCCTTTAAAATGGATACATCTCCCAGTCTCTCCCAAGCGGAGTTTAACTCCTTATCATGATCTTTTAGCCAGCCTGATACAAGAGTGCCGCTTGGAAGCTCGTCGGTATTTTGGTTTAGATCCACATGTCATTATTTTACCACTTACTCAAGACCAGTTGATGGGACTTTATTCCTTTTCTGATAATTTTGCTATTGCTTTATCAGATTTTACAGGCATTGTAGATAATCATTATCCCCCAGATAAATTATTACAATTGGCTTTACGACATGAATTCGTATTTCCCAAGATTGTTTTACAAAACCCTATACATGGAGCCCCTACTGTATTTACTGACGGCTCCAGTAATGGACTTTCTGTGTATGTCTCAGAACATAAATCTAAAACATGGCAAGTCCCGCCAGGATCTGCACAAATTGTAGAACTTCATGCCGCTTTTCTTGTTTTTCAGGATTTTTCGGTTTGCCCTTTTAATCTTTATTCTGATAGCCGATATGTAGTGGAAGCATTGCAACATCTAGAAACTGTCCCCTATATTAAAACTGCTAACTCATCAGTAACATGCCTCTTTACTGCCATCCAAACTGAACTCCGTAATCGCCACCATCCTTGTTATATTGGCCATATTAGGGCTCATTCTAATTTGCCTGGCCCTTTAGTTAAGGGAAATGCTTTTGCTGATGCTCGAACTCGATGTATTGGCCTAACTAAACTTCAGGAAGCTAAGCATTCTCATGAATTACACCACCAAAATGCACATAGCCTTAGATTACAATTTAATATTCCTAGAGAATCAGCTAGACAAATAGTGAAAGAGTGCACTACTTGCATACAACATCTGCCAGTACCTCATTTTGGAGTTAATCCTCGAGGGATACGACCCAATGAACTCTGGCAAATGGATGTCACACATATTTCTGAATTTGGTAGATATAAGTATGTTCATCTTAGTATTGATACTTATTCAGGGTACATTGTAGCTTCTCCTCAGACAGGTGAAAGTACCTCTCATGTTATTAAGCACTGCTTATTTATGTTTGCCCACGTCGGAGTTCCTTCTAAATTTAAAACTGATAATGGCTCTGGCTATACCAGCCGTAGATTTGCTGCTTTTGTGCACAATTTAATATTACTCATATTACTGGCATTCCTTATAACCCCCAAGGTCAGGGCATTGTTGAACGCGCCCATGCTACATTAAAAACATATTATCATAAAATAAAGAAGGGGGAGTTATACCCCCTAACGCCTCAGAATTATTTATCTCATGTACAATTTATTTTAAATTTTTTGCTTCTGGACAAAAACGGTAAGAATGCAGCAGACAGATATTGGCATGCCTCTACTCAAACAACATATGCTAAGGTTAAATGGAAGGACCCCCTAACAGGAATATGGTCCGGCCCAGACCCGGTACTCATATGGGGGCGAGGACATGTTTGTGTTTTTCCGCAGGATGCTGATGGACCACGTTGGTTACCTGAACGGCTGGTGCGCAATGCAGATTCTGCTCTTCCTCCTTCTACTGTCCAAACTCAGCCTAGAGAATGAGACATACTGGGCTTATGTACCTGACCCCCCATTTCTACATCCTGTTTCCTGGGAATCTCCAGAAGTTCCTGTGTTTGTTAATGATTCTGATGCTTTAGGATCACCGGCTTTTTCAGGTGACATTCCACATATGACTCCTTTTAATTACACAGGACAAGGGGTGGGAACACCCATGTGCCTCACCAAGAACACAGAAGCTGTTGGTTGCATGCACCTCACCGTCTATGTGATAAGAGGAAAACGTCATTTTGTGGCTATTTTGAAGCCAGCTGAAGACATCATTTTCAGAGATCCAGCAAGTCATAAAAATCCTACTAAAAGACTTGGCCCTGGAGATTTTCCTACATGTGAAAAATCTGCAGAAGATCCTGAGACACTGATCCCCTGGGAGCAGTGTAAAGGAAATGTATCACGGCAGTATGATATTAAGAATTCATCCACTTATGTTTTAGACTGGTCAGGTGGACAAACCTACCAACTTCCAAAATTATCCATGGGACTTTGGTATACGTCTGGAGGAGCTCCACAAACACAATGGTGGAAAATTGGTGTGGCTATGGGACCTATGATGTTATTTAATTATACCCGCAAAAGTATATATGTAGCAGCTTGTGTTCCTGTGCCTTATACCATGATAATTGGATCTGTTTCTATTACCTTTTCTGGTTCCCATTATAATGTTTCCTGCACAAATTGTTATTTGAGCTCCTGCATGTATAATGTCCCTGATGCTACATCTGTTCTCATTCTTAAGCAGCCCCCTTTTGTGATGCTTCCTGTATTACATCATGGACCATGGTATGCAGATAAGGGATTACAAGTATTGAAAGAAATGCAATTATTACTACGGCCAAAAAGAGTGATAGGCCTTATTATAGCAGGTATAGCCGCTCTAATTGGCCTAATTACTTCCACCACTTTAGCCGCAGTAGCATTGACTCAAGAAGTACAGACCGCTACTTATGTTAATACTTTAACTCATAATGTCACCACAGCCTTTAGTACCCAAGAGATTATTGATAATAAAATTGAGCGTAAGATTAATGCTTTATATGATATGGTGATGTATTTAGGAGAAGAAATTCAGGGATTGAAATTAAGGGGAAGCTTAGAGTGTCATGCCTTGTATAAAGAGATATGTGTAACTCACAAAGTGTATAACAAAAGTGTCATATCCTGGGATATAGTGAAAAGACACCTGCAAGGCATTTGGCTCGCTAATAATGATTCTACTGATTTGTTGCACTTACATAAAGATATACTGGCACTTGCCAATGCTCGGCTTGATTTTGATCCTGTTAAATCTGCAAAGGAATTTTTAGATGGTCTGGCTGGATATATTTCCCCCTGGGGAATCGGGGCCTTTACCCATCTCCTACTGACCCTTGGCATGGGGCTCATATTACTATGCTTACTGTTGTGTTTCCTCCCTTTTCTTTTTAAGATGGGGGCTCGAGCCCTTCTTACCTTAACTTCAGACATCCATATGAATAAACTCCATAACTACCCCCGAGAGGAGGGGTTGCAGGTATAAAGGGGCGGGACAGTCAAAGACGGGGAACTCTCTTTTGACATGTAGTCCACCTAAGACAGGGAGTTCGCCTATGCTGCGAACTGTCCCCATGACGGGTAAGTCTACATGGAGAAAAAGGGAGCCTAAGACAGGCGCCGTCACCTTACCTGCTTTTTAAAAATAATAGAGAAGGGGGAGATGTGGAGAGCCTCAGCTTCCAGAGAATGTGGAGTGGGGAAGGTGCCCTCTGCCCTGGGGCTCCAGCCAGATGCCTCAGTTGTTATACAGGTTCTCTGTCACGTAGCATGTGCCTTGAACCTGCTGGCCAAGTCATGAGCCTTGTTAAGCAACTTCTCATTGTTATAAAAATACTTTCTATATCTATTGTATCTTTATTCTATGTGGTTGTGCGTAGGTTTAGATCTGTTTAATCTTTATTCTATGTAATTGTGCATAGTTGTGATTCTTTCCATATGCACCCTATTCTCTTGTTAATGTATAAAATAAGCAGCTAAAATAAACTCGAGGTCGAAGACATCTTGGAGCTTCGACCCTCCCAGGCACCTATTGTTGTGTCCATTCATCCTCACCCCCGGCTCGGGAACCCTGCTCGACTTCGCGGTCAGCTGGACTGGACGCGACACATCCAAAATATATAAAGAACTCATATGCTTCAACACCCAAAAAACAAATACACCAAATAAAAAATGGGTAGAGGACCTGAACAGAACTTCTCTAAAGGAGAAATACAAATGGCCAACATTATTAGCACATGAAAAGATGCTCCACTTCACTAATCATCAGGGAAATGAAAATTAAAACCATAATGAGATATCACCTCACACCAGTTAGAATGGCCACTATCCAAAAGACAAGAAATAACAAATGGTGGAGAGGAGGTGGAGAAATAGGAGCTGTCCTACATTGTTGGTGGGCTTGCAAATCGGTGCACCTGCTTTGGAAAGCAGTTTGGAAGTTCTTTAAAACACTAAAATAGAAATACCATTTGACCCAGTAATTCTACTCCTAGGAATTTACCCAAGGATAACAAAATTTCTGATTTGAGAAGATACATGCATCCCTCTGTTTGCAATACTGAAGATATGGAAGCAACCTAAGTGTCCATCAATAGATGAATGGATAAAGAAGATGTGCCACATATACACCATGGAATATTATCCAGCCATAAAAAGAAAAGGTATCCTGCAATTTGCAACAACAAGGATGTATCTAGAGGATATTAAGCTCGGTGAAATAAGCCTGGTGGAGAAAGACAAATACCATATAATTTCATTTCTTTATGGACTATAAAGACAAAGCAAAACAGGAGGAACAAGAGAGCATTAAACTCATAGACACTGAGAAGTGACTAGTGTTTAATAATGTGAATGGGTTGGGGTGGGTGCAGGGGGAGGGAATTGGTGGTGAAAGGGCACAATAATTCACAATCGTAATATAAGTTGTCACGGGGACTGTAGAACCACAGTCATGTACATTTGAAACCAAATAAGAATGTATATTAATGATATTTTAATACAAAATTAATGTGAATAATGAATAAATAAGTAAGCAAACAAGAACCAAAAATATAGGCTTTGTGTTAGATAATTTTGCCGAACTTTAGGCTAATGTGAATATTATGAGCATGTTTAATATAGGCTAGATTAAGGTATTGATGTCAGCAGGTTAGGTGTATTAAATGGATTTTCTACTTAGTATTTTCATACTATGATGTGTTTATTGGGATGTAACCTGACTGTAAGTTGAGGAAGATCTTTAGTTTGTAAGGAAATTGGGGTGTAACAAATCATACAAAAATAGTAGCACTTAATCACAAACAGGAGAAAATTAATGAGGGTATGAACACATCCATGTAGTCAGGTTGCTGGGAAGAGAATAGCAGATTAGGCTTTGGATGAAGATTGAAGGATATTGTGCAAAACCTTTAAGGCACTCTAAATAATCTGTGTTTGTCACTACTCTAGGGAAGAGTACACTGAAGTCAAATGAAGATGTATGTCGGTGTTCAGTGGAAGTTCCTCATACATCTACATAGCAGTATATATAATCACACATATTGTATATTTATGTATGCAATGTGAGTTCCATTATTTATTCAACTTGCCAGTAGTATTTGGTTTTTATACAAATTTCTAGACCCCTTTGAATTGTTAGGCAGGAAGGCAGATATGAGCTGGATGAAAAGAGGGTGGACCCCACCAAGAACTCAGGGAGTTAATCAGATAAAGCCAGAGAACCAGAAAGGACTCACAGAGTTAACACCTTTTGTACGGTAAATTCTTTCCACATGCTCTGAATCTGGGCTCACTTTGAGATTCTCTCTAGCTAATGCAAGTGTGAAAGGGCAGAGACAGGACAAGCGTCATGATTAATTTTCCTAAAAATGCTGAGCTATGAATAGCATAGTAAAAACAGGAGGGACTTATTTTAAGGCTAACATTCCATTTTAAAAGCAGAGAGTTGGGAAGGTAAGATTACTAACATATTCTTTGGTAATGGGCCAACAACGTATCTTAAGACAGGGCAAGCAATCTTGGCTGTTTTGTTCCCAGTGCTTGGGGGTAGCCACTGCCTTGATGAAGAACAGGAAATTTATCCTACAGAATTATCTAGAGGCATGACTATGGATAGTGACAGAATGTCTCTCACTGGAGATAGACATCATGAGATCACAAATCAAGCCTACGCCCAACAACACAACCCCCACCCCCACCATTGCCCCATTCTTTAAAGCCTTAAAAGACAGAATCCTAAAGCCCTTAAGGGTGCCTCCTCTCGGAGGTTGCCTGCACCCCCTTTCTTGGAGAACGTATTTTACAAAGACTTCTTACTGCTCGACTTACTATATTTTGTCTCTGTGCTCTTCCAGTAGTGTCTTTGTCACTTTGCTATTTCATTCTATTTTCCAGAATTTAAGCACAAGTCTTCACTCTCTGTCCTACTTCAAGCAAGTAGGGAGGGGCTATTGAGAGCTCTGATTCGATCTTGCAAGTTCCCATCAGTGACCTTCCCCTTCCTCTCTCCTTTATTCAAGTAAACCTGCCTTTGTCTATCTTGACTCTGGCTGGCTCCTCCCCTGGAGCGTATTCAAATAAAACTTTTGCTCTGCTTCACTATCATGTCTCTGCCCTTCAATTCTTTGTTGTGGTGGGGACAAGAACTGAGAAGAACAAACTCAACCCCTAACAGAATTAGTCCCTGTAGTGGCATACTTAGCATGTTTGACACCCCCACATCAGGCCCTCACAGTGCCTTATAAGAAGAGGCCGAAGAGCTTGTCGGCTCTCTCTCTGAGATGTGAGGATGCAGGGAGAAGACTGATGTCTGCAAGCCAAGAAGGCCTTCACTGTAAATGGACCATGATCTCAGAATTCCAGCCTCCACAACCATGAGAAAATAAATTCTGTTTCTCAAGGCACCCATAGTATTTTGTTGTGGCAGCATAAGCGGACTAAAACACTATCACTATGCTATTATTTTTTTAAATCTCAAATCAACTATTTAAACATAGGACTATGGAATATCACAGGGGCTGGAGACATGAAGGAAGCCTGAAATAATCTGGAACAATTCTGGATCTTTGCAAACTTACTCTTTAAATGAATGAGAATAGCTACTGTGTCCACTTGTGGCTGGGGACAACTGTATCGCTGGGAGTCCTCTGAGTTAAATTCCATGTAGGATATGATGTTTATTAAAGGGTAAGTAATAAAAATGTCCAACTTGAAGTTTAAGTAAATATTACTAAAACTCCAAAGTAACCATGGCAATTGTTTAAAACTTGGACCCATAAGATATTTTTTGGAGGAGAATTTTATTCCTGACATTGTTTAGAATTGCTGGTGCATAGTGATAATAAAGTGCTGACTGATTTTTAGCCAATTTTATTATTGTTCCAAATTCTCTACAGACAACATACCCTCTTATTGCCCTCACCTACTGACTCCATCATTTCCCAGGTGCTTGTTTCATAGGCTGAGAACCATTGGTCTAGCTTGGGAGACTAGGAAGACTTAGGGTTGACATGACTTAAACATATCTGTTGGGAGGCACCAGCCAGATCCAGGTGGCATTGTCTAGAAGGACTTCAAAAATGTGGGTCTGGGGCTCCCGGATGGAGAGAAAGATTTTGAAATCTATGCGTATGGTAGAGAAACTGCAACCAGGAGTGTATTTCCCATATACTTTGGCATCAGATGTATTTTTCTTTGTTAAATCAGGAGGGAATTCTGACAAGCCATCTTGTCTGTTTTCAACTTCAGTAAAAAAAAAATCTATGGAATAACACCTATGTATCAGACACCATGCTAAGCGCTGGGAACATATATGTGCATGGACACAGTCTTTATTGTGGTTGTGAAACTTGAATTCCAGCTTCGTTGTCCCATCTTATTCTTGAATCAGGACTTACATTGGATCATTTTATGAAATTTCAGTATGGGTAAAATTGCAATATTTCCAGAATCTTTCGCCTGGCCTTAGTGCATCTCCATATCAATAGTTGTTTCCAAGGGGTGGAGAGAAGTATCATCTCCATATCAATAGGTAATTAATTACAAGGGTGTGGGGAGCAAGGATATATCTGGGCTGGAGAGGTCTCTTTTTTGAAGCCAGGTGTTGAGGGACATTGGCAAACAGAAGTGGATGACTGCTTGTAGGCAATAAACGGGTTTCTCCCACTTTATTTCTCCCTTTGACTGATTTTGGTTTCAAAAGTAATTTGCCCTGAGCTGGGAAAAAGATTCCCCCACTGCTCACTGCCAGAGTTACACTCAGTAAGCAAGAAGCTAATTTAATATAAAGCCAGATTCTTTTTTGGGATGCTAACAGGCTGAATAGACTTCTTGATAGGGACAGCACAGTTTTTATGCTTTCATTCTAGGTTCACCAAGAATGTCCTGTAGGGATTAGATAGTGGGAAAAAAATCAGTTTAACTTCAACATATTCAAGATAGGCTTGAGATGAGAAAAAAAGTTTTAAAAGGGGAGTTAGTGCACAAGGGCATGCAGGAGGGGTAATTCAATTCTGTGGTCCCGAGTGTACTACTGTGCTGAATGTACCTATATTTAATCAATATTTTCTGTTTTTTCTTTTTTTTAAAAGCAACATCTGATGTAGATCTCAGACATCTCCTGTTCCTCTGTGAGTCACTCAAGTCAGGAGCCTGGAATAATGGCCATTGACCAATATGTCTGAGTGACTACTCTGAGGTCTGCATTCACTGGATTTTATGGGATACTAGGCCACTAAATAAAAGATTATCTATCGTATTTACAAAGATACAATTACTGTCTGAGCTAAATACACACAGACACCCACACATGGCCTTGAGTCTGGTGGCATCAAAAAATAGTTCATGGAATTGTTGTCCAGTAACATAGGGAATACACCTGCCCACTTCCCCACACCACCGTTTAATGTTAGCTGCCTCTGTGGCCATAAGCTCCTACCACTTTATCCTGAGCTTTGTGTTTTCTCCCATCTGCTTTTCCTCTCAGAAATACCATTTAACTTTATAAATTTAAATTTAAAATTTTTTCAGAAATAGCATTTAAGTTTTGATGAAAGATCCAAGAACAAGCAATGAAGTGTGGGAGAGAACTAGGTTAGAGACTGTGCGTGGAGGCAGGAAGACCGGAGATGGTGGGGGACGTGCAAGAGGCAAAGCAGACTGTGTGTTCAGGTATTAGTCATATCCACAGGATGAGCACGGTGCCTGGTGCAAAGTTAAGTGCTTGTAATTGTTGGTTAAATGCAAAGCAGTATTTATTGCTTTTTCATGCTGCACTTCACAAAATTCTCATGTTGGCTCCCAATCAGAGCATTTAAAATAAAATGTATAAACAAGACCAAAGAATTACAACCAGAAAAAAAAAATTGAAATAAATGTATTGTGTTTGGTAAGAAATTAATTTATTTGGTACCCTCTCATTAGTTTTAAAATTGACTTTATTGAGGTATTTTACACTGTAAGTTTTTTTTTTTACAATTTTATTTTGAGACAATTGACAATTCACAGAAAGTTTGAAATAGTACAGAGAGGTTCATGTGTCCTTCTCTCAGTGTCTCCCAGTGGATATACCGTATATAACTATAGTACGATCCCCAAACTAGGAAGCTGGCATTGATAGACTGTGTGTATATAGTTCTATGCTGTTATATCTCTTAAGTAGATTCAGGAAACCACCACCACAATTAAGACGCAGAACTATTCTGTCATCACAAAGATCTCTTCTGTGTTACGTCTTTATAGTCACACCTGCCTCTCCTCTCCCCACCATTTCTCATCCCTGGCAACCACTAACTAATCTGTTTTCCATCACTGCAATTTTGTCACATTGGGAATGTTACGTAAGTGGAATTATACAGCATGTGACTTTTCTTTAACCTTTTCAGATTGGCATAATGTTCTTCAGATCCACTCCAGTATGTGTTTCAATATTTCATTTCTATTTATTGCTGATCGTATTTGATATAATGGATATACCACCATTTATTGAACCATTCACCTATTGAGGAACATTTTTGTTGTTTCTGGAGTTTGGCTATTACAAATAAAGCTGCTATGAACATTCACATATATTTTTTTGGCGTAGATGTAAATTTTCACTTCTCTGGGATAAATGCCTGGGAGTGATTGCTGGGTTGTATGGCAGTTGCACCGCTAAACTATGGCTGTCCATTTTAACATCTGCACAATGTACAAGAGATCCAGTTGTTCCTCATCCTCACCAGCATTTGGTATTGTCACTATTTCTTATTTTAGTTGTTCCGGTAGGTGTGTGGTTGTATCTTATTTTGATCTTAATTTGTGTTTCTCTAAGGGCTAGTGATGTCGAACATTTTTTGCTGTCATTGGTTTTTAATCTTTTTTCAAAGACTTGTTCCTTCTGCCTGTGATAATCAACTGAGACCACATTAGTGTTAGTGTGCATGCTTGGTCCTGATTAATATCCTTCCTTACTTTATCCTCTGGCAGAGGGTGTTTTTTTTTTCTGTAAAGGTCTCTATGTTCCCCTGCATTTTAGCATTTTAGGGTGAACGCTAATCAGGCTGTTTATGACAAAGTATTTTCTGACTAGAAGCCCTGTGTTGGAGACACTGCCTCCAGGGGACAAGATGTTACAGTGAAGGCACTGATTTATTCACGGTGACTCTGTAACTGGATTTTATTGTTTATTTTATATCTTAGGGCACAGAATGACCTTGGTCAGAAGCTCTGTAATGTAATACTTAGGAATTAGATTCTAGAATCAAGCCAGTATGAATTTTAATTCCTGGTTTTGCTACTTCTGAACTCTGTGATCCTGGACAAGTTATTTAAGCTACCTAAGCATTTGTTTTATCATATGACAAGACGAGAAATATGTAAGATTCTCATACACAAGATTACCTTACAGGGTTTTTGTGAAGATTATCTGCACTATCTATTGTGTCACATGTCATCGCAATGCTTAGTGGCTTCAAACAAGAATCATTTATTATTTCTCATGATTCTGTGGGTTTACATTTTCACTTTTGCAGTTGGTAACTAATTTGTGTGGTTTTAGATCAGTTAAGCCATTGTGTATAAAAAGCCATCTCAAAACTGAGTGGCTTAAAGCAATGATTTATTTAGCCCATGATTCCGAGGGTTGGTAATTTAAGTTGAGTTCAGAGACAAGTTCTCCCAGTTTCAGCTGGACTTCCTCATGCGTCTGCGATCAGCTGTGGACGGGCTAGTGGCTCTGCTCCTGGGTGTGGATTCACTGTTGCCTGTGGCATCTTGAATCTCCTCAGAAGGCTCGCCTGGGTTTATTCTCATGATGATGGCAGGGTTCCAAAGGAGCAAATGGAAGGGAGTGAGGTCTAGGCTAGGAACTGACACACTGTCACTTCTTCCATGTTCCATAGGTCAAAATCTTGCTAGCAACCATCTGTAAAAAGAGTCTTCCTTTATATTCCTTTTCTTTCTTTTTATGAGTATTCCTATAGACAACATTTAAATAATTATATAAAAATATATGCTGATAAAAATTCACACAATACAGAAATATGCAAATTTTCTGAAAAAGATTTGAAAAAAAGAAGTAAAAATCTTCTGCAGTCCTGCTTTCTAGAGGGACACATCATTATAGTTTTGTACATACCCTCTCCCATGTATATGAAACAAAAACGGGATCTTTACATAACATTCAGATTTCAGATGTTTTTGAAATATCAAAATAAGCATCTTATACCAATAAAAATATTAATATTTAAATGTTTTTACATTCTTGGTTTTTCTTAGAAATATGTACTGTAAATCCCACATCAGTAACTACCACTTCCACATCCAATTAGCCACCAACTTCTATTTAAATCCCATCATTGTCCTTGGATTGCAGTGCATCATCCTCAACTTGGCTCACTAGCTACTCCTAATTTGGTTGCTCCCATCAACCCCAGCTTCACCTCTCACTCAGTCATGCCAGATTTCTTCCAGTTCCTTGAACTCACCATGTTCTTCATGCCTCCTGGCCTTTGATAATGTGATGCCATTTCCTTAAACATTCCCTCTTTACCTTTCCTGCAGCCTGACCTATGGCTAACTACATCCTGTTCACCCTCCAGCCTTGGGGAGGCCTTCCCTGACTCCCAAACTGGTTTATGTTCTCCTTGAGTCTTGAAATTAATTTAATGTTTCTACTTATGGTCAGACTGTAAGTGCCATAAGGATACAATACTCTGTGTCCCCATTGTCCAACACTGTATCCCGAGGGATGGCAGAGTATCTGGCACATCACAGGTGCTCAATTAATGTTTATTTAATGAAAATAAAAATAGAACAGTGTTCTGGAATACTGGAAATCAGTATCACAATCCTATTTCCAACAATTTCCTCACTTCCTGGCTTTTCAGTTCCTGAACACACTGTAGTTTCTCCTGTCAGTGTTCTGCCTAGATCCTCTTAGACCACTTGGTAAACATTTCTGCATGCTTTTTAATGGCCAGCATCTGCAACTCTCTTAGAAGGGATATCCTTGGGCTATGAGAAATACTTCCCCATCCCCCCCAGCCTTAATGAGGTATAATCGACAAATAAAAATCTTATGTATTTTGGCTATATAACTTGATAATTTGATATACACATATATTATGACATGATACCACAATCAACATATCCATCATCTCACATAACTTTATTTTTCGAGGTGAGAACACTTAAGATCCACCTTCTTTGTAAATTTTAGGTATACAATACAGTGCTGTTAACTAATGCTAAATGTTACATCCTCAGAACTTATTCATCTTGTAAGTGAAAGTTTGTACCCTTTGACCAACATCTCCCCATTTCTCCCAGCCCCCAACCCCCAGCAACTACCAGTCTATTTTCTGGTTCTGTGAGTCCAACTTTTTTAGATTCCACACATAAGTGAGATTCTACAGTATTTGCCTTTCTGTATCTGGCGTATTTCACTTAGGGTAACTTCTGGGTATATTGCCAAAGGAAATGAAATCAGTGTTACAGCTGCTTTGCTCAGGCAGACTAAAGAAGTGCCTGGAGTTTACATTCTTTCTGCACCGGTCCTCCCAGTCCTTAGCTGCTGCACCAGCATGAAAGCCCAACTCCTTTGACTCCAGCTGGGGTAAACTCTAAACTCTGAGCAATAATTTACATTCCAGAGGACTCCTGCAGGATCTGCCTGAGGCCTAGACTTTGTGTAAGACTGCACACTTTCTTGGCTTTCTTCTTTCCCTGTCCTGTTTCCTCAGTACCCTTAACTAGTTTCTCTTGGGAGCATTTTCTTTCTTTCTTTCTTTCTCTCCCTCCCTTCCTTCCTTTCTCTCCCTCCCTTCCTTCCTTCCTCCCTCCATCCCTTCCTCCCTCCCTTCCTTCCTTCCTCCCTCCATCCCTTCCTCCCTCCCTCCCTTCCTTCCTTCCTCTCTCCATCCCTTCCTCCCTCCCTTCCTTCCTTGCCTTCCTCCCTCCCCTCCCTTCCTCTCCTCTTCCCTCCTTTCTGTTTTTTGGGGCAAGAACTCAGGAAATATTGCTCCCATGAACCATTTTTTAAAAATTTTCTTTTTCAGTTGTGATAAAATTGACATGCAACATTGTCTTCATTTTAGATGTACATGATGATTAAATTAAAATTTTCAAGTGTACAACATTCAGTGTTTGTATATATTGGGAAATGATCACCACAATATCTAGTTAAAAATCCACCACCACACAGAGCTACAATATTTTTTCTTGTGATGAGAACTTTTAAGATCTATCCTCTTAGAAACTTTCAAATATATAATATGGTATAACTGAAAGTTTGTACCTTTGACCACTCTTGCCCATTTTCTCACCTGCCACCCCCTGCCTCTGGCAACCACCGATCTGTTCTATCTGTGAGTTCAGCTTTTTCAGATTCCATATATAAGTGAGATCATACATTATATGACTTATATCACTTAGGAATGCCTCAAGGTCCATCCATGTTGTTGTAAATGGCAAGATTTCCTTATTTTTTATGGCTGCATAATATTGTATTGTATATATATGCCACATTTTCTTCATTCATTCATCTGTTGATGGACACTCAGGTTGTTTCCATGCATTGGGTAAATAATGCTGCCAACATTTGGGGAGCATTTTCTTAATAAGTCACCTGAAGATTAATCTTTATCTCAGCTGGCTGCTGGAGACCTGACCTAAGAAACACAGAGCTTGCTTCTGAATCAGGGCACTTGACATTGCTTTGGCTTCCTTCCTTCCTTCACCTAGATTTCTTTTTCAATGCCATCCCCTCAGAGAGGCCTTTTTGAACCGTGAAATAAAATAGCACTCCTCCTCCCCTCCTGTCTGTCTTGCTCCGGCTGTTGTCTTCCATCTCTGTAACTTGTTTTATTTTTTTATTCCATAGCACTAATAGCTCACTGAATTGCATATATACCTTTTTGTTTATTGACTGTTTCCCTGGTGTCTGCCCCGTGAGGGCAGGGCCTTTGTCTCTTTTGTTACTGCTGCTTTAGAACAGAACATCTTGTGAGCTTAATAAAAATCACTTAAATGAAGTATTACTCTTTAGTACAGTCTGGAAATATAAAGTGGAAATTTGGGTCAAAATAATAAAATAAAATTACATTACTGAAACTTACATTTTCCTGAAAATCGTATATAATCTTTAGAACTACTCATATTTTTTGGTTACTTCCCCACTGCAGCCTTCCCACCCCCACCGCCCCCCATGCAACTCCTTGTCAGAAAATATTTTAGTGCTGCATGACTTCCCTGTAGGGGCCCAAATACTAGTGTGATTTTCCAAGTTCTTCCTGAGACCTAACGCGATTTTAAATGATATGAATGAAAATAATCTGCAATGGGAAGTACACAGAATGGTAGTTGTAGCCCTTGTTTTCTGTGAACTAGCTCTGTAGCCTTGGTCTTATGGTAAAATGACTGGGTTGAGCTGGATCAGTACTTCTCAAACTTTTGTGTGCTTCCACATAGTTGAAAATTTCCTGGCCGAACCTGAGAGATTTTAATTCAGGAGGTCTAGGGTGGGCTTCAGAATCTCCATTTCTTTTCCCATAAGCACACCAGAGTCTATAGACCACACTTTTAGAAAACTGGGCAAGATGTGTCATTTATTACTCAATCCTTCCACAAACTTTTATTGATCACTTACTATGTGCTCTCTGTGTGTTCTAGAGTGGGTGATAGAGCTATGAACAAAATAAACCAATCTCTGCTCTCCTGGAGTTTCATTCAAAAGTGTGTGTGGGTGTCACACACACATATGATGGGAATACAGACAAAAAAAATCCCCATATAAAAAAGTACCTACAGTGTCAGATGGTACTAAGTGCTAAAAAGAAAAGGAGAGTTTTGAGTGGAGAAGAATCATGGTTCATTCTATTTTAAAAGATTCACTCCATAAGGGGGCAGGGGTGGAAAAAGAAACAGACTGTGCTAAGTGCTTTATATGTGTTAGCTAAGTAATTCTCACAACAATGAGTTTTCACATTCTATTACCTATTGGTTGTCTGAACTGGTGAAAAATATAAACAATTTACTTTATTCAGTTCTCTGTCTTTATTGTTATTATTGTTTATGTAAGTCATTCATTCTCAACAGTGTATAATTTCCTGATGTTTTTTGGGCAGGGGTGTGGTAAGACAGGAGGTAGGAGAGTCACTCTTTCTTCCCTCCTGACACTTCCTTTCTTGTGGAAGGATATAAATTCACCCAACACTGTGAAGGCGGGGAATGTCATGCATATCAGATGGGTGAGCTTGGAGGGAGAAAGTGGATATGCCTCTCTCTCCTTCCTGCCCTCATTCATTCTTTTTTTTTTTCAGTTATGAATTTATTTATTTATTTTATTATGGTATTAATGATATACACTCTTATGAAGATTTCACATGAAAAAACAATGTGGTTACTACATTTACCCATATTATCAAGTCCCCCCCCATACCCCAATGCAGTCACTGTCCATCAGTGTAGTAAGATGCCACAGATTCACTGCATGCCGTCTCTGAGCTACACTGTTTTCCCTGTGATTCCCCACACCATGTGTACTAAACATAAAACCCCACAATCCCCTTCTCCCAACCTCCCCACCCGCCCTCCCACACACCTCCCCTTTGGTAACTACTAGTTCCTTCTTGGAGTCCCTGAGTCTGCTGCTATTTTGTTCCTTCAGATTTGCTTCGTGGTTATACTCCACAAATGAGGGAAATCATTTGGTACTTGTCTTTCTCTGCCTGGCTTCTTTCACTGAGCATAATATCCTCCAGTTCCATCCATGTTGTTGCAAGTGGTAGGATTTGTTTCTTTCTTATGGCTGAATAGTATTCCATTGTGTATATGTACCACCTCTTCTTTATCCATTCATCTACTGATGGACACTTAGGTTGCTTCCATATCTTGGCTATTGTAAATAGTGCTGTGATAAACATAGGGGTGCATATGTCTTTTTGAAACTGAGAAGTTGTATTCTTTGGGTAAATTCCAAGGAGTGGGATTCCAGGGTCAAATGGTATTTCTATTTTTAGTTTTTGAGGAACCTCTGTATTGCTTTCCACAATGGTTGAACTAGCTTACATTCCCACCAGCAGTGTAGGAGGGTTCCCCTTTCTTCACATCCTCGCCAGCATTTGTTGTTCTTAGTCTTTTGGATGCTGGCCATCCTTACTGGTGTGAGGTGATATCTCATTGTGGTTTTAATTTGCATATCTCTGATGATTAGTGATGTGGAGCATCTTTTCATGTGTCTGTTGGGCATCTGAATTTCTTCTTTGGAGAACTGTCTCTTCATATCCTGTGCCCATTTTTTAACTGGGTTATTTGCTTTTTGGGTGTTGAGGCATGTAAGTTCTTTATATATTTTGGATCGTAACCCCTTGTCAGATATGTCATTTACAAATATATTCTCCCATACTGTAGGATGCCTTTTTGTTCTGTTGATGGTGTCCTTTGCCGTACAGAAACTTTTCAGTTTGATGTAGTCCCATGAGTTCATTTTTGCTTTTTTCCCTTGCTTGAGGGGATGGGTTCAGAAAGAAGTTGCTCATGGTTATATTCAGGAGATTTTTGCCTATGTTGTCTTCTAAGAGTTTTATGGTTTCATGACTTACATTCAGGTCCTTGATCCATTTTGAGTTTACTTTTGTGTATGGGGTTAAACAATAAACCAGTTTCATTCTATTGCATGTAGCTGTCCAGTTTTGCAAACACCAGCTGTTGAAGAGGCTGTCATTTCCCCCATTGTATGTCCATGGCTCCTTTATCATATATTAATTGACCATATATGGTTGGGTTTATATCAGGGCTCTCTAGTCTGTTCCATTAGTCTATGGGTCTGTTCCTGTGCCAGTACCAAATTGTCTTGAGTACTGTGGCTTTGTAGTAGAGCTTGAAGTTGGTGAGCATAATCCCCCCATCTTTATTCTTCCTTCTCAGGATTGCTTTGGCTATTCGGGGTCTTTTGTGGTTCCATATGAATTTTAGAACAATTTTCTCTAGTTCGTTGAAAAATGCTATTGGTATTTTGATAGGAATTGCATTGAATCTGTAGATTGCTTAAGGCAGGATGGCCATTTTGACAATATTAATTCTTCCTATTCATGAACACTGGATGCGTTTCCATTTATTGGTATCTTCTTTAATTTCTCTCATGAGTGTCTTATAGTTTTCAGAGTATAGGTCTTTCACTTCCTTGATTAGATTTATTCCTAGGTATTTTATTCTTTTTGATGCAACTGTGAATGGAATTGTTTTTCTGATTTCTCTCTCTGCTAGTTCAGTGTTTGTGTATAGGAATGCCATGGATTTCTGTGTATTAATTTTGTATCCCACAACTTTGCTGAATTCACATATTAGATCTAGTAGTTTTGGAATGGATTCTTTAGGGTTTTTTATGTACAGTTTCATGTCATCTGCAAACAGGGACAGTTTGACTTTTCCTTGCCAATCTGGATGCCTTTTATTTCTTTGTGTTGTCTGACTGCCGGGGCTAGGACCTCCGGTACTATGTTGACTAGAAGTGGGGAGAGTGGGCATCCTTGTCTTGTTCCCAATCTTAAAGGAAAAGCTTTCAGCTTCTCGCTGTTAAGTATAATGCTGGCTGTGGTTTTGTCATATATGGCCTTTATTATGTTGAGGTACTTGCCCTCTATACCCATTTTGTTGAGAGTTTTTATCATGAATGGGTGTTGAATTTTGTCAAATGCTTTTTCAGCATCTATACAGATGATCATGTGGTTTTTGTCCTTCTTTTTGTTGATGTGGTGGATGATGTTGATGGATTTTTGAATGTTGTACCATCCTTGCATCCCTGGGATGAATCCCACTTGATCATGGTGTATGATCCTCTTGATGTATTTTTGAATTCAGTTTGCTAATATTTTGTTGAGTATTTTTGCATCTATGTTCATCAGGGATATTGGTCTGTAGTTTTCTTTTTTTGTGGTTTCTTTGCCCGGTTTTGGTATTAGAGTGATGCTGTACTCATAGAATGAGTTTGGAAGTATTCCCTACTCTTCTACTCCTTGGAAAACTTTAAGGAGGATGGGTATTAGGTCTTCACTAAATGTTTGATAAAATTCAGTGGTGAAGCCATCTGGACCAGGCATTTTGTTCTTAGGTAGGTTTTTGATTACCAGTTTAATTTCGTTCCTGGTAATTGGTCTGTTCAGATTTTCTGTCTCTTTTTGGGTCAGCCTTGGAAGGTTGTATTTTCCTAGAAAGTTGTCCATTTCTTCTAGGTTATCCAGTTTGTTAGCATAGAATTTTTCAAAATACTCTCATAGTTCTTTGTGTTTCTGTGGTGTCTGTAGTGATTTTTCCTTTCTCATTTCTGAACCTGTTTATGTGAGCAGACTCTCTTTTTTTCTTGATAAGTCTGGCTAGGGGTTTATCTATCTTGTTTATTTCCTCAAAGAACCAGCTCTCTTTTGTTGATCCTTTCTAGTGTTTTATTATTCTCAATTTTATTTATTTCTGCTCTAATCTTTATTATGTCCCTCATTCTACTGACTTGGGTCTCATTTGTTTTTCTTTTTCTAGTGTTGTTAATTGTCAGTTTACACTGCTCATATGGGATTCTTCTTCTTTCCTGAGGTAGGCCTGTATTGCAATATACTTTCCTCTTAGAACAGCTTTTGCTGCATCCCACTGATTTTGCGGTGCTGAATTATTGTTGTCATTTGTCTCCATATATTGCTTGATCTCTGTTTTTATTTGGCATTGATCCGTTGATTATTTAGGAGCATGTTTTGAAGCCTCCATGTGTTTGTGGGATTTTTCATTTTCCTTGTATAGTTTATTTCTAGTTTCATACCTTTGTGGTCTGAGAAACTGTTTGGTACAATTTCAATCTTTTAGGATTTACCAAGATTCTTTTTGTGGCCTAGTATATGATATATTCTTGAACATGTTCCATGTGCACTTGAGAAGAATGTGTATTCTGCTGCTTTTGGGTGTGGAGTTCTGTAGATGTCTGTTAGGTCCATCTGTTCTAATGTGTTGTTCATTGCCTCTGTCTCCTTACTTATTTTCTGTCTGGTTGCTCTGTCCTTCAGAGTGAGTGGTATGTTGAAGTCTCCTAGAGTGAATGCATTGCATTCTATTTCCCCCTTTAATTCTGTTAGTATTTGTTTCACCTATGTAGGGGCTCCTGTGTTCGTGCATGGATATTTATAATGGTTATATCTTCCTGTTGGATTGACCCTTTTATCATTATGTTATGTCCTTCTTTGTCTCTTGTGACTTTCTTTGTTTTGAGGTCTATTTTGTATGATACAAGTACTGAAACTCATGCTTTTTTCTCCCTATTAGTTGCATGAAATGTCTTTTTCCATCCCTTCACTTTTAGTCTGTGTATGTCTTTGGGTTTAAAGTGAGTCTCTTGTAGGCAGCATATAGATGGGCCTTGTTTTTTTATCCATTCAGCGACTCTATGTCTATTGATTGGTGCATTCAGTCCATTTACATTTAGGGTGATTATCAATAGGTATGTACTTATTGGCATTGCAGGCTTTAGATTTGTGGTTACCAAAGGTTCACGGTTAACTTCCTTACTATCTAAGAGTCTAACTTAACTCACTTAATATGCTATTACAAACACAACCTAAAGGTTCCTTTTTTTTTCCTCCTCCTTTTTCTTCTGCCTCCATTCTTTATATATTAGGTATCATATTCTGAACTGTTTGTCTATCCCTCAATGATTTTGGGGATAGTTAATTTAATTTTGCATTTGCTTAGTAATTAGCTGTTCTACTTTCTTTTCTGTGGTTTTATTACCCCTGGTGACAGCTATTAAACCGTAGGAACACTTCCATCTATAGTAGTCCCTCCAAAATACACTGTAGAGATGGTTTGTGGGAGGTAAATTCTCTCAGCTTTTGCTTATCTGGAAATTGTTTAATCCCTCCTTCAAATTTAAATGGTAATCTTGCCGGATAAAGTAATCTTCGTTCGAGGCCCTTCTGCTTCATTGCATTAAATACATCATGCCACTCCCTTCTGGTCTGTGAGGTTTCTGTTGAGAAGTCTGATGATAGACTGATGGGCTTTCCTTTGTATGTGGTCTTATTTCTCTCTGTGGCTGCTTTTAATAGTCTGTCCTTATCCTTGATCTTTGCCATGTTAATTACTATATGTCTTGGTGTTGTCTTCCTTGGGTCCATTGTGTTGGGAGATCTGTGTATCTCCATGGACTGAGAGACTATCTCCTTCCCCTGATTGGGGAATTTTTCAGCAATCACCTCCTCAAAGACATTTTCTATCCCTTTTTCTTTCTCCTCTTCTTCTGGTACCCTATAATGTGAATATTGTTCTGTTTGGATTGGTCACCCAGTTGTGTCAATATTCTTTCATTCTTAGAGATCCTTTTTTCTCTCTCTGCCTCAGCTTCTTTGTATTCCTCTTCTCTAGTTTCTATTACATTTATTGTCTCTTCCACTGCATCCAATCTGCTTTTAATACCGTCCATTGTGCTGTTCAACGAGTGGATCTCCGACTGGAGTTCATTCCTGAGTTCTTAAATATCTTTCCATACCTCCATGAGCATGTTCATGATTTTTATTTTGAATTCCCTTTCAGGGAGAGTCATGAGGTCGATATCATTTAAATCTTTCTCAGGAGTTGTATTAATTTTATTCTGGACCAGGTTCCTTTGGCATTTAATATTTGTGTATGGCGCCCTCTAGTGCCCAGAAGCTCTATTCTCTGGTGTCTGGAGCTGCTCAGTCCCTGAAGCAATGTTGGGGGGGGCGGGGGGGCGGGTTGCAGGGTAGTGGTGTTGGTGCCTGTGGGGAGGAAAGAGCTGTTTCCTGCTTCCTGGCTGCTATGCCTGTCTCCACTGCCTGAACCAGTGGGCTGAGCACACAGGTACAAGCCTCTGTGCTTTGCGTTTTCAGCTGCTGCAGACAGATCCTCCCTCTGGCTGGCCCAATGCCAGGGTAGGGAGCCCGGTGGACTGGCTGTGAGAAAGGCGCAGTAGGCTGCCTATCACGGAAGGGGTTCTTGAAGCTGGGTAGGCAGCCAGGGAGCTGGAGCACGTGAAGATCGTGAAAGCTCCCAACCTGCTGGGTAGAGTGCATCTGGATAATTTTGTTTACTTGTCCTTTCTCTTGAGTAGTAAGCTCAGTGCAATCCTTGCCCCTTTAGCAGCTCTCTTGCTAAGGGCTTCTTTGTTAGGAAGTCTCTCAGACTGCTCTCCTTTCTTTTGTCCCAGGGCAGCTGGATATGGATCCCTGCTTTCCACAGGCAGCTGGAATCTTAGTCTCTCCAGGAGTTCTACCTGTCTTAGCTTTCCAACCCCCTAATTATGAGAGTATCATGCAAGCACCATGAAAAGTAGGTTTGTGCTCCCAGAGCAGATCTCCAGAGTTAGGTATTCAGCAGTCCCAGGTCACCACTCCCTCCATGCTCTGTTCCTCTTCGTCCCACTGGTGAGCTAGGGTGGGGAAGGGCTTGGATCCCGCAGGACCACAGCTTTAGTACGTTACCTTGTTCCATGAGGTCTGCTCTTGTCTCCAGGTGTATGCAGTTTGGTGCAGTCCTCTTTCCTTTTGCTCTTTCAAGAGTAGGTGTATTCGTTATATTTTTGTATTATTTGCAGTTTTTGGAGGAAGCCTCTGTCTCTCCTCTCACGCCACCATCTTTAATCCTCCTTATTCATTCTTTTCTGGTCCTCCAGACACTAAATTTCATAAGGACAGGCTTCCACTTGGGAAGGTCTGTGGTGGTTCAGCGGTGTTTGTACCTGGGTTGTGTTCAGCATCGGTACATACCTCTATCCAAGATGCTTGGACATCAGCTTTATCAATGACAACAGTGGTATTTGACCTTTGACCACCTTATTGTTGTCTCTATCGTTATTGATCACAAGGTAGAAAAGGGGTATAATTCTTGGGTTTTCTTAAACCGTAGTGATATTCAGCACTTAGTTCTTTGTAGAACAGTGTTCATGGTTTATTCTAAGTTTTTCTTAGGTAAAATACCTTGTTGGCTGGTAATTCACAAAAATTACAGTAGGTGGCAGACACACTCTATCAAAATCAACCACCACTGCGGTTCTATTAAGGGACTAGCTAGTTTTTGCAATGTCCTAATAAAAATCAGAATGTCTTCATTCAGGTTACTGTAACAAAGTACCACGGACTAAGTGGCTTTTAGACAACAGAGATTTATTTCTCACCATTCTGGGGACTGGAGTCCAAGATCAGGGTGCCAGCATAGTCGAGTTTTAGGGAGAACCCTCTTCTGAGTTATGAACAGCTAACGTCTCACTGTACATATTGTCATATGGTGGAGAGAGTGACAGAGATCTCTGGCCTGGTCTTATAAAGTTACTAATCCCATTGATGAGGGTGGAACTTCCAAAACTTGCCGCCTCTAAATACCATCACACTGGGATTAAGGTGTCAACATTGCAGGGACACAGTCAATCCATAACACATATTGACTTGTCAGAGCAGCTAGGTTAGGCTGCTTTCTGTACCACTGCATCATATTGTGTAGATCATTCTGTACATGGATCTCCCTTTGAGCAGGGAGAATCTGTAGTACTAAACTTGGGGTGCTAAGAGTAACAGTATAATGAAAACAAGAAACAATTATTAAGCATTTTTGCCTAATGTCACCCATCTGGTAAGGATCTGAGTGCTTTATATGTGCTATCTAAATTAATGCAACAGTCTTATGGTGTAGGACTTACTATCTTTGATTTGCAGATGAGGCTTCTGAGGCCTAGAGGGTTTAGGGAAGGTGTTCAAATTTTCCAGCTAGTAAGTGGAGGTTCCCCCAACACATGCACTGAATCTCTGCACCCAGTTGTCTCAGGGGGTTCTAACTTTGTTGAATGAAAGGAACCCAAGGATGAAAGGAAGACTCAAGGGTGATGTGAAAAGTGCATTTAAGGATCTGAGGGGCTGCCATGTGAGGACATGCTTCCTCTGTGCACCTTCAGAGAGTAGACCCAAGCCAGTGTGCATGCAGTTTCCCCACAGAGGTAGATTATACTTCATCACAAGGAAGGTTTTCCTAACATTTAGAGCAAACGTGGAATGGAGTATTTGGTGAAGTAGTGAGCATCTGTGCCTGGAGAAAGATTCTATCTCTTTTGACTGTTTTATTAAATTCTCAGTATAACATTAAAAAAAAAGTCATGCTGGTTGTCTGACATTGATGTTCAGTTTGGGTTCACATCCTGCTATTTGAACTGGAGCAAGCACCACTAGTGGTGTTGACCGAACAGACTTGCCATCTAGATCCTCACCAGATGGGTGACATTAGGCAAACTGCTTAATTTCTTTGTGATCCAGGTTCCTCACCTATAATGGGAATGGTATGAGATTTGTCTCATAAAGTTGTTGTGGAGATTGAGCTAAGTGGTCTCTAGTAAGTACTTGGAAAACATAAACTATTATTTCCTGACTTGTGATTGTTAGTGTTAAGGACTGAGTATTTGGGGCCCCCAAATCCATATGTTGAAGCCCTAACCTGCACTGTGATGATATTAGTAGGGGGGCCTTTTGGGAGGTGGGCCGTTTACGCAGGTAGAACCCTCATGAATGGGAGTGGAGCCCTTATAAAGGAGACCCAAGAGAGCTTTCTTATTCTTTCCACCATGTGAGGACACAGTGAGAAGTTGTCCACCTATGAACAAGGAAGCGAGCTTTCACCAGACACTGAATCCGTTAGTGTGTTGATCTTGGCCTTCTAGCCTCCAGAACTATGAGAAATAAATGTTTAAGCCACCCAGGCTATGGTATTTCCTATAGCAGCTTGACATGACTAAGAGAGTCACTGTAGCACTTGTAGAATAAAAAGTGTTTTCATGTTTCTAAATCAACATTATTTTTTGTAATTTAAGACTGGTTTTAATCTCAGGGTTGGCAGAGTCCTTTGAATGTCTGAAAACTAAATTTCATTTTTTGAAATAGTCAAAGTTATTCAGGGCCAAGTCTTTCACATAAGACAAGCCATTAACCTGGGTTTTTGATGTGTGTCAGGATAAGTTTTGGAATTATTAATTTGTATTTTGCCATGTATTTATTTTTGCTTCTCCAATTCAAGTACACAGCCAGGCCCTTTAGAACTTCCTTGCTTCAGATATATATTTTTTTGTAGGATATAAATACATTTTGATGGGTTATTACCTCCACTGAGTATACTTTATGTCCTGGAGGGGTAAGAAAGAGAGAATAAAAGACAAACTGAGAGAGGTAAAGAAAAGATGGTAGAGTGGGACGGAGATAAAAGTCACTGGGACTTGTGTTTTAGAAACCTGGGCACAGGGAGTCCCAATCTTCCCTAAGACTCAGCACTCAAGATGTGCACAGAAGAGGAGAGATGCTGGACTGGAGGGCTAATCCATTGGATGACAGGCTTCTTAGCAGCCTGGATAGACTACTGAGAAACTCGCTCAGTCATCTACTGCTCAGTGATGAAAGATCCTAGGATCATGGCACAACTTGGGAACTGGAAACCCAAATAATGGATGGCCTCTGTCCACCAGCCTGGCAGAATGGGCTGAAAGATTTAAGATGATTTTTAAAAAAGAAAATAAGGCAACGTACTATTTCTTGTATCCTCGAATTTGGGGACCTAGAGTCATACTTGCTACAAATATTTTTTTGGTAAATACAATGTTATATCTCTAACATAACCAATATTTATTTCTACAGCTCTATGATGTTTTATAGGTCTGTGAGGGCCTCCCATTTTCTGAACAATGCCAGCGTTATTGGAACATGTATAAAATTTTCTAGGTAGTTATTTGAAGGTCAGTTCTCTTTTGCCTAGACTATTTAAAAAAACTGAGATATAATTGACATAATGCCCACATGGATTATTAATATAAAAACGGTTTCATTGCTTTAATTGTTTTGTTTCATTGCTCTGAATTCCTTTGTCTATTATGAGGGATTCTTTGGAAAAGCCTGAAATTAGGCTTGGGATCCTATCATCTCCATGTAATGATATCTTCTTCTCACAGATATGGATGAAACTACTAGAATAGAGCCAATTAGCTTGGCTAAGATCATATTGCTATAAGAACAATAACAGTGCTGATTATTATGATGGTGAACTAATTGAAATGACAGAGACAAATGAGAAAGCTATAAAATAAAAGAAGTGGTATTTTTAGATTATTGTCATTTAACTATTCAGTGAATACTTTTCTAGGACTTACTGTATGTGCTGTGTACTTTTCTAAGCACTTTACCAATATTATCTCACTTAAGACTCAACAATTTTACTAGGTAGACACTAGTATCTTCTCTACTTTAAAGATTAGGAATAGAGGCATAGAGAGCTTAAAGTAACATGTTTAAGGTTTTGCAACTAGTGATGGAGTCAGGGTTTAAACCAGGAGGGTTAACTCTGGAGTCTATGCTCTGAACCACTATACTACTCTGCCTCTCTCTAACAGGGTCTAATGAGCAGCTGAGAGCATCTTTTTAAGAGAAATAGGAAGGCAATAGGTAAAAACAGCTCATTCATTCATTCATTTCTTCACTTGGTTTCTAGGCTCATATTATTTGGTTCTCAGGCTCAATTGCTCTTCAGATGGTTTATGAGTCAACTTTGTTACCAACTTTCCCAATGTAGTACTTAGGTGGTGAATCTGCCCATTAATTCTGGAGCCAATTCACGCCTTCACTGGTATTATTGAATGATTTTTCCTTCATCACATAAAGATCAAGAGTCATATTTCTGTCTGTGGATTTATCATGCAATGAATGAGATAAAAAGAGACCATCTTTATACCTGACATCCTTTTTCAGAGACTCTGTTGAAAGATCACATACTACACATCTCAATTGTTCTGTTAACTAATGAAGGTTAGGATAATCACATCAATCATTACTCTTTGCCACAAACTGCAATTGCTTCCATTGACAGAAGTATCTAACTTATTATAGACTCTAGAACCTCAGTTTTCTTCTGGTTTGATAGTTATTGTTGGCTGATTGTTTATTTGTAGGTAAATGTAGAGTGCAATGCAAGTTCCAAAGGGCATAATGTTTTGTATAAATCTCAAGTGTCTAATCAAGATACTTGTTCTTTTTGAAGACATCTTGAAACAAAGGGGAGGCTTGGTGTACCATGGAGACCCACAATCTCCTGGGACCCTCAAACTAGAAAAGCAGGAGAGGGCAGCTCTAGCCACAGGCTGGAAGAAGGTAAACCAGTAGTTAAGCTTACTGTTGTCAGACAGATCTTGGAGAGATTTTCTCCTACACAGTTACTTTCTATGACCATATATGTTTGACATGAACCATTTGTGACTGCAAGGGAGTCTCTATGCAGTCTCTATAATTCTAAGCAGATATCTCTACAGATTGTCCCTTTCCTGGTAGCCAGGATCTTGTGTCATCGTGACACAGAGGAATTTGTTTTCTGTGTACTACATTACCAAGTAAATAAAAACCTAGAGTGAAGACATGATACAATGTGGTCTCAGTAGAATGTACTACTATTTATAACCAGAGTTATTTTGCCTACCAGAAGAGAAGCTTGTGTAGTAATTTGTGCTCAGGATAAATTTGACATTTGTCTAAGTTTTGAGGTTTCCATTCCTGAAGTAGATACTATGAAAATCTTGGTTACTCCTTATATTATTTTTATTTTTTCTCTCTTTTTCAACTTTCTGAGGTTTCATCATAACTTCTCTCTCTCCTCTTTTTCTCTGCTTTTGTCATTTAAAAATGCTTCATGTTCTGAAAATCTTCTTGAGTCAGGTCTCAGTTTAAATGACTTTCCTAGGGAAAGCTTTTCGAATGCCAAGATTAGATGGGGTAGCCCTATTAAAAGTATTCCTAACTTGTGATGCTGGGGTTCTTGTTCATGAAGCTGAAGAATGAGCTTCACAAACACTCAGGGTAGGAGAGCAAGGTACAGGCTTTTATTTAGAGATAAAGTGAAAGGACAGAGCTCCCGGCTCACGCCAGGAGGGGACAAGAGAGTCCGGGGTGGTGTGTTGTCTAGGGGTTTTATAGGCAGATGAGGATTTTTTGAGAACATGAAAAAAAGGCTTAGGAGTGTGGACCTGCTAGTGGTGTCTGAACACCCCAAATTAACTTAACACAAGGAATTTCCCACCCCGATCTCTCTCTGGGAATCTGGCGTCTTGGTCTAGGAGCGTATCAAACGGCAGCCTGCCCAGCCCCCAAAGCGGGCTGAGGTGTTGTTTGTTTGCTAAAGAGGAAGTTAAGAATCTTGCTTCTTAAACTTCCTGGGTGTTACAGTGCAATCTTATCTTTAAGGTAGAATCTTTCTGCCTTTTACTGTGTTGTTTACAGTTGGGTCTGCATGCTAAATTAGTTGCCCAGTTTGCAAATCACCCCATCAGATCTGAAAGAGGAAAGACAGCACATAGGCCTGGGCCTTTTAGCATGCTAAAGTGAATCTTACACATGATAACAAATGATGAGCATAATAAAAACATGTGCTAGTCTTTATCTGGGGAATATTAACTGATCTCACCGAAGAATGACTCTAGAGCTTAATGTTTAACACAGAGTTTTGGTAGGGGGTTTCCTTCCATGTAGTTACATTGCTCTGACTGCAAATACCCTGCCTTGCTTTTTCCAGAGGCCCTCACCCTATTCTGTCTAAGCCCATGGTCCCTGTCTCACTTGTACAGTCAATCAGTTCACTAACTCACTAATGGTGTGTATGACAGTTTATATTTTTAATGTCTGTCCTCCTCTCTACCATTAGACTCAACGAGGGCAGAGATATATCTGCTTGTTTCATTGCTAAGTTCCCAGGGCCGGCACATAGTAGTAGGTATCAACAGTTGTGTGCCACCTTTTCTGAAGGTTAAAAAAAAAATCTTCCATTTTTTTTCTTCTGTTTCATCAGATACCTCAATGTATTTATGTACAATACAGAATATTAAACCTGGAAGAAACTATCAATGGTTATCTAGTATCCAATTCTTCACCCTTTTCCTGTCATTTAAATAAGAGCACTAGGTGCAGATAGGTGAAGTGACTTCCACATGGTTACACAGAACACAGGAAACAGAGCTAGGACCCTCAATCCAACTCTCCTTATCCCATATTACAGTGGTTCTCCCCACCCCCTTACTTTCTTTTTTGTCAATCCAGGTATCTAATGAGTAGGAAAAAAATCTGTCCAAGATGAAGGGAATATTTCTCTTCTATTTAGTTCAGTCCAAGTTAAGTTTTCATAGCCTTATTTGGGGATGATTTAAAAAATACTTTTGAAGTATAGAAAACAGTTAAGGAACAAAAATTTTCATAATTCAACATTACTGGGCCAAGTATACATAAAACCATCAGCCTTGAAGGTACAACTTTCCTTAGAGTCACATTGTTATGATGGAAAGGAGGGGAAAGGAGGACAAGGTAGTGCCTGGGATGATAGAATAATCTGATATGGAATTCATAATCCCGTAGGTCACTGAGGTTGACCTGGCCAGCAGGAAAATAGTCTTCTCTTAACAATACAGGAGCCTTTCTAAGTCAATGTAATTTCCGCAGATAGAGAACGTTTCACCCAGAGGAGGAACTAGGGATCTGAAAAAGCCATCCTGAGCAGGAAGAATTATGAGAGGAAGTAGGATTACAGGTATTCCAGAGGGGATATCTGCCTAACAGCCAATGGCACTGCTATTAAAATAGTTCTCCTTATTCTTATATGGAAATGAGTTAGTGTAAGACTGCTTGTATGATATTGTGATGTCTTAATGGTAAGTCACTTCCAAGAACCAAGGGGAAATCATTTTTTATTCAGCCCTAGATTTTGCTTTAATAGACTGCTACATTGCATTTTTTTAAAGCATGGTTTAGAACTAATGCAATAATGGAAGAGATGAAAAACGGATTAAAATGTTGATTACTTGGATGGAAAGTTAAAGGTTGAAGAGTGACTCAAGAAACATTTAAACAGAACTTTGACCAGTTGTTTTCTATATATACATAATAGAAATTAGACAATAAGTTTGTTACATAAATGAAGAACTAACTATATGGCATATAAAGATATTTTCTTGATATGATTTTAAAAACACCCTGAATAGCTACTTGAATTCAGTGTTTTAGGGACTGACTTTTCTGGAAGGGAAAGGTGGTTATATGACCAACAGGCAACTCTTGAAGCTTGGGGAATTTTTATTGCTTGCTTTGTTAGTAACTATGGCTGAAATGTATTTTTAGGGGGACTTTGTAGAATACAATTCTAAAACAAGAAAAAAAAATATCTTTTAGCTTACAAAAAACTCTTGAGTGTTTCAGTAAATGGAATCAACTATATATTTAAAGAAAGTACTAAACAGAAAAGAAGTTCTCCTCCTAGGTAATCTAAGTAATCTACCCCAAAAGTCACTTCAGTTTTCTATTTTTCCTGCAAAATAATAGTTCTAGGTTGGACTGAATCAGCTAAGTAAGATTTGATTTTCCTTCTTCCTTGTTTATGCTTTACAATCATTCTTTGGAGAATATCTCACCAAACCTTATAATAGATGTTTAAGGAGCAGAGTAGAAGATCATAATAGCCTAAATTCTAGGACAAAACCCAACACAATTTAAAGTAATACAACAAAATGCAATACTCAGCAATGTAAAACACAATGATTAGGCATGCAAAACAGAAAATTATGACCCCTGAAGAAAAGTAAATCAAAAGAAACAGATTCAGAAATGATAGATCAGAAAAGGATGTTAAGAGCCGGCTAAGGCATATAACAATTAAATTGCTAAAAACCAGTGATGAGGAGAAAAAATTAAAGACAGCTAGATAAAAAGGATTCAATGTATACAGAATGAAAGCATATATCCTTTCATCACAAACTAAGCAATCTAGAAGACAATGGAGAAATACTGTTCAAGTTTCAAAAAAAAAACAAATAAATACACTCTCCATCCCAAACTCACAGTCCACTGTCATCTGGAACTCTTTGTTCAGTAAAAATTATGTCTCACAATTGAAGATGAAATAAACTTTTTTTAGATCAACAAAAGCTTAGAGATTTCATCTGATGCAGACCCACACTATAAGCAGTGTTAAAGTACTTTAGGCAAAAGAAAAATGATGAGATGGAAATTTGGATGTACATAAAGAAATGAATAGTCATAGAAATGTAAGTATGTATATAAATATCTGACTTAACCCCCAATTTTAAATCTCTTTAAAATACTGTTTAAGAGAAAATAGTAACAGTGTGTCATGGGGACAATAACAATGTAGAAATAAATTATATGACACTATCAGAATGGACAAGACAGAGGAAATGAAAGTTTCTTCTACTATATGTGAAGTAGTATAAAATTATTTGAAGTTATACTGTAATCAGTTAAAAATGTATTGTAAGCCTTGCAGTAACCACTAAAAAAAGCCAAAACAAAACCCAAACAGATAGGAAGACAAATCACACAAGCCAACTCTTTGTAATAAATATATCGATATTTATATCTATCTATCTATCTGCCTATCATCTCCTACTGGCTCTGCTTAGCTGGTTAACCCTGACTAATATATGAGTACACATCCATCATGCCAAAATAAGAAAATAAGAGAAAAGTGGGGCTTCTAATGTGCTTTTAAGGCATGGTGGGATATGAATTATTTTTTTACTGAATTGGGTAATAAAGCATTGTATTATTAGGCAGTGACTAGCTTGCCTTCCCAGCTCCCAAAAGCTACCTCAAGGATACAGCCTTGAGACTGTAATGTGTGAAGACTATCTGGATGGCATATTTAACTGAACCCTGTTAAGTCCTCCATATAATAAACTTACAAGATTTGGCAGGTGGGTATGGCGATCACTTGTCTTGTGGCTGCCCTAGACAAACCTTGTAAATTCCCTTGCTTACTGACTCTGCCATTTACTAATCTGGCGTGGTACTACCACCTCTTTTTTTTTGGTCTTTCCCTGTCTCTTCCACTGGGGATTGACTTTGGATTACACCTGTAAAAGCCCCCAAAGTTGCAAAGTGACTAGTGTCTATCAGGTTATTATAACAAAAAAAATTAAAAACCAGATTATATGGAAACACAATAGATGAATTTGAAGCTTCGGGGATAAGTTATCCATAGAGTTCCAGTCTAAGGAGCATGACATAGAGTGAAGGATATACTTATGCTCCTGTTGTTTTCCAACAGTTTTTCCAGTATTTAGATTTAGACAGAAAAAGTAAAAAGTAAGAGGAGTTTAGGGACAAATAATGAGGAAGAATTACATTGCCTGCAAATTCGTATTAAGTAAAGGATAGTGGGTTTCCCATTCACAATCCCTCACAGCTAATAAAAATTCAGGATTTTCTAATAAAAACACAAGGGGAATTACAAACCCATGTTGCTCTGTATTGCCAATGACCAGTCCCCCTACTGTCTCCACCCTTTGTGCTGTTGAAAACAAGATGATCTGTGATTTTTGGTCATACCTTCTCTCATTACCCAAGGTGCCCACAGTTATTTGCAAGAATCCTCAGCTCTTCACAAACCATGGTCTTTCATATACAAACTGCTGGCAAGCTTTGAACGTGCTATGCTATGATTTTTATATCTCTACATCTTCAACGCTTGAAGCCAAGCTGTCACCTGGCTATTGCCTCTTTGATGAAGCCCTTTCATACATTCCAGTCATATTTCATACTTATCTTCCATATGGACTATTTAATACTACACTTATCACTCTATTTAAAATATTTCATACATTTTTTATGCACAGACTGAATTTTTTGAGGGAGATCCTGTGTCTGTGTCTCCTCTTCCTCCCCCTCCTCTCCTCTTGTATAATTATCACCAATAATAGAACTTAGTATATTAGAATCTCAATGAGCTTTTTTAGAAGTGATTTGAGCTCCATGATCCTTTCACCGTTTTCTCTATCATCTTGGAATGGTCTATGAACATCTGAAGAAAAATATTTTGTCAAGGGTAATTAGACATTGCAAATGCCACAAATGAAACAGAAAATACATACCAACTTATAAAAATCTCTTAAATATATTTACTTGGCAGAGCAATAGGCATTTAGATGTAATAATATTGATGAAAACCCTCAGATCAACAAGTGGATTCAGGAGAGCATCAAGAATAAGTCCTTATATTTTTGGTGGCTCATTTTCTTGGATTTTTTTTTTTCTAAACCCCCAAATATACTTGTCTTTCTTTTTCCAACCTGTCCAAATGCATGTATCTAGAAAATAAATATCTAGTGGTGTGTGTGTGTGCCTGTCTCATGTGTATGTATATGGGAGAACAATAAATATGATTTTCATTAAAAAGTAATTAGAAGATATTTTCATGAATATTAGGAATTTCATCTTCACATCAAGTCCTGAGGTAAAAAATAACCTGATAAAGCATATTTATTCATGAGGGATCCCATCCCCTAGGTGACTTATTAGTTGTCTCCTATGTTGCTCTGGGAAAAATCAGACTTACTCTGTGTGACTGTTCCCAGCACAGATTGAAGTCATATTGGCTTTCTTTGGTCTATTTGGTACCACTTTTTACTACCTTATGATTGCTAATTAGCTATTTTTTTTCTACTCTGGGGGAATTTCAAATAGCTCCATATGCCATATGTGATTTTTCTACAGATGTTGCTATTTCAGACCTGTTAGAAAACAGGTGAGTGCGAAGGATGAGCAAAAACAGATTCAATCAGATTGTTGTATTTTGCCAACTAAGACCTTTTCTGGAAACTAAATCAAAGTTTGAAATCACCACTGAGATTTCAAATTGTGATTTAGTTGTGGTATAGGAGAAGAGGGCACCCAGAGAAGGAATCAAGAACAGTAGTTGAATCCATGGGCTGGGTTGAAAATGCTCTGCAGGGAAATGACTTTGGTTTTTAAACAGGGAAAGAGAGGGTGTTAAGTATTCAAGGATAAGAACATGATGTGGGAGAGGCAGGCATTGCCCAGGAGGCACACAGGAGTATAAGTAAATTCCATGCATATGGAATATTTAGGCTTAGCCCTTGATTCCGATTAGTTTAGCAGTAAACATCCACTCCAGAGTTGGTATCGGTATTGGGTCTTGGTTGTGGAAGACAAGTTGCATGTGGACTAAGCAAATAGAAGTAGGCCATTCAGGCTGTGTTCACCAAAGAAGCAGGAATTGCATGTTTTTTCCTCCTACATTGGCTGTTTAATCAGTGACTGCTGAGGTCAAATTTTCTAATTCATTCAGTTGGATCCCAGTCTTCTTGAACTACTCAGAGAACCTTGATATCTGTGTTTTCTGTACATCCATGTTTAAAAATTCAATGAAAAACACTTCTTCAGCTTTAGTTATGTTTCCAACATTGTCCAGGGCACAGAGCAAATGTCACAATTTCTTCCCCCCTATGAGCTCACAAGCTGGTGTGGGGAACAGACTCAGAAACGGAAAGTGACGTGTATCACTCTGCACCTGGAGCAAGAAGAGCTGAGAAGTGCAAAGATAAGGAAGGGGAGAAGATTCTTTAAAAATATCTCATTGGAAAAGAAGTGGAAAGAATGGTGGAAACTTTGGCTTCAAATTAGGGACCTGTCATTCTCTATGGCACATGAGGCTTTCTGTTAAGTGTTTTCTGAGAAGGAAAACTCAGGTCCTGTGTTTGTGAGGTCAGCATTCCCTTATGAAGCCTTTCTCTGAGTGTTAGCTGGGGCTCTTTGGAATTCTGAAGATGTAAGCTAGTTTTTATTCCTTTTCTATATTTTCCATCTGGACATGTTACTGTGTCCAGAACTTGAGGGAAGTTTTATTCTTTTTTCTATTCTCTATTTCTTCTGCATGATTCTTTTTACCACTGACTTTCCCTATTTCTTAATCCTTTGCTTAATTTTTCCTGTTTTATCATTGTCCCTTTTTTTCCTTCCCACCCCTCACCATCTTTCAGCTTATCTTTGTATGCTTCTTTTATGTTCATCTTCTAAATTACCTTGTTTTAAACAATTAAATTGAAATCACAAAGTAATTAATTCAAAATCGCTTAGAAAACACATAGATTTCCTAGAACTGGCAATCCTACCCCCTGAAACTATCCTAGGAGCTAAGAATAAAGACAGAGATGAATACAGGGATCCTGTTTAGTGCTTGGAAACATAGGAAAGAAGTCATGTACCTGTAACTGCACCACAGGACAAAAGGTGCTGTGAAACCTCTGAAGTGTTATGGGAAAGTAGGGGAACAAGATTTTTTTCTAGGTAGGAGAATTGGGGAGGTTTCATGAGATGGGTGGCATTTAACAGGCCTGTGAAAAATGAGCAACGTTTCAACACAGATGAGGAGGAGGGCATATTTTATGTGGAGGGGATAGACTGAAGAAAAGGAGGAAAAGAGTTTCAGAGTTGGGGAAGGGACTGATTTGGTTGAAGGTAGGGTGAGATAGTGGTGGGGCTAAAACACACAGGGTAGAAAACCATGGTTGCTCCTTAGCCAATGGGAAATCATCAGTTTTGAGTAGTAGAGGCATAGCTACTTTTTGGGATATTAATCTACTGTAGAATGGGCTGGGTGGGCAGAGACTGGGGACTGGGGACACTGAATTTTGCAGGACCCTAGTATTTCCTATCTTCACTACTGTATCATCTTTAAGCTCTCTACTGGTTCATTCCCTATTTCTTATTTTAGTCTCTTTCCTGTCTCCCTGAATCTCATTCTATCCCAACCAGATTCCACATAAATCTTTGGAAAATTTTGATTTTTTTTCTTTTTTAAATACTCCAACTCCAGGATATCTGATGATCTTTTCCTTGGCTTTTGGGTTATTCCTTTATTTACTTGATGGTGATATGATGAGATGAAAAAAGGGAAGGTAATACACAGAAATAATTTATATATCTGTGAAAATCTAAAGTTCATACAATTCGTTGACAGTATAGCCATTAAAAGATAGCCTTTCTGATTTCTAGTGCAGTTCAAATGCACCTGTCACTTTAGTGTTCTTTTCACTATAACAAAAGCCTTGAAATACATAACATTTCTTTGTATTTTTACATATTTCTTTCCTTTACCCCTCCTGATCCAGAACAATATATGTCCCTTTTGTTTTGCAAGGCTACCCCTTCTTTTTATTTTTGATTTCATCCATTTCTGCTACTCCAGAACCTTATGATCAATTACCTCTGACTGTTACGCACTTTCACATTCCCCTCCACTGGCTGCTACAAATGCTCCTTTCTCCTGTTTATTTAGTTGTTAAAAAGTCCTGTTATTTTGGGCTTTCTCTTCAAGGAAGGACGTGCTGTCCAGCTGTGGGAAATGTTATCAGGGAACAGCCTCTAGCTGTGAGCTTCCTGGCATCTGCTTCAGCAGCAGAGAGCAGGTCACACCCTGTCTGAAGCTGCGCACATGTGGTGAATGACTGGGTGAAGGGGGTACAATACCCAGCTGTTTCCACCCCATGTGGGCAATTTGCAATTTGTTGGAACAAAACTCCATGCAGAGCTCAAGCAGTGGGGCTTTGTTGGGTCTGCAATGCAGTTAGACTTCTTCTTTTGCTCAGTCCTGCTTCCTCTGACTTCCCTTTAAATATGTTGACCTCTCATAAGCCTCTTGTACTCTGAACTCGTTGTTTGTGGGAAGATTTAAGTTCTTTAATTTTTCTAATGCAGTTATAGTCATTTACGTTTCCTATTTTATCAACTTTGGTGCCCACAGAAAACATAGCATTCCCAAGTGGAGTATTAGAGGGAATATTAATAATGAAAAGAGTATTTGGAAGGTGAGGGTAGGGTTAAGGGGAAGTAGTAAGGAGTAGTGAAGCACCCTGGGAGGTTGCTGGAACCTGTAAAGAAAGGAGAGGGCTGCCTGATTGGAGAGAAATGCAGCCATTGCCAGCCAAAATCAGATTACCATTCTTATATTTCACTCTTTCTGGCCTCTCATTTCTTGTCAGTGCCTCTCTGACCAAAACCAACGAGCAGCAAGCCCAAGGGAGCCCAGTTTATGCAGCACTTAAAAGTCAGCCCCAGAGGTACACAGCAGCACAGAGAAGGTGGACAGAGATCTAGAGTGCCCAGCAGAGTGACTTTTAGTAAGTTATGTTTTACTAGTCATGTTTTGGTAGGTTATTTACTCTTATTACCAAAATTTCGAAGTATGTTGGCATAAAGTTGTTTATTATAGTCTCTTACACTTTTAATGTTTGTAACATCTCTACTTATGTTCCTCTTTCATTCTTGATATTAGTTCTTGTGTCACCTTTCTTTTTGCTTTGATCAGTGTTTATGAGAGCTAACGGTACAGCATATGGTAAATTTTGGTAGTGTTCTATAGTTGCTTGAAGAGAATGTGTATTTTGCGTATATTGGTGACCGGGATCTATGTAACTCTATTAATTATGTTTTTAAAACTTTTCTATGCTGACTGGTATTTTGTCAGTTTGTCTTATTGTTCACGGAGAGAAGTATGTTTCATTCTCCCATTATTTCCACAAATATCAAGGATTTGTCTATTCCTTTTTGTGGTTTTGCTACTTTATTTATTCATCAGCTTTCTTTGGTTAATATTTGCTTGGTGTACCTTTACCATACATTTACTACTAATCTTTCAATTTTTCTGATTTCTTGTGTGTTTTATTTTATTATTTAAAATTTTTTTGGTGGGTCAATTTTTTCCACCATTTAAAAAATCGAGGTACAGATAATAACAAAATGCACAAATTTTATTCTACAGCTTGATGTATTTTGACTTGAGTATAAACTGTAACCATCACCTAGACCAAGAGAGAAAACATTCTAATTTTTATCCCCTTCACCTTCTTGTAATTTAAGTATGTCTCTTGTAAATAGCATATTGTTGAATTAAAAAAAAAATCTGACCGGTCCTCTTTTTTTTTTTAGCCTAGAAAGAATTTAGTCTATTTACATTATGGTAATTTCTGATCTATTTGGATTTGTTTTTATCACCTTGTTTTGTTCTATCATATGTTCCTTTCTCCTAGCTTGGTTTTTTTGCGATATAATATTCATTCTTATTTTTTCTTTAAAATCTAATTAGTTTGTAAATTACACATTTTGTTTTTATTCTTTCAGTGATTATACTAGAACATTAACATTCGTACTTTTTAAAGTCATTTACAGACCTATGGAATATAGTGTGAATAGTGTTTCCTGGAGTTGTGCAACCTGGTGACCCTGAGGACCTCATGTATTTTAACTTCATTTGCTAACCTCCAATTTACATCCTGTTGCTGCCATGTGTTCAGAGTCTTTATTTAGATTTGGCCACATATTTTCTCATTGTTCCTTTTTACATTTCAAAACTTCCATCTGGGATTACTTTCTTTCTTCCTGAAGTACATTGGTTAGCATTTTCTTTGGTTATGTTCTACTGTTAGGAAAGTCATTATGTTTTTGTTTGAAAACATTACTTTTGCTCTGGTTTTGAAAGATAGCTTTGTTGAGTATAACATTTTAGGATGACTGTTACATTTTTCTCAATACATTAAAATACCTTGTTCTTTAGATTTTGTTGCTAATGAAATATTACTTAGTGCAATTGTTGCTTTTTCTTTGAAAATAATATCTTCTGTGGCTGCTTTTAAAAGCTTCTCCTTCACTTAGAGGTTCTATAGTGTGCTTTTACCAGGTGAAATACAGGATTTCCACTTACACTTGAATTGCAGATAAACGGTGAATCATTAAAAAAAATTTTTTTAGTGTAAGTTTCTCCCATGCAAATTAGGACATACACTAGAAATTATTAACTTAAAAAAATTAAGGTATCATTGATATACACTCTTTTGAAGCTTTCACATAAAAAACAACGTGGTTACTACAGTCACCCACATTATCGAGTCCCCCCCCCATACCCCATTGCAGTCACTGTCCATCAGTGTAGTAAGATGCTACAGAGTCACTAGTAGTCTTCTCTGTGCTACATTGGCTTCCCTCCCATGATTCCCCCCACACCATGTGTACTCATCATAATACCCCTCAATCGCCTTCTCCCTCCCTCAGCATCCACCCTCCCCCACCCCTCCCCTTTGGTAACTGCTAATCCCTCCTTGGAATCTGTGAGTCTGCTGCTGTTTTGTTCCTTCAGTTTTGCTTCATTGTTATACTCCACAAATGAGGGAAATCATTTGGCACTTGTCTTTCTCTGCCTGGCTCCTTTCACTGAGCATAATATCCTCCAGCTCCATTCATGTGGTTGCAAGTGGGAGGATTTGTTTCTTTCTTATGGCTGAATAGTATTCCATTGTGTATATGTACCACCTCTTCTTTATCCATTCATTTACTGATGGACGCTTAGGTTGTTTCCATATCTTGGCTATTGTAAATAGTGCTGCGATAAACATAGGGGTGCATATGTCTTTTTGAAACTGAGAAGTTGTATTCTTTGGACAAATTCCAAGGAGTGGAATTCCGGGTCAAATGGTATTTCTATTTTTAGTTTGTTGAGGAACCTCCATATTGCTTTCCACAATGGTTGAACTAATTTGCATTCCCACCAGCAGTGTAGGAGGGTTTCCTTTTCTCCACATCCTTGCCAATATTTGTTGTTGTTTGTGTTTGGGATGTTGGCCATCCTTACTGGTGTGAGGTGATATCTCATTGTGGTTTTAATTTGCATTTCTCTGATAATTAGCGATGTGGAGCATCTTTTCATGTGCCTGTTGGCCGTCTGAGTTTCTTCTTTGGAGAAGTGTCTGTTCATGTCCTCTGCCCATTGCTTAATTGGATTATTTGCTTTTTGTTTGTTAAGGTGCATGAGTTCTTTATATATCTTGGATGTCAACCCCTTATCGGATACATCACTTATGAATATATTCTCCCATACTGTAGGATCTCTTTTTGTTCTACTGATGGTGTCCTTTGCTGTACAGAAGCTTTTCAGCTTGATATAGTCCCACTTGTTCATTTTTGCTTTTGTTTCCCTTGCCTGGGGAGATATGTTCATGAAGAAGTCGCTCATGTTTATGTCCAAGAGATTTCTGCCTATGTTTTTTCCTAAGAGTTTTACGGTTTCATGTCTTACATTCAGGTCTTTGATCCACCTTGAGTTTACCTTTGTGTATGGGGTTAGACAGTAGTCCAGTTTCATTCTATTACATGTAGCTGTCCAGTTTTTCTAACACCAGCTGCTGAAGAGGCTGTCATCTCCCCATTGTATATCCAAGGCTCCCTAATCAAATATTAATTAACTGTATATGTTTGGGTTAATGTTTGGATTTTCTATTCTGTTCCACTGGTCTGTGGGTGTGTTTTTGTGCCAGTACCAAATTGTCTTGATTACTGAAGCTTTGTAGTAGAGTTGGAAGTCTGGGAGCGTAATTACCCCTGTTTTATTCTTCCTTCTCAGGATTGCTTTGGCTATTCAGGGTCTTTTGTGGTTCCATATGAATTTTAGAAGTATTTGTTCCAGTTCATTGAAGAAAGCTGTTGGTAGTTTGATAGGGATTGCATTCAATCTGTAGATTGCTTTAGGTAGTCCGGCCATTTTGACAATATTTATTCTTCCTAGCCAAGAGCATGGGATGAATTTCCATTTGTTATTGTCTCTTTAATTTCTCTTAAGAATGTCTCGTAGTTTTCAGGATATAGGTCTTTCACTTCCTTTGTTAGGTTTATTCCTAGGTATTTTATTCTTTTTGATGCAATTGTGAATGGAATTGTTTTCCTGATTTCTCTTTCTGTTAGCTCATCGTTAGTGTATAGGAAAGCAACAGATTTCTGTGTGTTAATTTTGTATCCTGCAACTTTGCTGAACTCAGATATTAGTTCTAGTAGTTTTGGAGTGGAGTCTTTAGGGTTTTTTATGTACAATATCATGTCATCTGCAAATAGTGACAATTTGACTTCTTCTTTACCAATCTGGATGCCTTGTATTTCTTTGTTTTGTCTGATTGCTGTGGCTAGGACCTCCAGTACTATGTTAAATAACAGAGGAGAGAGTGGGCATCCCTTTCTTGTTCCCTATCTTAGATGAAAAGCTTTCAGCTTCTCACTGTTAACTATGATGTTAGCTGTGGGTTTGCCTTTATGATGTTGAGGTACTTGCCCTGTATACACATTTTGTTGAGAGTTTTTATCATGAATGTATGTTGAATTTTGTCAAATGCTTTTTCAGCATCTATGGAGATGATCATGTGGTTTTTGTTCTTCTTTTTGTTGATGTGGTGGATGATGTTGATGGATTTTCGAATGTTGTACCATCCTTGCATCCCTGAGATGAATCCCACTTGATCAGGGTGTATGATCCTCTCGATGTATTTTTAAATTCATTTTTGCATCTATGTTCATCAGGGATATTGGTCTGTAATTTTCTTTTTTGGTGAGGTCTTTGCCATGTTTTGGTATTAGAGTGATGCTGGCTTCATAGAATAGTTTGGAAGTATTCCTTCCTCTTCTATTTTTTTGAAAACGTTAAGGAGGATGGGTATTATTTCCTCTCTATATGTCTGGTAGAATTCAGACGTGAATCCATCTGGCCCGGAGGTTTTGTTCTTGGGTAGTTTTTTGAATACTGATTCAGTTTCATTGCTGATTATTGGTCTGTTTAGGTTTTCTGTTTCTTGCTTGGTCAGTCTTGGGAGGTTGTATTTTTCTAAGAAGTTGTCCATTTCCTCTAGGTTTTCCAGCTTTTTAGCATATATATTTTCATAGTGTTCTCTTATAATTCTTTGTATTTCTGTGGGGTCTGTCGTTATTTTTCCTTTCTCATTTCTGATTCTGTTTATGTGTGTAGATTCTCTTTTTCTCTTAATAAGTCTGGCTTGGGGTTTATCTATTTTGTTTATTTTTTCAAAGAACCAGCTCTTGGTTTCATTGATTTTTTCTATTGTTGTATTTTCTCTATTTTATTTATTTCTTCTCTGATCTTTATTATGTCCCTCATTCTGGTGACTTTGGGCCTCATTTGTTCTTCTTTTTCCAATTTCAGTAATTGTGTCTTCAGACTATTCGTTTGTGACTGTTCTTCCTTCTTTAAATAGGCCTGGATTACAATATACTTTCCTCTTAGAACTGCTTTGCTGCATCCCACAGAAGTTGCAGCTTTGTGTTATTGTTGTCATTAGTCTCCATATATTCTTTGATCTCTGTTTTTATTTGGTCACTTATCCATTGATTATTTAGGAGCATGTTATTAAGCTTCCATGTATTTGTGAGCCTTTTTGTTTTCTTTGTACAATTTATTTCTAGTTTTACACCTTTCTGATCTGAGAAGTTGGTTGGTAGAATTTCAATATTTTTGATTTTATTGAGGTTCCTTTTGTGGCCTAGTGTATCGTCTATTCTGGAAAATGTTCCATGTGCACTTGAGAAGAATGTGTATCCTGTTGCTTTTGGGTGTAGAGTCTGTAGATGTCTGTTAGGTCCATCTGTTCTGGTGTGTTGTTCAGTGTCTCTGTGTTTTTACTTATTTTCTGTCTGGTTGATCTGTCCTTTGGAGTGAGTGGTGTGTTGACGTCTCCTAAAATGAATGCATTGCTTTCTATTTCCTCCTTTAATTCTGTTAATATTTGTTTCACATATGTCGGCGCCCCAGTGTTTGGTGCATATGTATATTTAAAATGGTTATATCCTCTTGTTGGATTGACCCCTTTATTATTATGTAATGTCCTTCTTTATCTCTTGGTACTTTCTTCTTTTTGAAGTCTATTTTGTGTGATAACAAGTACTGCAGCACCTCCTTTTTCTCCTTGTTGTTTGCATGAAATATCTTTTTCCATCCCTTCACCTTTAGTCTGTGTATATCTTTGGGTTTGAGATGAGTCTCTTGTAAGAAGCATATAGATGGGTCTTGCTTTTTTATCCATTCTGTTACTCTGTATCTTTTGATTGGTGCATTTAGTCCATTTACATTTAGGGTGATTATTGATAGATATGTACTTATTGCCATTGCTAACTTTTGATTTGTGGTTACCAAAGTTTCAAGGGTAGCTTCTTTACTATCTAGCAGTCTAGCTTAACTTTCTTGTTAAGTTATTGTAAACATAGTCTGATGATTATTTATTTCTCTCCCTTCTTATTCTTCCTCCTCCATTCTTTATATACTAGGTGTTTTATTCTTTGCCTTTAGTTGGTATTTGGGTGGTCTGCGTTCTTTGCTATGATTTTATTTTCTCTGGTGACATCTTTTTAGCCTTAGGAGTGCTTCCATCTAGAGCAGTCCCTTTAACATATCCTGTAGAGGTGGTTTATGGGAGGCAAACTCCCTCAGCTTTCACTTGTCTGAGAATTGTTTAATCCCCCCATCAAATTTAAATGATAATCATGCTGGATACAATATTCTTGGTTTGAGGCCCTTCTGTTTCATTATGTTAAATATATCATGCCATTCTCTTCTGGCCTGTAAGGTTTGTGTTGAGAAGTCTGATGATAATCTGATGGGTTTTCCTTTGTAGGTGATCTTTTTTTCTCTCTCTAGCTGCCTTTAATATTCTGTCCTTATCTTTGATTTTCTCCATTTTAATTATTATGTGTCTTGGTGTTGTTTTCCTTGGGTTCCTTGTGTTGGGAGATCTATGGGCTACCATGGTCTGAGAGATTATTTCCTTCCCCAGCATGGGGAAGTTTTCAGCAATTATTTCTTCAAAAACACTTTTTAAAAATAGTTTATTTTGGTATCATTAATCTACAATTACATGTGCAATATTAGGGTGATTAAACTACCCACTTAATCAGGTCCCCCCCACCAACCCCATACAGTCACTGTCCATCCAAAGACACTTTCTATCCCTTTTTGTCTCTCTTCTTCTTCTGGTACTCCTATAATGCGAACATTGTTCCATTTGGATTGGTCACACAGTTCTCTTAATGTTCTTTTATTCCTAGAGATCCTTTTATCACTCTCTGCCTTAGGTTCTTTGTATTCCTGTTCTCTGATTTCTATTCCATTAACAGTCTCTTGCATCTCATTCCATCTGCTGCTAAGCTGGCCTAGGGTTTTTGTTCTTAAGTAGGTTTTTGATTACCAGTTCAGTTTTGTTGCTGGTAATTGGTCTGTTCAGATTATCTGTTTCTTTCTGGGTCAGCCTTGGAAGGTTGTATTTTCCTAGAAAGTTGTCCATTTCTTCTAGGTTATCCAGTTTGTTAGCATATAATTTTCATAGTATTCTCTAATGGTTCTTTGTATTTCTGTGGTGTCTATAGTGATTTTTCCTTTCCAATTTCTGATTCTGTTATGTGTGTAGACTCTCTTTTTTTCTTGATGAATCTGGCTAGGGGTTTATCTATTTTGTTTATTTTCTCAAAGAACCAGCTCTTGCTTTCATTGATTCTTTCTATTGTTTTATTCTTCTCAATTTTATTTATTTCTGCTTTAATCTTTATTATATCCCTCCTTCTACTGACTTTGGGGCTTTGTCTTCCTTTTCTAATTCCATCAATTGTGAGTTTAGACTGTTCATTTGGGATTGTTATTCTTTCCTGAGGTAGGCCTGTATTGCAATATACTTTCCTCTTAGCACGGCCTTCCCTGCATCCCACAGATTTTGCGGTGTTGAATTATTGTTGTCATTTGTCTCCATATATTGCTTGATCTCTGTTTTTATTTGGCCATTGATACATTGGTTATTTAGGGGCATGTTGTGAAGCCTCCATGTGTTTGTGGGATTTTTCATTTTCTTTGAGTGATTTATTTTTAGTTTCATACCTTTGTGGTCTGAGAAACTGGTTGGTACAATTCCAATATATTTGAATTCACCGAGTCTCTTTTTGTGGCCTAGTATATGATCTATTCTTGAAAATGTTCCATGTGCACTTGAGAAGAATGTGTATTCTGCTGATTTTGGGTGTAGAGTTCTGTAGATGTCTGTTTGGTCCATCTGTTCAATGGTGTTGTTCAGTGCCTCTGTCTCCTTACTTATTTTCTGTCTGGTTGATCTGTCCTTCAGAGTGAGTGGAGTGTTGAAGTCTCCTAGAATGAATGCATTGCATTCTATTTCTCCTTTTAAGTTTGTTAGTATTTGTTCCACATAAGTAGGTGTTCCTGTGTTGGGCACATAGATATTTATAATGGCTATATCTTCTTGTTGGATTGACTCTTTTATCATTATACAATGTCCTTTTTCTCTTGTGACTCTCTTTGTTTTGAAGTCTATTTTGTCTGATATAAGTACTGCAACTCCTGCTTTTCTCTCCCTATTAGTTGCATGAAATGTCTTTTTCCATCCCTTCACTTTTAGTCTGTGTATGTCTTTGGGTTTAAAGTGAGTCTCTTGTAGGCAGCATATAGATGGGTCTTGTTTTTTTATCCATTCAATGACTCTATGTCCCTTGATTGGTGCATTCAGTCCATTTACATTTAGGGTGATTATCAATAGGTATGTACTTATTGGCATTGCATGCTTTAGATTCGTGGTTACGAAAGGTTCAAGGTTAACTTCCTTACTATCTAAGAGTCTAACTTAACTCAATATGCTATTAACAACACAATCTAAAGGTTCTTTTTTTTCTTACTCCTCCATTCTTTATATATTAGATATGATATTCTGTACTCTGTCCATCCCTTGATTGACTTTGGGGACAGTTAATTTTGCATTTGCTTAGTAATTTGCTGTCCTACTTTCTTTACTGTGGTTTTATTACCTCTGGTGACAGCTATTAAACTGTAGGAACACTTCCATCTATAGTAGTCCCTCCAAAATACCCTGTGGAGATGGTTTGTGGGAGGTAAATTCTCTCAGCTTTTGCTCATCTGGAAATTGTTTAATCCCTCCTTCAAATTTAAATGATAGTCTTGCCGGATAAAGTAATCTTGGTCAAGGCGCTTCTGCTTCATTGCATTAAATATATCATGCCACTCCCTTCTGGCCTGTAATGTTTCTGTTGAGAAGTCTGATGATAGCCTGATGGGCATTCCTTTGTATGTGATCTTATTTCTCTCTCTGGCTACTTTTAATAGTCTGTCCTTATCCTTGATCATTGCCATTTTAGTTACTATATGTCTTGGTTTTGTCTTCCTTGGGTCCGTTCGTTGTGTTGGGAGATCTGTGCATCTCCATGGCCTGAGAGACTTTCTCCTTCCCCCAGTTAGGGAAGTTTTCAGAAATTACCTCCTCAAAGATACTTTCTATCCCTTTTTCTCTCTCTTCTTCTTCTGGTACCCTTACAATGCAAATATTGTTCTGTTTGGATTGGTCACTCAGTTGTGTCAATATTCTTTCATTCTTAGAGATCCTTTTTTCTCTCTGTGCCTCAGCCTCTTTGTATTCTTCTTCTCTAATTTCTATTTTATTTATCATCTCCTCCCCCGTATCCAATCTGCTTTTAATACCATCCATTGTGCTCTTCAACGATTGGATCTCTGACCAGATTTCATTCCTCAGTTCTTGAATATCTTTCTGTACCTCCATGAGCATGTTAATGATTTTTATTTTGAACTCATTTTCAGGAAGAGTCATGAGGTCAATGTCATTTAAATCTTTCTCAGGAGTGGTATTAATAATTTTACTCTGAACCAGGTTCCTTTTGTGCTTCATATTTGTATATGGCGCCCTCTAGTGCCTAGAAGCTCTACTCCCTGGAGCTGGTCAGCCCCTGAAGCCATGTCAGGGGTCACAGGAGAGTGGTACTGGTGACTGTGGGGAGGAAAGTGCTGTTTCCTGCTTCTTGGCTGCTATGCCTATCTCCACTGCCTGAACTGGTGGGCCGAGCACACAGGTAGAAGCCTCTATGCTTTGTGTTTGTTGTTACTGTAGAGAGATCTTCCCTCTGGCTCACCTAACACCAGGGCAGGGTTTGCTGGTTTGCGAGCCAGGTGGGGCTGGCCAGGAGAAAGGCGCAGTAGGCTGCATATCATGGAGGGGGTCCTTGGAGCTGTGTAGCCAGCCAGGGAGCTGGAGCACCTGAAGATTGTCTAACGAGGAAGATTTGTTTTTCCTTCTTAAATATGAGAGTGTATATGGCAAAGCTTCCCACCTTCTGGGTAGTGTACCCGGACAATATTGTCTACCTGTCCTCTCTCCTGAGCATTAAGCTCTGTGCAATCCTTGCCCCTTTTAGCATCCCTCTTGCTAAGGGCTTCCTTGTTAGGAAGTCTCTCAGACTGCCTGCCTTTCTTTTGTCCCATAGCGCTAGATATGGATCCCTGATTTCCACAAGTGGCTGGAATCTCAGGCTCTCCAGGAATTCTGCCTGTCTTAGCTTTCCAACCCTGTAATCACGAGAATATCATGCAAGCACCATGAAATGTAGGTTTGTGTTCTCAGAGCAGATCTCTGGAGTTAGGTATTCAGCAGTTCCAGGCCTCCACTCCCTCCCTGCTCCATTTCTCTTCCTCTCACAGGTGAGCTGGAGTGGGGGAAGGAATTGGGTCCCACTGGGTCACAGCTTTGGTATGTTACCCTGTTCTGTGAGGTCTAATCTTTTCTCCAGGTGTATGCAGTCTGGCACAGTCCTCTTTCCTGTTGCTCTTTCAGGATTAGTTGTATTAATTATATTTTTGTATTATGCGGTTTTAGGAGGAAGCCTTTGTCTCACTTCTCATGCCACCATCTTTAATCCCTTCTGCTCTTATCTTCTTCTCCATGTCACTTTATCTTTTATATTTTTCAATTCTGTTCTTTCTGTTGTATCTTCAGATGTAAACTTCCAACCCACAAATTCTGTCTTTGACTGTATCTTCTATGCTGCCAGTTCTTTATTGAGTTCTAAATTTTAGTGATTTTAGTTTCTGAAAGTTTTATTTGCTTCCTTTTTAAACCTGTTTTTTTCAATCCTTGTATTTGCTTGTTCTCTCTTCATATTTTCACCTGTTTATGAAACATTGTGATTTTATTCTGCATCTGATTCTTCTAATATCTTAAAACTTCTTTGGTTTGTTTTTGTTTCTTCTCTTTCTCCTATTTGTTTTCTATATGTTTCTAGTTTGTGTGTGTGTGTGTGTGTGTGTGTGTGTGTATTTAGTGATATGTTTGTAAGTTGCTCTTTTTTTCCCCCTTGCAACTTTGTGGGAATTATTTGAGGTCTTCGATGAAGATCATGATTCAAAATGCATAGTTTTCTCTGCAAGCTTTCTCAGGCATGAGATGGGTGTTTATTCCTACCTCACCTTTAAAAATATAAGATGTTCTGGAGTCCCAGATTTATGCTTGTTTCTATAAATTTCTGAACCACAAATTTGACTCCATTGTTTATTACTGTTCAACTTGGCCTATTTTCACAGGTTTTAGTCCTTTGTGAGTAGGAACTTTGTTTTATGCTTTTCTGTTTCTTCAGTAACCACAGTACTCTCTCCAGAGAACATTCTGTTTTGAATACAGTTGATGTTTCTTAAATCTATTGTAATTACATTTTAGTTGAAATTATATAACTCTAAACACTTTTCAGAAGGTGTATTAGACATGGTGAGCTGAATGATTTCCACACAGCACATATCTAATTTCAAAGTTGTTCAAATTTTAGTTCCCTTTAAAAATAAAAAGGAAATTAGAGAGTCAATTTGATGAAAGAAAATGATTTTGGGTTAGCAGTGAAATCCCAACTGGCCAAATGAAATGCTATATTCATTTATCATCCATACATTCATCTATCCATCAAGCAATTCAACCATCTAGTCGTCCACCCAATAATATTCACTGATTGTGTTCTACCACCTGGCATGTTGGTAAACAAAAATATCTTTTATGTTATTAAAGTATGTTTGTGGGGTCCCTGGAAACTTCCAGATGTCCAATGGCTAGAAAACAAGCTACATTTACTTTTTAAAAATTTCAGTAGTTTTACAAATTTATGAGTTCTCCAGCATACCAACTCAAAACTTAGATCAGCTTTTACAAATTTTAGGATTGGTCTTGTATGAAGAACTGGAAATCATATCAGCTTTGAGATTTGTTCCTAGGTGAAAGTCTGTTTGGAATATTGATAAGGTTACCTAAAATGAATCTCACTTAATAGACTTCTGATGTTATTTTTTTGCCATCATGAAGATGTCCAGATTATTCATAGACTAATTCTTGATCCAGAGAGATCTCAAAATACCTGGAACAGGGAGAAAGCAAGGTCAGATTCCAAATTCTTTAGCATGATAAAATCCTTGGGGACTAGAAGAAGCAACAATTTATTGCCATACAATACTTGGTACTTTTGTTTTCCTTTCACCCATAACCATTCAGGTTCTTTTTGCATTTCTCCCTTGAAGTGGCTCTGTGATGTCAGAGGAGGACATATGGTGAAATTTAAACAGAGTCAAGAAGAACAAGGGAATCTGGTGGGAGATGTAGTGAGATTAGGACCAGTGGATTTGGAGCCTTTGTCAGATCTATTTAAGTGCCATTGTGGTCATAGTTTGACCAAATGAAAAGGGGAGACAGTTAATCAGAATCTGTACATTCTGTTAAATAGCCAGTGTGGTGGTTTTATACTATGTCAGTTTTGCTAGGTAGAGCTACATTCCCTAGAATTCCTTTTTCTGTATGTTTCCAACTGAATGGGTTGCAATAAAGGTTCCTTTGCAATATTTTGAAGGCAGAAGTGAAGCAGCAGCCATATTTGTAGCTCATACACTGTCATTTCTCTACTAGCTCACCTCATTAATGTGAGGTAATGGCCAGGACTGCAATTACCATGCTTCCATTGACACCCTCCTTAGGCTTCTCTGGCTTGTAGGCCAGGTGTGTGTTTATCTCTGTGGTGAAGGGCCCTGGTTTCTGTGGCACATCCACACCAGCAAGGTCAGAGGCAATGAGCACTTATGCTGGTTTTACTCTGTCTTTGTGGTCTTTAGCTTTTGCTGTGGGTTCCAGTTTATTTTTGTTCTCCTTCATTTTACAACCACCTTCCCTTCCTGACTGCCTCTCCTGTGGACTTTAAGTTACAGTACTAGATGCAAAGACAACAGACTTAATAGATACTGCTGAATCAGCTTTCATGACTATGTAAAGTCAAGTCACTGTCACAAATCCCTTGGTATATTATCTTTGGTGATTCTGCTTCTTTAATGGCACTGATATGGCCAGTAATCCCAATTTCTTATTTTTTCCTGTTCTTTCAGGCAAATTTGGAGCCCAAAGTGACTGAGATCATGAGGGGAGGAAATCATTCAGTGGTGTCTGAGATTGTGTTGGTGGGACTCACCAGTTCTTTGGAAATGCAGCTTGTCCTCTTTCTAGTTTTCACCTTGCTCTATGTAACAGGCATGCTAGGAAACTTCCTCATTGTGCTCACAGTGATCTCAGACTCCCATTTACACTCCTCCATGTACTTCCAGCTGGCCAACCTCTCCTTTATTGACATGTGGGTTTCCTCCATTGCAGCTCCCAAGATGATTTCTGATCTTTTCAAGGAGAGAAAAGTAATCTCTTTCCAAGGCTGCATTGCTCAGATGTTCTTCATTCATGTTATTGGAGGAACTGAGATGGTTCTGCTCATTTCCATGGCCTTTGACCGTTATGTGGCCATATGTAGGCCTCTCCACTACGTGAACATCATGAACTTCAGAACTTGTATTGCACTCTTGGTGGCTGCCTGGACCATTGGAATCATTCACTCATTGATCCAACTTGTATTTGTTGTAAACCTACCATTCTGTGGCCCCAATGAAGTAGACAGCTTTTACTGTGATCTTCCTCGATTGATTAGGCTTGCTTGCACTGACACTTACAGATTGGAACTCACGGTCACTGCTAATAGTGGCTTCATCTCTTTGGGAACTTTCTTCATTTTGATTATCTCCTATCTCTTCATTTTGGTCACCATATGGAAACGCTCATCAGGCGGCTTGTACAAGGCCCTTTCTACTCTGTCTGCTCACATCACAGTGGTGGTATTATTTTTTGGTCCATGTATTTTTGTGTATTCATGGCCATTTACCACAGTGCCAGTGGATAAATTCCTTGCCATTTTTAATGTAATTATTACCCCATTTCTGAACCCTGCCATCTATACTTTTAGGAACAAAGAAATGAAGGTGGCAATGAGGAGACTATTTAGTCAGGTGTTGAGATTCAGGAGCACTTTTAAGTGACTTTGATCAAAAAAAGCAAGTATCTCTAACATTCCCTGCCCATGCCATAGGCATGAATCCAATGAAACACGATGGACGCTTTACTTACTAGTTTAATTACTCATGTCTAAGATTTTCTAAATGTGTTTTCTGAAAGAAGGAAAACTGAGTAAGATATGGTATTCTTCTTTCTTATGTAATATGATGGAATAAAAAGTATTAATATAAGACTGTTTCCACATCTCCTTGCCCCTCCTTGATAAAGAGGATTCTGGACTGGCCTCTTGTATCTCTTTTCCTACTCTGTGACCTGAGGAGGATCCTCCCTCATCAGATTGATTTTTGGGGTTTGTGATGTAGAATCTAAAGAAAAGTGCTTTGGAAATATGACAAAATTTAGAATTATTGGGAATCATTTTTTTTTGAAGATCTGTAGTTAGATGTGTGGAAGCAGCTGTAATGTGTGAAGAAAACAGATAAATGATAAAAAGGGGATTTTAAAAAGATGTTGTTTAACTCCCACCCTTCAATATATTCTGTTCTTCAATAAATAAAAGCAAAGAGATAAAGTTATTTTGAATTATTTTTATTTTTAAAAATCACAACATCAGCCTGAAATTGAATCACTGGGTTATGGCTTCTTAAGCATTTCAACTAGTGTATGTGATAACTATTAATTAAGCTTTATAATTACTCTAGTTCTTTCAAAAGCTGTGTTCTGGTACCATCAGGGAATTTGAACAATGCGGGGCAGGTAAGGGGCAAAGACAATGACCTATTTAATAATTCTATACCAGCTAGCCCTAATCCTTACCCCAATTACATTGAAATCAGCAATGATTCCTTAGAATTAGGTTAACTCTTCTTTTTCAATGACATGGTTACAAGCATAGACTCGAGCCAGACTACCTGACTTCAAAACTTTGCTTTTTACTAAGTAAAAATTGCTTAACCTCTTTATGCCTAAATTCTGTCATCTGTGAAATGGAGATAAGTTCAACCATCTGAAATTTCTGATATTTGACTGTTTCTGACTTACAAAAATGGCAGTTTCTTATGGCTAAAGGTACCTTTCTTATAAGGCTACAATAATTGACAATATTTGTGAAGTGCTTTAAACAATGCTTGGTCTTTAGTGTTATATTAATGTCTGTTCAACAAAATGAAATAAAACATTAAAACCACTTCTCAGTTTTGGTGATCTTTTTCCAAGATGTCTACAAATTATTTATTCACTTTCTACTGTATTCATTAGACCTTGATCAAACACTTGTTCTTTCCCTAACAAGATATTTTAAATGACAAAATTCCTTGAATATAGAGACTTCAAAATGCCACAATTAAATTTATTTTCTACAGTTTCTTTCTCTTCTGTTCAAATTGCTTTCTTATATGCTATGCAATAGTTCTATGAGCTTGTTTTGATTCTCTATGGTGCTATTTAAAAGTGCTAGAAATTACCAAGCTAAGTTATGAAAAAATTGCACAAATAGAAATTCAATTAATAAAAAAAGGTATTGAATACTCACTAGCTTCTAAGCCTTGTGCCAGAAACTGTAGAAAATTGTGTTAGAAGTATACAATTCAATTCTAGGAAGGGACAATGGGTCCTTCAAAAAATCACTGCAAGGATGTGGAAGGCTGGCCTGCTCAGCAAAATGGTTTGAGCAGAGGGGATTCATGAATTTGTGAATGTTTTGGAATGGGGCTAGAGTGCATGCTGGTCAGTCTTCTGAGGCAAGTGCATGCCCTGGGAAGGAGAGAAATTAACAGAAAGCTCTGGAGGCTAAGGGCAGATTCACACCACAGTATGACAGGGAATGGATATCTATTCTATCTCATTGCCTAACCAGGGTCCCCACAGCCTGACAAATTTGGCCATGCCAGCTTCATTGGCTCTTACTCACTCTTCTTAACTATTTTGGGCTTTCTGTTGCTGTAACACACCAAGCATGTGATCTGAGACCTGTACCTAGGCCCTTCTCTCCACCTGCAAATGGGTATATGCAGGTCTAGCTTCTCGTAATTCAGGTTTCAGCTTGAGTGTCAACTCCATAAAAAGGGACTTGCTATCTAAGAAGTTCCCTCTTGCCTTTCTGTAACAGTCATTCTTGATCATATACTTTGTTTAATGTCCTCATAATTTATCTCTCTTTGAAAGACTGTTTAATTAATTTTTGTTTCTCTCCACAGGAGAAATGGTCCATAAAACAGAAAACATGACTTTTGCTCTTTCTACCTAAAGGGCTGTCTGGCCTACAGTGGGAAATCAATAATTTTTTGTTTTTGTCCACAGAGCAATGGTAAATAAAAGCTGAGAGGGAGAAAGAACTCCCTTTCCAAATCACAAGGAATAGAAGGGGAAACTCTAGTAGATTTAGCAGTAATGTTAGAATAAACTTACTCAGGATAACAAACTGTTGGAGTCTAAAGTATATTTGTAGTTTATGCATAGATAAGCACAAGGAAGAAAAGAAAAAAAATCACTGAATGTTATTTCACTTAACTATAGCTGTCAAAATTTTGCTCTATTTCTTTTAGTATTTTCCTTTATGCATTTAAAATTATAGAAATGTTCTATATACATGTATATGTAATATGTATAAACATATATGTGTATACATGTCATATATATGTTGGTCTACAATCCACTTAATGATATGATATGTATGTCACTTAATAATATAATACTTGTCATTTAACAGTATGGTATGTGTCTTTTCATGCCGATAAACCTACTTCTAGCATGTAGTTCTTGGTGGCTATATGGTAATCTATTATACGGATATAGTCATTGCTTTAGCTGATACTTCATTGCTGACATTGAAGTTACTTCCAATTTTTAGTTATCAACAGCTCTTCTATGAAATGTACCTCCTTATATACACATATGGCTTTGGTTACTTCTACATAAAACCATAATAGAAATGAAACTGCTGTGCCGAAATGTGTTTGTGAGGCTTGATAGCATATTGCAAAAATGCCATTACTACGGTTGGGTTGACTTAAAATTCCATCTCCCACAGTGAATTAGATCACTGTTTGCTTTATCTTTGCAGACAGTGGATATATAATTAATGTGAATCTTTGAAAATATGAAAGATAGTTATCTACTGTCTGTTTAAAATATTTCCTTTTTGTTATGAAATATTACAAGCTTAAAAGATATGTAACATATATTTGAGTTAAAAAGCATGATAAGAAAATGCTTGTCAGCTAACATCATACATGGCAAAAAGCCGAAAGCTTTTCCTCTAAGACAAGGATGTCCACTCTCACAACTTTTATTCAGCTTAGTAATCGAAGTCCTAGCTATGGCACTCAAACAAGAAAAGAAGATAAAAGTCATCCAAATTGGTTAGGAAGAAGTAAAACTATCACTATTTGCAGATGACATGAGATGACATATAGAAAACCCAGAAGACTCCACCAAAAAACTATTGGAACTAATAACTAGATTCAGCAAAGTTGCAGGATACAAAATTGATACACAGATATCTCTTGCATTCCCATATACTAACAACGAACTAAATCAGGAAAACAATTCTATTTACAATTGCATCAAAAAGAATAAAATACCTAGGAATAAACCTAACCAAGGAGGTGAAAGACTTTTATTCTGAAAACTATAAGACACTCATGAGAGAAATGAAGGAAGACACAAATAAATAGAAGTCTATCCTATGCTCATGGATGGGAAGAATTAATATTGTCAAAGTGGGCATCCTGCCCAAAGCAATTTACAGATTCAATGCAATCCCTACCAAAATATCAATGACACTTTTCAGTGAACTAGAGCAAATAATTCTAAAATTCACATGGAATCACAAAAGAATCTGAATAGCCAACGCAACCCTCAGAAAGAAGAACAAAGCTGGGGGTAGTATACTCTCTTACTTCAAGCTATATTACAAAGCTACAGTAATCAAACAATATGGTACTGGCAAAAGAACCGACACATAGATCAGTGGAACAGAATAAAGAACCCAGATATAAACCCATGCATATATGGTTAATTAATATATGATAAAGGAGCCAAGAATATACAATGGGAGAAGACAGTCTCTTTGATAAATGATGTTGGGAAATCTAGACAGCTACATGCAAGAGAATGAAACTGGATTACTGCCCAACTCTACACAAAAGTAAACTCAAAATGGATCAAAGATCTGAATATAATATATGAAACCATAAAACTATTAGAAGAAAACACAGGCAAAAATCTCTTGAGCATAAATATGACCAACTTTTTCCTGGACATATCTCCTCGGGTAAGGGAAATAAAATCAAAGGTGAACAAGTGGGACTACATCAGACTAAAAGGCTTCTATACATCAAAGGACACCATCAGCAGAACGAAAAGGCAACCCACAGTATGGGAGAATATATTCATAAATGATTTATCTGATAAGGGGTTAACATCCAAAATATATAAAGAACTCATACACCTCCACACCAAACCTGAACATACATTGTTCCAAAGAAGATACACAGATGGCTGGCACATGAAAAGATGCTCCACATTGCTAATCATAAGGGAATTGCAAATCAAAACTACAATAAGACATCACCTGACACCATCAGAATGGCCACTATCCAAAAAACAAGATATAACAAGTGTTGGCGAGGATGTGAAGAAAAGGGAGCCCTCCTACACTTTTGGTGGGAAAGTAAATTAGTGCAACCACTATGGAAAGAAGTATGGAGCTTCCTCAAAAAACTGGAAACAGAAATACCATATGGCTCAAACAGACTCCAAGGACTGGCGGTTACCTAAGGGAAGAGGTTGGAGGGTGGGTGGGGAGGGAAGGAAAAGGGGATTAAGAGGCATTATAATTAGCACAGATAATGTATATTAGCACACGTAATATAGGTAGTTCATGGGGAAGGCAAAACAGCACGGAGAAGACAAGTAGTGACTCTATAGCTTCTTACTATGCTGATGGACAGTGACTACAATGGGGTATGTGGGGCGGACTTGATAATATGGGTGAATGTTGTAATCACAATGTTGCTTATGTGAAACCTTCATAAGATTGTGTATCAATGATAACTTAATAATAATAACAAAAAGAAATACCATATGGCTCAGTAATTCCACTTCTAGGAATTTACCCAAAGAAGACAAAATCCCTGATTAAAAGACATATGTACCCCTATATTTACTGCCATATTATTTACAATAGCCAAGATATGGAAGCAATCAAAGTACCCATCAATAGATGAATGGATAAAGAAGAGGTGGTACATATACATAATGGAATATTAGTTCAGCCATAAAAAATAAATCTTTCCATTTGCAATATCATGGATGGACTTAGAGGGTATTATGCTCAGTGAAATAAGCTCAATGGAGAAAGACAAATACCATATGATTTCACCTATCTGTGGAATCTAAGCAAAACAACAAGTGAACAAAACAGCATTAGACTCACAGACACTGAGAAGTGACTGGTGGTTACCATGGGGGGAGGGGTTGAGGTGTTAGGTGGGGGATAAAAGGCCACAAAATTCTCAGTCATAATATAAGTTGGTCATGGGGATGGAAGTGCAGCATGGGGGATATAGTCAATGGTTCTGTAATATCTTCCTATGTTGACACATAGTAACTATACTAGTTGGGGTGAGGATTTAATAATGTGTGTAACTATTGAACCACTGTATTGTATACTTGAAACCAATATAATATTGTGTTATCAACTATACTTTAATAAAAAAAAGAAATAAAATGCCCGTGAGCTCATCTATTATTTCATCTACTCTCCCAATCCTCTACCTTACCTCCAACCTGAAAGTAATCACGGTTCTGGATTTGTTTATTATTCTTTTGTTTTCTTGAAAAATAATTTTATTAAATAAGTATAGATCCACAAATAATATGTTGTTTAATTTTGCTTATTTATAATATTTATATAATATTTCTTTAAAGTATATATAAATAATCGGAATTCACTCAAGAAAAATATAAATATATATCTTGAAAGAATTTGTGTCATCTTTTCAATTTTAAATTCATTGGCATAAAGTCTCTTTATAGCAGTTTACTATTTTAAAAGGAATTAAATATATCATGTAGATATAGTCCCTTCTTAATCATATTTCTGTGTCTGTTTTTCTCCCCCATTTCTATTGCTGGGTATTTTGTATCATATATGTATATGTATAAATATATATATAATGTGTGTATATAAATAATATATATATACATGATATATATCAGCTTTATTGAGATATAATTGATATACAAAGCACTGCATTTAATGTCTACTATTAGTTTTGGTACATGAAAATACCTATGATACCATCACCACAATGTATTAGACATATGCAACACTTCCAAAGTTTCCTTGTGTCCCTTAATTTTACTTAATCTTTTTTTTTGTAGTTAGAACATTAACATAAAAGGTGCTGTTTTAACAAATTTTGAAGACCATATTGTTGACTACAGGCACTACTTTGTACAGTAGATCCCTAGAACCTATTTATCTAGCATAACTGCAATTTTATTGCATTGGAAAATCCCCTATTTCCCAGTCTTGGCAACCACTGCTTCTATAAGTTTGCCTATTTTAGATACCTCAGCTAAGTGGAATCATATAATATTTTTTTTATTCTGTGAATGGCTATTTCACTTACCAAATGTCCTCCAGTTTTATTCATGTTGTTGCAAATGGCAGGATTTCCTTCCTTTTTAAGGCTGAATCATAGCCATTTGACTCTAAAGACCACATTTTATTATCCATTCATCTACCAATGGATACTTGGGTTATTTCCATATCTTGGCTATTAAAAATAATGCTGCAAAAAACACAGGAGTGCAGATATGTCTTTGAGATACTTATATGGTAGTTTTCTTCTTCATTTTTTAAGGAACCACCATACTGTTTCCATAATGGCTGCACCAATTTATGTTCTCACCAAGAGCACCCAAGAGTTCTAATTTCTCCACATCCTTATGAACACACATACACACCAACACATGTATATGTATATGCAAATGTGTGTATGTGTGTGTGTGTGTGTATATATATATATGTATAAATAAACAGCCACATTAAGAGGTGTGAGGTGATATCTCAGAAGTTTTGATCTGCATTACTCTGATAATGATATTGAAAATATTTTCCTACATGTTGGCTATTTTTATGATTTTGAGAAAGAACAGCATTGTAGGCATCACACTTCCTGATTAGAAATTATATTACAGATTCAAGATGGCAGCATGAGAGGTGACACAGAAAACTCCTCCCCAAACCACAAATAGTACAAAAATATAGTTAATTAATACAACTAACCCTAAAACAGCAAGAAGAAAGAAGGCTGAACCAGACTGCATACAGACCTCACGAACAGAGCAGACCTCACGAAACAGGGTAACACACGAAAGCCTTAATCCGGGGGGACCCAAGCCCTTCCCCAACCCCAGCTCACAAACGGGAGGAAGAGAAACAGAGTGGGGAGGGGTGGAAACCTGGGAATGCAGAACACCTAGCTCTGGAGATCTGCTTTGTGAGGGAAGCCTATACTGTGTGGTGCTCTGGACCTTGGAGACCTTGGACAGGCAGAGGGTCTGGGAGACTGACATTCTGGCCATTGGTGAAAGATGGGATCCACACCCGGCTGCTTTGTATCAGAGGAAGGGCAAGTGGTCTGAGAGGCATCCTAGCAGCTAGAGGGCTGCTGAAGGGCCGGGGTTTGCAAGGAGCTTGCAGCACGGGAGAAGGGAATGCTGGACAAGGTTGTCTGAGTGCGCTCTGCCCAGCTGATTGGGAACTTTGAGGACCTTCAGGTGCTCCAACCCCCTGGTGGCCTACTCAGCTCTGAGGTCCCCCCTGTGACCCACAGCCTGCATAGCCTTCCTACTGGCCTGCAGGCACCTGTTTGCGAACCAGCAGTCACTGCACTGGCATCAGGCTACTCAGAGAGAGGCCCCGCTACAACAGCTAGAGACGCAAAGCACAGAGGCTTACACCTGTGTGCTTGGCCCACTGGCTCTGACACTGGAGATGGGCACCGCAGACAGCAATCAGGAAACAGATCTTTCCTCCCTCCAGGCACCACCTCTGCTCCCCTACGACCCCCAACCTCACTGTAGGGGCTGAGCAGCTTCAGAGACTGGAGCTTCTGTGCACTAGTGGGCACCACAAAGAAATATGAAACGTCGAAAGAACATGGTTCAGACCAAAATCTCATGAACCCCAGAAAGAGGGCCAAATGAAACCGAACTTACCAATCTTCCTGAAAGAGAGTTCAAAATAAAAATTAAAAACATGCTTATGGAGGTACAGAAATATATTCAAGGACTCAGGAACGAATTTAAGATGGAGATTCAATCATTAAGAAATTCCATATCTGAAATGAAACACACAATGGAGGGATTTAAAAGCAGATTAGATGTAGTAGAAGAGAGAGTAAATGGAATAGAAATTAGAGAAGAGGAATACAAAGAAGCTGAGGCACAGAGGGAAAAAAGAATCTCTAAGAATGAAAGAATATTGAGAGAACTATGTGACCAATCCAAACGGAACAATATGCACATTATAGGGGTACCAGAAGAAGAAGAGAGGGGAAAAAGGGATAGCAAGTATTGTTGAGGAGGTAATTGCCGAAAATTTCCCCAATCTGGGGAAGGAAATAGTCTCTCAAGCCATGGAGGTGCACAGATCTCCCAATATAAGGGAACCAAGGAAGACAACATGAAGACATATCATAATTAAAATGGCAAAGATCAAGGATAAAGACAGACTTTTAAAAGCAGCTTGAGAGAGAAAAAAGATCACATACAAAGGAAAACCCATTAGGCTATCATCAGACTTCTCAAGAGAAACCTTACAGACCAGAAGGGAGTGGCGTGATATATTTAATGCAATGAAGCAGAAGGGCCTTGAACCAAGAATACTCTACCCAGCAAGGTTATCATTTAAATTTGAAGGAGGGATTACACAATTTTCAGATAAGCAAAAGCTGAGAGAATATACCTCCCACAAACCACCTCCACAGTGCATTTTGGAGGGACTCCTATAGATTGAAGTATTCCTAAGGTTAAATAGATGTCACCCAAGGGATAGACAAAGAGTGCAGAATATGATTTATAACATACAAAGAATGGAGGAGGAAGAAAAAGGAGGAAAAAACACCAGAACCTTTAGGTTCTGTTTGTAATAGCATATGAAGTGAGTTAAATTAGACTGTTAGGTAGTAAAGGAATTACCCTTGAACCTTTGGTAACCATGAATATAAAGCCTGCAATGGGTACATACCTATCGATAATCACCCTAAATGTAAATGGTCTGAATGCACCAATCAAAAGACATAGAGTCACTGAATGGATAAAAAAACAAGGCCCATCCATATGCTGCCTACAAGAGACTCACTTCAAACCCAAAGACATACACAGACTGAAAGTAAAGGGATGGAAAAAGATATTTCATGCAACTAAAAGGGAGAAAAAAACAGGAATTGCAGTACTTGTATCAGACAAAATAGACTTCAAAAGAAGGAAAGTCACAATAGACAAAGAAGGACATTACATAATGATAAAAGGGTCAGTCCAACAAGAGGATATAATTATTATAAATATCTATGCACCCAACACAGAATCACCTACACATGTGTAACAAATACTAATAGAATTAAAGGGGGAAATAGAATGCAATACATTCATTTTAGGAGACTTCAACACACCACTCACTCCAAAGGACAAATCAACCAGAGAGAAAATAAATAAATAGACAGAGGCACTAAACAACATATTAGAATAGACAGACCTAACGGACATACACAGAACACTCTATCCAAAATCAAGAGGATACACATTCTTCTCAAGTCCACAGGGAACATTTTCAAGAATAGATCATATACAAGGCCACTAAAAGAACCTCAGTAAATTAAAAAATTGAAATTGTACCAAGCAGCTTCTCAGATCACAAAGGTGTGAAACTAGAAATAAATTACACAAAGAAAATGAAAAAGCCCACAAACACATGGAGGCTTAATAACATGCTCCTAAATAATCACTGGATCAATGACCACATGCTCCTAAATAATCAATGGATCAATGACCAAATAAAAACAGAGATCAAGCAATATATAGAGACAAATGACAACAATAATTTAACACTGCAAAATCTGTGGGACACAGCAAAGGCCATGCTAAGAGGGAAATATATTGCAGTACAGGCCTACCTCAGGAAAGAAGAACCATCCCATATGAGTAGTCTAAACTCACAATTCACAAAACTAGAAAGGGAAGAAGAAATGAGGCCCAAGTCAGTAGAAGGAGGGACATAATAAAGATTAAAGCATAAATAAATAAAATCGAGACGAATAAAACAATAGAAAGAATCAATGAAAGCAGGAGCTGGTTCTTCAAGAAAATAAACAAAATAGATAAACCCCTAGTGACACTTATCAAGAAAAAAAGAGAGTCTACACACATAAACAGAATAAACAGAACCAGAAATGAGAAAGGAAAAATCACTATGGACACCACAGAAATACAAAGAATTATGAGAGAACACAATGAAAAATTATATGGTAACAAACTGTATAACCTAGAAGAAATGGACAACTTCCTAGAAAAATACAACCTTCCAAGGCTGACACAGAAAGAAACAGAAAATCTGAATAGACCAATTACCAGCCAAGAAATGGAATTGGTAATGAAAAAACTACCTAAGAAGAAAACTCCTGGAACAGATGGTTTTACTGCTGAATTTTATCAAACATTTAGTGAAGACATAATACCCATCCTTAAAAAGTTTTCCAAAAAGTAGAAGAGGAAGGAATACTCCCAAACTCATTCTTTGAGACCAACATCACTCTAATACCAAAACCAGGCAAAGACACCACAAAAAAAGAAAATTACTGACCAATATCCCTGATGAACATAGAAGCAAAAATACTCAACAAAATATTAGCAAACCAAATTCAAAAATACATCAGAAAGATTATCCATCATGATCAAGTGGGATTCATCCCAGGGATGCAAGGATGGTACAACATTTGAAAATCCATCATCATCGACTATACGAAGAAAAAGAAGAACAAAAACCACATGATCATCTCCATAGATGCTGAAAAAACATTCGACAAAATTCAACATCCATTCATGATAAAAACTCTCAACAAAATGGGAATAGAGGGCAAGTACCTCAACATAATAAAGGCCATATATGACAAACACACAGCCAACATTATACTTAACAGCCAGAAGCTGAAAGCTTTTCCTTTAAGATCAGGAACAAGACAAGGATGACCACTCTCCCCACTTTTATTCAGCATAGTTCTGGAGGTCCTAGCCATGGCAGTCAGACAACACAAAGAAATAGAAGGCATCCAGATTGGTAAGGAAGAAGTCAAACTGTCCCTGTTTGCAGATGACATGAAACTGTACATAAAAAACCCTAAAGAATCCACTCCAAAACTACTAGATCTAATATCTGAATTGAGCAAAGTTGCGGGATATAAAATTAGCACACAGAAATCTGTTGCTTTCCTATACACTAACGGTGAACTAGCGGAAACAATTCCATACACAATTGCATTCAAAAGAATAAAATACGTAGGAATAAACCTAACTAAGGAAGTGAAAGACCTATACCCTGAAAACTACAAGATACTCTTAAGAGAAATTAAAGAGAACACCAATAAGTGGGAATTAATCCCATGCTCTTGGCTAGGAAGAATTAATATTATCAAAATGGCCATCCTGCCTAAAGCAATCTACAGATTCAATGCAATCCCAATCAAAACACCAACACCATTCTTCAATGAACTAGAGCAAATGGTTCTAAAATTCATATGGAACGACTAAAGAACCCAAATAGCCAAAGCTACCCTGAGAAGGAAGAATAAAGCAGGGGGAATTATGCTCCTTGACTTCCAGCGCTACTACAAAGCCACAGTAATCAAGACAATTTAGTACTGGCACAAGAACAGACCCATAGACCAGTGGAACATAATAGAGAGCCCAGATATAAACCCAAGCATATATGGTCAATTAGAATGTGATAAAGGAGCCATGGACATACAATGGGGTAATGACAGGCTCTTTAACAGCTGGTGTTGGCAAAACTGGACAGCTACTTGTAAGAGAATGAAACTGAGAATCTCTCTAACCCTATATACAAATGTAAACTCCAAATAGATCAAAGACCTGAATGTAAGTCATGAAACCATAAAACTCTTAGAAAAAAACATAGGCAAAAATCTTTTGGACATAAACATGAGCAATTTCTTCATGAACATATCTCCCTGGTAAAGGGAAACAAAAGCAAAAATGAACAAGTTGGGGCTATATCAAACTACAAAGCTTCTGTACAGCAAAGGACACCATCAGTAGAACAAAAAGACATTGTACAGAATGGGAGAATATATTCATAAATGATATATCCGATATGGGGTTAACATACAAAATATATAAAGAGGTCACGCACTTCAAGAAACAAAATGAAAATAAGCCAGTTAAAAATAGGGCAGAGGAGCTGAACAGAAATGTATCCAGAGAAGAAATTCAGATGGCCAACAGGCACATGATAAGATGCTCCACATCGCTAATCATCAGAGAAATGCAAATTAAAACCACAATGAGATATCACCTCACACCAGTTAGGATGGCCATCATCCAAAAGACAAACAACAACAAATGTTGGCGAGGATGTGGAGAAAGGGAACCCTTCCTACACTGCTGTGGGAATGTAAATTAGTTCAACCATTATTGAAAGCTGTATGGAGGTTTCTCAAAAAACTCAAAATAGAAATACCATTTGACCCAGGAATTCCACTCCTAGGAATTTACCCTAAGAATGCAGCAGCCTAGTTTTATTTTATTTATTTATTTATTTTATATAATTTATTTTGGTATCATTAATCTACAATTACATGTGCAATATTATGGTTATTAAACTACCACCTTCATCAGGTCCCCCCCACCAACCCCATTACAGTCACTGTCCATCAGCGTAGTGAGATGCTATAGAATCACTACTTGTCTTCTCTGAGTTGTACTGCCCTCCCCGTGCCCCCCCAACATTACATCTGCTAATCGTAATGCCCCTTTTTCCCTCTTATCCCTCCCTTCCCGCCCATTTTCCCCAGTCCCTTTCCCTTTGGTAACTATTAGTCCGTTCTTGGATTCTGTGAGTCTGCTGCTGTTTTGCTCCTTCAGTATTTTTTCTTTGTTCTTATACTCCACATATGAGTGAAATCATTTGATACTTGTCTTTTTCGGCTTGGCTTATTTCACTGAGCATAATACCCTCTAGCTCCATCCATGTTGTTGCAAATGGTAGGATTTGTTTTCTTCTTATGGCTGAATAATATTCCATTGTGTATATGTACCACCTCTTCTTTATCCATTCATCTACTGATGGACACTTAGGTTGCTTCCATTTCTTGGCTATTGTAAATAGTGCTGCAATAAACATAGGGGTGCATCTGTCCTTTTCAAATTGGGCTGCTGCATTCTTAGGGTAAATTCCTAGGAGTGGAATTCCTGGGTCAAATGGTATTTCTATTTTGAGTTTTTTGAGGAACCTCCATACTGCTTTCCACAATGGTGGAACTAATTTGCAGTCCCACCAGCAGTGTAGGAGGGTTCCCTTTTCTCCACATCCTCGCCAACATTTGTTGTTGTTTGTGTTTTGGATGTTGGCCATCCTCACTGGTGTGAGGTGATATCTCATTGTGGTTTTAATATGCATTTCTCTGATGATTAGCGATGTGGAGCATCTTCTCATGTGCCTGTTGGCCATCTGAATTTCTTCTTTAGAGAAGTGTCTATTCATGTCCTCTGCCCGTTTCTTAATTAGATTATTTGCTTTTTGTTTGTTAAGGTGCGTGAGTTCTTTATATATTTTGGATGTCAACCATTTATCAGATACCTTATTTATGAATATATTCTCCCATAATGTAGGATCTCTTTTTGTTCTACTGATGGTGTCCTTTGCTGTACAGAAGCTTTTCAGCTTGATATAGTCCTACTTGTTCATTTTTGCTTTTGTTTCCTTTGCCTGCGGAGATATGTTCATGAAGAAGTTGCTCATGTTTATGCCCAAGAGATTTCTCCCTATGTTTTTTCCTAAGAGTTTTATGGTTTCATGTCTTACATTCAGGTCTTTGATCCACCTTGAGTTTACTTTTGTGTATGGCGTTAGACAGTAGTCCTGTTTCATTCTCTTACATATAGCTGTCCAGTTTTTCCAACATGTGCTGCTGAAGAGGCTGTCATCTCCCTGTTGTATATCCAAGGCTCCTTTATCAAATATTAATTGACTGTATATGTTTGGGTTAATGTTTGGATTTTCTATTCTGTTCCACTGGTCTGTGGGTCTGTTTTTGTGCCAATACCAAATTGTCTTGATTACTTTGGCTTTGTAGTAGAGTTTCAAGTCAGGGAGTGTAATTCCCTGTTTTATTCCTCCATCTCAGGATTGCTTTTGCTATTCGGGGTCTTTTGTGGTTCCATATGAATTTTAGAATTATTTGTTCCAGTTCATTGAAGAAAGCTGTTGGTAGTTTGATAGGGATTGCATTCAATCTGTAGATTGCTTTAGGTAGTCCGGCCATTTTGACAATATTTATTTTTCCTAGCCAAGAGCATGGGATGAATTTCCATTTGTTAGTGTCCTCTTTAATTTCTCTTAGGAGTGTCTTGTAGTTTTCAGGATATAGGTCTTTCACTTCCTTCATTAGGTTTATTCCTAGGTATTTTATTCTTTTTGATGCAATTGTGAATGGAATTGTTTTCCTTATTTCTCTTTCTGTTAGCTCATCGTTAGAGTACAGGAAAGCAACAGATATCTGTGTGTTAATTTTGTATCCTGCATCTTTGCTGAACTTAGGTATTAGTTCTACTAGTTTTGGAGTGGAGTCTTTAGAGTTTTTTATGTACAATATCATGTCATCTGCAAATAGTGACAATTTGACTTCTTCTTTACCAATCTGGATGGCTTGTATTTCTTTGCTTTGTCTGATTGCTGTGGCTAGGACCTCCAGTACTATGTTGAATAACAGTGGAGAGAGTGGGCATACCTGTCTTATTCCTGATCTTAGATGAAAAGCTTTCTGCTTCTTGCTGTTAAGTATGATTTTAGCTGTGGGTTTGTCATATATGGCCTTTATGATGTTGAGGTACTTGCCGTCTATACCCATTTTGTTGAGAGTTTTAATCATGAATGGATGCTGAATTTTGTCAAATGCTTTTTCAGCATCTATGGAGATGACCATGTGGTTTTTGTTCTTCTTTTTGTTGATGTGGTAGATGATGTTGCTGGATTTTCGAATGTTGTACCATCCTTGCATCCCTGGGATGAATCCCACTTGATCATGGTGTATGATCCTCTTGAAGTATTTTCGAATTCGGTGTGCTAATAATTCCTTGAGTATTTTTGCATCTACGTTCATCAGGAATATTGGTCTGTTATTTTCTTTTTGGTGAGGTCTTTGCCAGGTTTTGGTATTAGAGTGATGCTGGTTTCATAGAATGAGTTTCGAAGTATTCCCTACTCTTCTATGTTTTGAAAAACTTTAAGGGTGATGGCTGTTATTTCTTTTGTATATATCTGGCAGAATTCAGAGGTGAATCCATCAGGTCCAGGGGTTTTGTTCTTGGGTAGTTTTTTGATTAGTGATTCAATTTCGTTACTGATGATTGGTCTGTTTAGTATTTCTGTTTCTTACTTGTTCAGTCTTGGAAGGTTGCATTTTTCTAAGAAGTCGTCCATTTCTTCTATTTTTTCCAGCTTGTTAGCATATAGATTCTCAAAATATTCTCTTACAATTCTTTGTATTTCTGTGGCGTCTGTCGTTATTTTTCCTTTCTCATTTCTGATTCTGTTTATGTGTGTAGATTCTGTTTTTCTCTTAATGAGTCTGGCTAGGGGTTTATCTATTTTGTTTATTTTTTTCAAAGAACCAGCTCTTGGTTTCATTGATTTTTTCTATTGTTCTATTCTCAATTTTATTTATTTCTTCTTTGATCTTTATTATGTCCCTACTTCTGGTAACTTTGGGCCTCATTTCTTCTTTTTCCAATTTCAGTAATTGTGTCTTTAGACTATTCATTTGGGAATGTTCTTCCTTCTTTAAATAGGCCTGGATTGCAATATACTTTCCTCTTAGAACTGCCTTTACTGCATCCCACAGAAGTCGTGGCTTTGTGTTGTTGTTATTAGTCTCCATATATTCTTTGATTTCTGTTTTGATTTGGTCATAAACCACAGATTAATTCGAAGAATGTTGTTAAGTCTCCATGTATTTTTGAGCCTTTTTGATTTTTTTCTAAAATTTCTTTCTAGTTTTATTCCTTTGTGATCTGAGAAGTTGATTGGTAGAATTTCAATATTTTTGAATTTATTGAGGTTCTTTTTGTGGCCTAGTATGTGGTGTATTCTGGAAAATGTTCCATGTGCCCTTGAGAAGAATGTGTATCCTACTGCTTTTGGGTGTAGAGTTCTGTAGATGCCTGTTAGATCCATCTGTTTTAGTGTGTCATTCAGTGCTTGTTTCTTTACTTATTTTCTGTCTGGTTAATCTGTCCTTTGGAGTGAGTGGTGTACTGACGTCTCCTAATATGAATGCATTGCTTTCTATTTCCTTCTTTAATTCTCTTAGTATTTGTTTCATATATGTCGGTGCTCCTGTGTTGGGTGCATATGTATTTGTAATGGTTACATCGTCTTGTTGGATGGACCCCTTTATTATTTTGTAATGTCCTTCTTTGTCTCTTGCTACTTTCTTTGTTTTGAAGTCTATTTTTTCTGATACAAGTATTGTAACACCTGCTTTTTTGTACCTGTTGTCTGCATGAAATATATTTTTCCATCCCTTCACTTTTAGTCTGTGTATATCTTTGGGTTTGAGGTGAGTCTCTTGTAAGCAGCATACAGATGGGTCTTGCTTTTTTACCCATTCTGTTATTCTGTGTCTTTTGATTGGTGCATTCAGTCCATTTACATTTATGGTGATTATCGGTAGATATGTACTTATTGCCATTACTGGCTTTAGGTTCGTGGTTGCCAAAGGTTCAAGGGTTGCTTCTTTACTATCTAACAATCTACCTTAACTTTCTTGTTAAGTTATTGTAAATACCATCTGATGTTTCTTTATTTCTCTCCCTTCTTATTCTTCCTCCTCCATTCTTTATATACTAGGTGTTTTAATCTTTGACTTTAGTTAGTATTTGGATGGTCTGCTTTCTTTGCTATGATTTTTTTCCTCTGGTGACATCTTTTTAGCCTTAGGAGTGCTTCCCTCTAGAGCAGTCTGTTTAAGATATCCTGTAGAGGTGTTTTATGAGAGGTAAACTCTCTCAACTTTCCCTTGTCTGGAAATTGTTTAATTCCTTCATCATATTTAAATGATAATCGTGCTGGATACAATATTCTTGTTTCGAGGCCCTTGTGTTTCATTACGTTAAATATATCATGCCATTCTCTTCTGGCCTGTAAGGTTTCTGTTGAGAAGTCTGATGATAGTCTGATGGGTTTTCCTTTGTAGGTGATCTTTTTTCTCTCTCTAGCTGCCTTTAATACTCTGGGTTTATGTTTAATCTTTGCCATTCTAAGTATTATGTGTCTTGGTGGTGTCTTCCTTGGGTCCCTTGTGTTGGGAGATCTGTGGGCTTCCGTGTACTGCGAGACTGTTTCCTTCCCTAGCATGGGGAAGTTTTCAGCAATTATTTCTTCAAAGACACTTTCTAGCCCTTTTTGTCTCTCTTCTTCCTCTTGTACTCCTATAATACGAATATTGTTCCGTTTGGATTGGTCACACAGTTCTCTTAATAGTCTTTCATTTCTAGAAATTCTTTTATCTCTCTCTGCCTCGGCTTCTCTGTACTCCTGTTCTCTGATTTCTAGTCCACTAACAGTCTCTTACATCTCATCCAGTCTGCTGCTAAGCCTGTCGATCACTTGTCTCAATTCTGCATTGTCTCTCCTCACTTCCCTCACTTCCTCCCTCAGCTCTTGCATATTTCTCTGTAGATCCATCAGTGTGGTTAAGACTTTTGTTCTGAATTCTTTTTCAGGAAGGTTGTGCATTTCCTTCCCTTCAGGTTCCCTCTCTGGTGTTGTCTGGGTCTGGGTGAGTTTTGTTTGTACCATATTCCTGTCTTTTCATAGTGATAGAAGTGGTCGCTGCCACATATGTCAGCTGGGCTCTTTAAGACTTTTAAAAAGAAAAAAAAAAAGAAAAAACGGAGAAAAGAAAAAAAAAGAAAGAAGGAAAAAGAAAGAAAAGAAAAAAGAAGGAAAAAAAAACAGCCCATCGGGAGAGGATTCTGTGGGGATGTTGTAGGTGGCGCTGTTGCTCCAGTATTCCGCAGCCGCGGCTGCAGCCGCGCCGCTCCACAGGGCCCTTTGTAGCTCTGCCCGGGACGGGAATGAATGGTTGGCTGTTGATCTCTGTGGAAAGTCTGAGTGCGGCTACTCTTTCCCAGTCGCCAGCCAAGGGGTCAGAAATTCCCCAGGACTCTCAGCCTGCTGGGCTGAGTGTGCTGGGATGATCCTGGGCCCTTGTCTCTTTAAGACCGCCAAAAAAAAAAGCACCTGCTTTTCGTTTGTCCCAGGAGCCAGAGCAGCCCAGTTTTAAAAAGACATATGCACCCCTATATTTATCACAGCACTATTTACAATAGCCAAGAAACGGAAGCAACCTAAGTGTCCATCAGTAGATGAATGGATAAAGAAGAGGTGGTACATATACACAATGGAATATTATTCAGCCATAAGAAGAAAACAAATCCTACCATTTGCAACAACATGGATGGAGCTTGAGGGTATTATGCTCAGTGAAATAAGCCAGGTGGAGAAAGACAAGTATCAAATGATTTCACTCATCCATCTGTGGAGTATAAGAACAAAGAAAAAACTGAAGGAACAAAACAGCAACAGACTCACAGAACTACGAATGGACTAAGAGTTACCAAAGGGAAAGGGACTGGGGAGGATGGTTGGAAGGGACGGACAAGGGGGAAATAGGGGCATTATGATTAGCACAAGTAATGCAGCAGCAGGGGACTCAGGAAAGGCAGTATTTATTGAGAAGACAAGTAATGATTCTATAGCATCTTACTACACTGATGGACAGTGTAGTGGGGTGTGCTAGGAGGACTTGATAATAGGGCGTCTAGTAACCATAATGTTGTTCAAGTGATTGTACATTAACAAAACCAAAATAAATAAATAATATTACAGAGCTACAGAAATTAAAACAGTATGGTATTGGCATAAAGACAGACATACAGATCAATGTAATAGACTACAGTACCCATTAATAAAGTCACACATATATGATCAACTGATATTTGACAATGGTTTCAAGAATACTTAGTGGGGAAAGGATAGTCTCTTCCACAAATGGTGTGGAGAATCTCTAACTTACACCATACACAAAAATAAACTCAAAATGGATAAGGGCTTACATATACAGCTGAAACTATAAATCTTCGAGGAGACATATGGGAGAAAAGCTTCTTGATGTTGGTCTTGGCAATGATATCTTGGACGTAATTCCAAATACACAGGTAACAAAAACAAAAATAAAGAAGTGGGGTTATGTCAAACTAAAAATCTTCTGCACAGCAAAGGAAACAATCAACAGAGTGAAAAGGCAACCTATACAATGGGAGAAAATATTTGCAAACCATATAAATGATAGGAAACTAATTTCCAAAATGAAATAACTCAAAGGCAAAATCCCACAAATAAGCCAATGAAAAAATGGATGAGGGACATTAACAGATATTTCTTCAAAGAAGACATACAATTACAGTTTTATTTTGCTTAAGTTAACAAGAAGATTGTCTACTTATTAGTCTTTTCAAATAACCAGCTTCTGGCTTTGTTAGTTTTCTCTATTTCATATTTATTTTCAGGATCCTTGATTTCTGCTCTTACCTATTCTATTCTACTTCTCTGAATTTACTCTGTTCATTTGCTAACTTCTTATGTTGGGAAGTTAGATATCTAATTTGTTGACTTCTTTTCTCATATATACATTTTCACTGAAGCTCATACAGGCTTTTCTACCCCACAAGTTCAGTTCTTAGTATCCACAAATTTTTCATTGAAACAAAAATTATTTAGAAGTTTTAAAATTTGAAATGTATGATAATTAGAAAAAACTTTTATAAACTTATAACTTGATAGTATTGTGGTCAGATAATCAGGTCTAACTGACATTCTTTGAAATATGTTAAGACATGTTCTCTATGTCAGGTTTTGTAACTGTTCCACGTATTTGAAAAAAATGTGTATTAATTGCTGGGTAGAGTTCCATATATTTCAGTTAGGTCATGATTGTTTATTTAATCATTAATATTGCTTAGAATTGTTCAGATCCATAGCACTGTCATTTTTTTTGTCACCTTGACTTATAAATGGTGTAAGAAATGCATTGAAGTTTTATGCTGGAAAAAATGTTATTTAATCCATTTTTGCTTTTTCTATTTTGAGACTAATATTGTATACAAGCTTAGAATGTTCCTGATGAACTGAATCTTTTATTATGTTGTAGCACTCTCTGCTCCTAGTAATGCCTTTGAACTTAACATATATTATTGTTTGATATAAATATAGCCATGCTAGTGGGTTTTTTTTTGATATATCATTTCCCTATTATTTTACTTTTGCCTTTTCTTTATCTTTATTTAGGTATGTGTCTTGTAAATAGCACATACATGGATTTTCAAAGTCCATTTTGATATTCTCTACAAATATGTAAAGCCCAAAAAATAGCTTTCCTTCACTGAATTGTTATTACAGCTGATTATTGGTAGAAGTTGTCTCTGAACCATTTGGATACATTGATTAATTGTAAAAATTATTCTAGCCTACATCAGAAATAATTAATCAAAAATATTTTTAACATGAATATTATTACATATTAACTATGTGTTCTGCATTGGGCACCACTGCTTGTTTGCCTTTTATCTGGATTATGGCAGGATGTGGTGGAGGTGTCAAAGCCAATCAATTTTAATTCCTTTTAAGAGTTTGCAGTGAAATAAGCCAAGCCGAAAAAGACAAGTATCAAATGATTTCACTCATATGTGGAGTATAAGAACAAAGAAAAAATACTGAAGGAACAAAACAGCAGCAGACTCACAGAACCCAAGAACGGACTAATAGTTACCAAAGGGAAAGGGACTGGGGAAAATGGGTGGGAAGGGAGGGATAAGAGGGAAAAAGGGGCATTACGATTAGCAGATGTAATGTTGGGGGGGGCACGGGGAGGGCTGTACAACTCAGAGAAGACAAGCAGTGATTCTATAGCATCTCACTATGCTGATGGACAGTGACTGTAATGGGGTTGGTGGGGGGGACCTGATAAAGGAGTAGTTTAATAACCATAATATTGCACATGTAATTGTAGATTAATGATACCAAAATAAATTATATTAAGAAAAAAAGAGTTAATATAAGGCAATAATATCTGAAGAATGATGGCAATAACAGAAGCAGAGGAAAAGATTATACGACAATGGAAGAAACATATAAGAACCTCTTATTAAATGTGGTCAAGGAAGACTTTTCTGGAACTGGTATATTTATTTTCAGATTTTCTGACATAACAATTCGTCTTATACTCCAGTAATTCATACTTGATCACTTAACAGCATGCTGGTGAAAAATCTAAGGTCCTGGGTTTTGTCTGTGGGACTGAAAAGCATCTAGAAAGCCAAAATTTTTAAGGATAAGATAGCATTATGCTCCGTGATTTCTCATTTGCTGTTATCTTGTTCTCATTGAAGAGGGTGTTTTTGCCATGAAATCTCTAGATAGTACTAGAGCAGAATAATATTCTTTTCCTTTCTGGGTGCTTCACAAGCATTCTAAAGTGTTCAATTTCTTAGTTAGTACTTCTAGTGACTCATTTTAAAGCAAAATGTTTCTTTATATCCATGGAAGGCACCATTAAATCTGGTGCCCAGAAGCTACTTTTTTTTCTTCTGTTCTTTCGTCCTTTTTATTCCCTGGGTGAAAATCAGTGTGGACTCTGAGGTGTAATTCCCAGGAAAATCCAATCAAGGAAGGGCTGGCTAGTCCCAAGACACACTATCATTTGGTCACCAGTATTCAAGGTTGCTAATGAGAATCTTTTTTATTTGAGAAAATCAGTATTAAACTCTTTGTTTTGGAAAGATTTACAATCTCAGTCAGAATATGAAATTGTCCTTCCCTGAACGTAGAAAAATGCTCCTTCTTCAAGTACGATCATGTAAAATGTATGTAAAACAAATGTTTTACAGACTGAACATTAATCCAACCTACCCTCAGGTCTCTCCAATGATTGCTCAGTCGTTATTTCCCCTCTTAATCTACAGTTTTCTATTCAACATAGTTGTTGCATATGTATTCTGGGCAAGGCACAGCAAGAAGTATCAAGATGAGTAAACCAAGGCTCTTCTTAAGGGTATTGGAAGATTTTTTTTCGAAGAGATGACACTAAATTGGATTGTGAAATGGAGGGTGAGGTTTTGACTAGAATAGGGTGTTCAAGGAGGAGGAAACAGCATGATATTTTCATCTTCTCTATTTTTATTCTCTTCTATTCTTCCATTCTGTAGTTTCTTTGAGTGTTTCATAAACTCCTAAGTGATGTTTTCAGTTTCTGTTTTTTATAAGCTCCCAATTTCTGTCAGCTGGTTTTCAGCATCCATCAAACTAATTCTTTTCTTTCTCTTTTAGAAATTATAGCTCTTATATAACAGGAGCTTTCCATCTTCTCACAAAATTTGGAGGGAAGTGATCTATTATCTGAGAAGAATAATTCTTTGGTCTGATTCAGGTAAGAGTGAGTTCTAATTTCCATAGCCTTTCTTTGCAAATAGGATTAATGACATTTTCATCATGAGAATGAGTCATTTTTAGGGCTCAGAAGCAGTCAGTGGAATGCAGTAAAGTATGATTCTCACATTAAAACTCCACTATAGGGAGCTAAGATCAGGTATAGGCCACATTTCAGAAGTTGGGTGACAAGTTGTTGTTGTCTCTTTCTGGTATGCAAGGAGAGCAGGTTGAGAGTGGGAGAGTTTTAGCAGCCTGGATCAGTCAGGAAGCATGGCATAGTTAGGGACATATAAAACAAAAATTAAAATATTTTATAAACCCAGGTAACTTCATTGATTTCCTTTTAACGCCTCATGTAGAAGTGGCACAATATATAAATGGTTTAACTGAGAAAGGTCTAGAAAGGATAATTCTGTAGGCTAGGAACTTAGAAGAGACTAGATTTGGATAAAAAAGCCATCATGAAGGTCTTGGACAGTCAGAGACAGTACGAGGATAGTAGATAACTGAACAGGAATAGAAGTCAGTATGACAACAGATGGCAAAGGAACTGGTAGACACTAGAGATCCGCTTTGCTTTCTGTGAAATTTTATCAAGTGGCAAAATCTACTTCCTCATGTTCTTGAAGTTATTTTTGACTTTAGGTTATCAGTGACTCACACAGTAGTGTAGTGAAGAAATCCTGGACTCTGGAGTCAACTTGTTTTTTAATATTTTTTCTTTAAAGAGAAATATATGTGCAAAATAGAAAATTTGTGAAAGTGTAATGAGAAAAAATCACCCATCACTCCTTCCTAGAAAAACAGTGTTAAAATGTTGACATTTGATTCAGGTACTTGCATCTTTACAACAATTGCAAGAACTGGGTTTGAATTTGACATTTAGCTGTGCAAAATCAGGCAATTTACTTAGTCTCTTTGAGTCCTTGTTTTCTAATCTGTAAAATATGAACCATATTTTCTTTCCTATGGGCCCAAAAAGTATTTGGCTATTTTGTAACAAAAGATATGAAAGGTTTTTAGAAGCTGTAAACTTATAAATTTATGGGGAAAAAATAAGTTAATGTTATAAAATTTGCTATTTATATCCTGTACGAAATGATTAATAAGACGAGAAAAGAAACTGCAGCATTTATGGTTAGATGGAAGTTGAAGAAATTGTTTTAGTTGCAATTATGTGAAAGAATGGGAGCATTCTTAATTCAGATGAGCTTATAACTCATAGGATTCATATAGATCACAAGAACTAGTGATATTTTAACATACAGTGTCTTTATTCCCAGAGGATACAGAATGGCTATATAATATGTAATATTAATAGAATATTCTTTTCTAAAGCTAGTATGAGATCAGAATTAACAGAAATATGACCTGCAAGATACAGAAAATAATACTTTATAACTAGATAGACTCTCATTAATATTTTACAACCAAGACCCATTAGAAGATTATGAAATGGAAATGATGTATAGATAGTGAAGGAGATAAAAGAAATATTAATATGCTAAAAAGAGGTGAGAAAGTAGATGCCATTAATAATAAAAAGTGTTTATTCTGGATATCATAAGATTAAGGAGAGGTATAATTCTTTTTATTAGATTTAGATGATGGATCCTTTGGCATTTTTTACATATATAAAGGGTCAATATTGGTAGATAATAATAGTTTCCAACTCTACTGAGGATTTAGCTGAAGTAAATAGTCCAAAAAATCATCCTAAATAAATTATGTCTGAGGATTTGGAGAGTAGTGAATCAAACTATTTCTGAAACTCTCAAAGGATGCCCAAAGCAGGTTTTAGTATTTACACATTTGCATATATTTAGGCATGTATTTAGGCATGTATTTGGCCTCCAGACTACAATTTAAGTTGTTCCCGATATTAATGAATCTAGTTGGAATTGCTTTTTTTTCTTTTTTCAATTGTGCCTACATTAAGAATGAGAGAAGGGGAAATTAAATAAGATGGTTTTACTTAACTATCAAGAAGTGAATCTTTTAGAAAATAATTACATTAGCATCAGATAGTCTAATATCTAAGCCCTTGGATTACTTTTTCCCTGAGAACATTTTTGTATGTTCAATTAATAGATATGTCTTTGGTTCATGTAATGGGAATAACTTTTGATCTTTTTCTTTAACTATAGACTAGGCAGACAAAAAAAATAAACCTTTCTTCCCCCATGGAGTGACAATTCAAGCCTCCTCTAAAGTCCATACTGCCCCTCATCCATTACCACCAGTTGTTTTCTGTCCTTTGTTGAAAGAGCTCTCCTTTGGCTGATCTTTTTTTTTTTTGTCTTTTAAAAAATTGAAGTATAATTGACATATAACATATTAATTACATAACAACACAATGGGGATTTAAATCCTTAAGGATTTAAGTCCCCTCTATGTTAATGACTCTAGTTAGAATTCTTATTTGAGGAGTTATCTTGTTTAGGTCTAGCCAGTAAAACAGACATTACCAAAAGGGACAGAGATGCATACCCCACTATCTACAGTATTTCTCAGGAAGTAGGAAATCGTTAACAGTATGAAGCGATGCAGAGAGATCATAAGGATAGTGATTTAGCTACTCTGAGGTCTTTGGTGACCTTTATGAGACCAGTTTAGAGAAGGTCATCTATGGGCAATAGAGCAGATAGTATATAGGGGGAATAAATATTTCTTGAAAGCAGAAGTATAGAAGGAGATCACCCTGGCAAAATGGTATGAAGCCAAATTATAGCAGCATATTCTAAATGAGGAATTTGTACTTGCAGAGGCAATGAGAACCACTGAACATTTTTTGATGGTGCTACTTAGGAAGAGTAATCTGATGGCTATATTCAAGTTAGATGGAGAAAGATCAATTGTCCTGCATTATAGGATTTCAGTAATGGTTAGTAAATAAAGGACTTGAGAAAAGCAGGATGGATGAGATGCTTGTAAACTACATTACAATACTGTAATATAATACTTATTACACGTAATATAATATTATGGCCTAATAGATGATTATTAGTTTTGTTGCAGTCATGAAATTTCACATGCACAAGATTAATTTTCAAGCATCTAGGTGATCGTATTTAGTAGGCTGTGGGAAATATGACTATATTGTTTAGGATAGAATTAGGGATGATGATATACCCACTCAGATTCAACCAGCATTTATATGCTAGTAAAACTACTAGACCCTTTAGTATATATTGCCTTTCACACAGTGGTCAAACTATTGGGGAGGGTAAAATTAGAATACAATGAAAGCCCACTAGAAGAAGAGAACAAGGTAAGATCTTAAATAATGTTATTATTTATATAAAAAACTGTAAGGGCCCAGGGCAGCTGTCCCAAATGTGCCACAATGGCATATTGATTACTTTGAATTAAAATGAATGGAGAAACCGCTGGTGCAATAGGGATACTCTGACCCTCCTCTCTCACCCTGAAACCAGGAAATAAATCTTCTATGTGAAAGGTACCCTCCTTGAACTAGGAGGTACAGACACATCTTTATCACCAGACATAGGGAATTTAGATCTGGGAAGACTGCATAAACAAATCTTGTTACTCTTTTTTTTAACTAGTTTACAACTCCAGGCCAAATGCTATTTAGTATTCCTTACTAATTGAAGATCCCAAACATAAGTTTTCTCTGTCCTTTTAATTTATCACAGATTTATTGTCTCTTTGTCTAAAATGTATAAAAACAGCCTGTCTTGGTCATTTCTTTGGGTCTCAATTTTCCTGTTGGGCCTCCCTGTGCACATAATTAAACTTCGGTTTTTTTCTCCTGTTAATCTGTCTCATGTCAACGGATTCCTAGACCAGCTGGAAGAACCTTGAAAGGCAGAGGAAAATTATTCCTCCCCAAGAGAACAAAAGATGAAAAACCAGGAATGACAAAAGGAGCAGTTTGAGAATTAGGACTACCAGGAAGAGTTTACTGTCACTAAGGATGTTTATAGTAATATCATAGTTATTGAATTCTTGCTATGTGTCAAATACTGTTCTAAGCTCTCTACTCATGGCAGTTTTTGAGGCCAGTCTATTATTACTCCAATTTAACAAATGAGTGGATTTAGACACAATAAGCTTAAGTAACTTCTCTAAAGTCAGTGTAAGTGGTAGGGCAAGTGATTAAGCTTAAACCCAGCAGTCTGATTTGTGATTCGTCATTTTAAACCAATTTTTTACATCTGTTTCTCCAGAATATTAAACACAAGAAGGAAAATTAATAAATCAATTTGAATAAACTACATAGTACCCAAATTTGGATATTTGGGGGTGATTAACAGGGTTGGATTTTTATTTTAAATTCTAGTTCTTTGTTATCTTGCAGAGAAATTTTCACTTGCCTTTAAGAGCAGACTTCATTGTGACAGGAAATACTTGGGATGACATTAATTCTGTCTGGAGCCTTTAAAAAAGCAAACTCTCAAGTGAGCTTTTGTTTAATCACTTCATTACACAACAAAACATAAGAATACTGTTCTGCAAACACTGATGTCATGATATTTATGTCCCAGATTTTTAGGCACTTTTCTATTGTCAAGTTATTATTCCAACAGTTCTTAACAAGGAGTCTTAACACCGTGTATTAGGCGGCATTTATGTCCCTGTAGGGTATTAGAGAGTTAAAGCACTATCAGACTAGCCTGGATATATTGAATGAATCTTGGAATTGACTGGTTGATACAGATGATCTCTGAGGGTTCATCTCAAATATTATAATTCATATATATAAAGCACATATTAAGTGTATATGTTATTAGACTGATGTTGGATACTGGGCTATTGGAAGAAGCAGATGCCAATTTCAATAAATAATAATAATAGCATGTAAAGGGATTCACGATCAACATAAACAAGACCTTTTGAAGCTGAACAATTCAGATGGATATAAACAGAGGGTGATTATTCTTGAAATCCAAATTTGAGGCTTGAAGGTTAGGTGCAATGAATATCTTAAAGCACATAGGAGAAAGATGATAAGATAGAAATCATGAAGGGAAACAAAATAGGGATGATAGATTCAGGAGTCATTACATGTAAAACAATAAGAAGTTCCAGAAAGATAAAAGGGAATTTATTTATTGTACATGTGGAAAGGAGAAGAGGTAGGGGGAGTATTTTAAAGGTCTCATCTTAATTAGAGTTGGGGGAAAGCATAAAGGAAACAGAACATATTGGTAGGGAAGATAGTTGACATGTTAAAGTAACAGTAGAGGAATGTACTGGAAAAGGGATGATAAACATGAAAGAAAAGGATAGAATAGTTGGACTAGATGTTAACATGGGGGTGATAAAATGAATACCATCTTAATCAAACCAGTAAAAATTAAATATGAAAAATTACCACTTTTTGCTGATGACCTTATTGTAAACCTAAACAACCTGACACTTCATTAAAAAAACGATTACACCCAATAACAGAATATAGTAAGATGACTACATATAATAGACAAAAAGAAATTATTTTTCTCCATTCTAGCTAGAAAAATCTAGAAATGGCAATGAGAAAAGATATTCCATTCATAATGCCAAGAAATAAAACTACAAAATATATGGGAATAATTTTAACAAAGAAGGCATAGAATGTATATAAAAAATTGGCAAAATCTTATTGAAGGTCATGAAATAAGGTTTGAACAAATGGATGGGTATATTATGCTCTTAGTGGGAGGACACCATCAAAACAGTGTTGCTTCATTAAAAGTTTATACATAGATTCAATGCAATTCAAATCCGAAGACCAGTGGAATTTTTCCTGGGATTGGATTAAACAATCTTAAAGTTTATATGGAATAATATATGCTCAAAAACAGCTGAGAAATGTATGAAAAATAAGAACAGTAAAGGAAGAACTTCCTTTATTAGATATAGTGAGATATTATAAAGCCACCGGTGTGAAATACTGATATTTCTACAGGAATAGATGAATATGTCAGTGGAAAGAGATCCCAAAATAAGAGAATTTCATACAGTGCAAAAATGGTAGTTAAATTCAGTGGAGAAAAAAATGGGCCATTTAACATACAGTGCCACTATATTTCTGTTCACTTGAAAGAAATTAGCAATGGACTTATATTTTAAGACATATACAAAAATGATAGAGCACAGTCCTAAATAGAGATAAAAAATAATAAAATATTGAAAGAAAATCCAAGCACATACACAGGTGATCCAGGAGCAAGGGAGATATTAACTAAGACTAAACTCAGTTTCTATGAAAGAAGTAATAGTTGTATTTAACCATACAACAATGAAAAACTTGGGTGTAAACAAAGAAACCATAAATGGAATTAGTGGATAACCGATTTAGAAAAAAATATTTAACAAATGACAAAAGCTTAAGACATTTTTATATAAAAATAACTCTTACAAATTGACAAGAAGACAGCACAGTGGGAAATGGGAAAAGACATGAATAAGCAATTCGCAGAAGAGCAAATCCAAATTGCGAGGTTCAAGTTTATTGGTTGTCAGGGAAATGAAAATTAGAGTTAACAGTGAGCAATCACTTTATATTTACTTACTGCCAACCATTAAAAAAAGTGTTAACATTTAGTCTTGTGGAAATATGTGTTGTTATAGCCTTTTTGGAAACAGTAAGGCAAAACTACTAAAATTAAAAATAACACATACTTTAAGCTACTGATTCCACTCCTGGGAACTGATGATACAGAGGAAAAGCATCAGTACACAGTATGTATGTATAAGGATATTTATTTTCAGCATTGTCTGGAGGGGCCAAAAAACTAAAAACAGGGTAAATGCTTATTACTTCATAAATAAATTATGGTCTATCCACACTGTGAATATTAGGCAGCCATCAAAAAGAATAAATCAGAGCACCTTCCAGACAGTTCTGGTGCCTTTTTGCACATATTTCCATTCTGTGGCATATTTCAGTATAGAAACTAGAAAGTATAAGTCTACTTCCTGATGCACCTCTCCTTAAATTCTTAGGTGACTACATTTCCTTTCTTAATTATATGCTGAAGACCAAACTAAATTTGAGGGACATGATTAAATAATACCAAAGGTCTAGACATGGAAAAATGCCTGGTCCTGGCTGGCTGTGATCCTGTAGTATGTAAACTCTAAGTAACTTGGTACAATGGCAAGGTGATTATTAGTTTTGGACATTCATTTAACTCTAAAGCCAGGACTTCCTTTTCAACTTAAAAATTTTGCTTTCTCCCTCTTATGTTTTATTCAGAGTCAGCCTAGAATACGAAGTTGATGGATGGGGGAAATCACTCTGTGGTGTTTGACTTTTTGTTGCTGGGACTCACCAGTTCTTGGGAGATTCAGATTGTTCTTTTTCTGTTTTTCACAACATTTTATATAGCAAGTATGCTAGGAAACCTTCTTATTGTGCTCACAATCATCTCAGACCATCACTTACATTCCCCCATGTACTTCTTGCTGGCAAATCTCTCTATCATTGACACAGGTGTTTCCAGCATTGCAACCCCAAAGATGATTTATGACCTTTTCAGAAAACATAAAGTTATCTCCTTGAAAGCGTGCATTACTCAGATGTTCTTTATTCACACTGTTGGGGGTACAGAGATGGGGCTGCTCATAGTCATGGCCTATGACCGATACACTGCTATCTGTAAGCCCCTCCACTACCTGACCATCATGAGTCTAAAAATGTGTATTTCTCTTTTGGCTGTTGCTTGGACCATTGGGCTTACCCACTCTGTGGCCCAACTGGCTTTTGTTGTAAACTTACCCTTTTGTGGTCCCAACAAAATGGATAGCTTTTATTGTGACTTTCCTCGGTTCATCAAACTTGCATGTACAGACACATACAGACTGGAGTTTCTGGTCACTGCCAACAGTGGTTTCATCTCCATGGGCACATTCTTCATCTTGCTTGTCTCTTACATCTTCCTTCTGGTCACAGTTCGCAAACACTCTTCAGGTGGTTCATCCAAGGCCCTCTCCACTCTCTCAGCTCACATCACCGTGGTGGTCTTTTTCTTTGGTCCTTGCATTATTGTCTATGTGTGGCCATTCCCTACCTTACCCATAGACAAATTTTTAGCTATCTTTGATGCCCTTATCACTCCTTTTATGAATCCTATTATCTATACATTTAGAAATAAGGAGATGAAGGTGGCAATGAGGCGATTGTTTGGTAAGGTTTTAAGCTTCAGGAAGACTTCTTTCATGCATAGCCCAAGAAATTCAGATTCATCTTGACTACTCTTGGAAATCAATCTTTTTACACTTTTCACATATCTTTTCAGTTTAGTTAGTGATTTCAATATACACTGTGAAATCTCTCTAAAAGAACTCTCTGTTCTGATCTGGTCAGTTTTTCACTGGGACCCTGAAAATTTTGAGGAGGGAATTCAGCCTTGGAATGTAGTGTCTTTCCTGTTTATTGAAGACTGGTGAAGGCTGAAATTCTACATATTGGGCACATTTTTCCACTAAAACAAAATGCTGGATACTTTTCTCTTTGGTAATGATTCTCAAAGACAGCTCTTCTAATCTACATGTGTATCAATATTCATGTTCTCTGAGTTTCTCAGTGTCCTTAGACCTGGAGGAACTAGCAAAATGAACACAAATTGCCAAGGTAGATTTGAGAATTTGAGACTTCTAACATCTAGTTTTTCCCAAACACATTAATATTTAGTTATTACTAAGGTTTTTAGATTTGGTTAGTAATGGAAGGTGAAACTTTGGATAAATCATAAAATGATAGCTTAGGAAATGTGATATTATTAATTAATCAAATGTTTTGAGACCAGAAGATGTAAATTCCTACACCAGTGTGTATGATAAATATATTGTATCCCAACTATATCCTAAACAACAGTCACTATTTTTATATGGCAAAAAGAACTATGTGAATATTAAGAGATTATAAATGTATTGAATATTTTGGAGCTATAAAGAAATGAATAAATGAATAAAATGTAAAAGAGATTTCTCTATAATGTAAAACAGGTTTATAACTAAAAAATGAAATACAAAATGTAGGCATTACAAAAGAAAATTTATTACAAAACTGTCTACAAAGAGATTAAAATGATAAGAGGGTATTAAACTTTCCATGTGATAAAGTATATTGTATGTAATTATTTAAAAAAACAAATACATTGCTCAGAAGTATAAATAACTATTCAAAGAGTATCTCACTGTTCTTTCTGGGTTACTAAGTGAATAGGGGCAGGTGTCGAATGATGGCCTTATTATTCATGTGTAGGTTAGGCAACTTGTTATGAAACTGGCTTTCATCCATGAGCATCCAAATGATCACTGGCAGCAATAGATTATTATTAAAATAGGGGAAAACTAATGTGCAAGGCTGAAATTAATGTTTCTGACATATTTTACTCTCTCCCCTACACAAATTTGCAGGTGAATCTCAGCTAACAGATCACCCCTCTCAAGTTTAAGAGATGTGTTGGCATTCCTCTTGGGCAGTTCTCACCTTCATGTATTAAAATTTTTCATCCTTTCAAAAATTGAGATATAATTTACATATAACATTATATCAGCTTCAGTGTACAATGTAATGATTCAATATTTGTATAATTATGTAATGATCGCCACAATGCCTAGTTAACATCCATCACCACACACATTTACAAACTTTTTTCTTATGGTAAGAACTTTTTTTCTTGTGGTAAGATCTATTCTCTCAGCAACTTTCAAACATATAATATGGTATTATTAACTACAGTCAGTATACTGTCCATTACATCCCTAGGACTTATTTTGTAAATGAAAGTTTGTACCAAATTTTTTTAACTGGCTTTCCTTTGGTGTATATATAGTTATCAAATTTTACTAATAGGAAGCATACTATAATACATTACTGTGTGCTTTTCTGATTATTTTCTCAGGATAAAGTCTTTGCAATATAATGATTGGGCAAAGAATAACCATATTCTTAAGACTTTTGGTTCACATTACTAATTGTCCTCCTGAATGAGGAGGATTTTGTTGAAAGATTTAGACACTGATTTAAATGTTTTCATTTTCATTAAAAAAAATACTCAAATTTTTCTTGAGATTTCTATTGATCCATATATTGCTTAGAGATAGATTCTTTAATGTAAACACATTTTGGGGGTTTTACAGATATTTTTCTGTCATTAATTTCTTATATATTTACATTGTTGTCAAAGAACACATGTATTATCTCAGCTCTTTGACATTATTGAGGTATGCTTTATTGTCCAGAATAATGGCTATTTTTATGATATTTCACTTAAAGAATGTGTGTTCTGCTGTTATTGGTGGTGGAATACTCTATAGATATGAATGAGGTTAATAGTGTTTTTTAAGTCTTCTACACATTTCTTGATTTTTTGTCTACTTATTCTATTAACTAGTGAAAGTATAGCATTGTAATTTTTAAGTGTAGTTATGGATTTGTCTATCCTTTGACTTTTATTTGTTTTGTTTCATGTAATTTTTAGGTTTGTATTCAGTACATACACATTTAGGATTATTATGTCTACTGAGGATCTGAGTCCTTTATATTATGAAATTATTATGAAATTGAGTTTTCAATTTAAATGTTCAAGTTTCCAATTTCAATTTCAATGATTCCATCCTATCTTCACTATTGTCTTATTAGCTATACATCATCATTTTTACTGTTTGCTTTAGGATTTACAATATACATATTTAGCTCATAATAGACTCATTTAAAATAATATTATGCCGCTTAATATACAGTGTAAGAACCTACAACAGTCATCTTCTGTTTCATGCATTTTACATCCACATTATAATTGTTACATTACTTTTTGTTTAAAAAATTTAATCCCCTCAGCTGTTTGTTTGAAAATGTCTTTTGTCTTTTCAAGCTGCTTTTTATTTATTTATATATATTTTTATTAAGATATCATTGATATACAATCCTATGAAGGTTTCACATGAGCAACATTGTGGTTACAACATTCACCCATATTATCAAGTCCCCCCCACATACCCCATTGTAGTCACTGTCCATCAGTGTAGTAAGATGCTAGAGTCACTACTTGTCTTCTCTGTGCTATACTGCCTCCCCCCTCCCCCCCACATTATGTGTGCAAATCATAATACCCTTTCTCCCTCCCTCCCCAACACCCTCCTCACCCCCTTCCTTTTGGTAACTGGTAGTCCCTCCTTGGAGTCTGTGAGTCTGCTGCTGTTTTGTTCCTTCAGTTTTGCTTTGTTGTTATACTCCACAAATGAGGGAAATCATTTGGCACTTGTATTTCTCCGCATTTGTCTTTTTTAAACTTCAGTTTTGAAATATATTTTTGCTATGTAAACAACTATTAGTTGACATATTTTTCTTTCTTTAAAGTACTTTAAAAATGTCCTTTATTGTTTCCTGGCATGAATAGTTTCTTTCTTCTACTCCCAATTATTTTCCTTTTTAAGGTTTTTGAGCTATTTTTGTTTGGTCTGTCAAGTGAAATTTATAATCAATTTATCTAGGTCCTGAAAAAGCCTGGTGATACTTTCACTGGGATCACATTACATTTAGAGATTAATCTAGTGAAAATTGACATCCTTGTGTTTTTCTTTTTAGTTCTTTCCTTTTACATATGTCTTTCTGCCAAAGTTTTTCCAATTTTTTAATTATATACTTAAATCTCACAGACTTTTCTGGAGTCTCCTCCCATCCCCAACTGTCTACTAAAGGTTAAATTCAAATACTACTGTCTCTATAGCTAGCTAGAGGGAAATATTGATAAAATAAACTCCTTGGAGTAAGTATTCTCTCTTATTTTTTAAATGAAAATTGTTGAATAGGAAATTTATATTAAAAAATTAGAAAAGGTTATTCAAGGATCCAATTCCTTTTCCTAGAGGCTAGCAATTTTGCCTTTTCTTTTATATTTACTTGCATGTGCATGTATAGAATATTATCTCCCATTCCACCTTCCTTTTCTTGTAACAATGGTTTCCTACTAGTCATTATCCTGTACCTTGTTATTTGAAGGAATTTCATATCCATATAGAGCTTCCCCAATCTTTCCTTGTGGCTCTGCACTATTCATTTATATGGATGTTCCACAATTTATATAGCTATTCCTTTATTGATGAACATTCCCACTTATCTTGTGCAGTTATAAATTTTAAACAATCATTTTGTTGAATAAAACACATATTAAATCTCTCATGTCATCTAATACATGTCTGTTTTCAATTTTTTCAATTTTCACAGATATCTCTGTAGCTCCCCCCCCATCTTTTTCATTATATCAAAGAGACTAATTTTTTTCAGGTTTTATTTGATCTTTTTCTGACTTTACTATAATTTTTTGAAAGGCCATATATTTTATGGTGGAATTTTATGAAATTACCAGAATAGGCAAATCTATAGATATAGAAAATCTACTAATGGTAACAAATGGTTGGGGCATAGGAGAATGGGGATTGACTGATAATGGATGTAAGGTTTCTTTTGGGGGTAATAAAAATGCCAAAATTAGATTGTGGTTGCATGGCTCTGTAAATTAAAAAACACACTGAGTTATACACATTAAAAGAGTGGATATTATGGTATGTTAATTATATCTCGATAAAACTGAAAATAAGGAATTAAGTTGAAATAATGTTATTCTCAGAAGGAAAACCATAAAAATTTGTCATAACACCAGATTTAAAAGAATAGTTGAAAAAGTTGTTCAAGAGAACAGTAATGAGAAAACAAATCCTACCATCTGCAACAATGTGGATGGAGCTAGAGGGTATTATGCTCAGGGAAATAAGCCAGGTGGAGAAAGACAAGTATCAGATGATTTCACTCATCTGTGGAGTATAAGAACAAAGAAAAAACTGAACGAACAAAATGGCAACAGACTCACAGAACCCAAGAATGTGAGACAGGGACCATGGGCTTAGACAGAATAGGGTGAGAGCCTCCGGAAAAAGCAGGGCAGAATATTTGCAGTCAGATCAATGTAACTACATGCAAGGAAACCCCCTACCAAAACTCTGTATTAAACATTAAGCTCTAGGGTCATTCTTCAGTAAGATCAGTTAATGTTCCCCAGATAAAGAAGAGTAGTTGCACATGTTTTTATTATGCTAAGCATTTGTAAGATTCACTTTAGCATGCTAAAAGGCCCAGGCCTATGTGCTGTCTTTCCTCTTTCATATCTGATGGGGTGATTTTACAAACTGGGCAACTAATTTAGCATGCAGACCCAGCTGTAAACAACATAGTAAAAGGCAGGAAGGATTCCACCTTAAAGATAAGATTGCATTTTAACACCCAGGAAGTTTAAGAAGCAAGATTCTTAACTTACTCTTTAGCCAACAGACAATACTGCAGCCCACCTTGGGGGCTGGGCAGGCTGCCTTTTGATATGCTCCTAGACCAGGATGCATGTGTTCCAGAGAGAAGTCCGGCAGGAAATTCCTTGTGTTAAGTTAATTCTAGATATTCAGACACCACTTAACAAGTCCACACCCCTAAGCTTTTTTTCATGTTCTCAAAAAATCCTCATTTGCCTATAAAACCCCTGGACAATGCACTGGACTCTCTTGTCCCCACCTGGCGTGAGCTGGGAGCTCTGTCCTTTCACTTTATCTCTAAAGAAAAGCCTGTACCTTGCTTTCCTACCTTGAGTGTTTGTGAAGCTCATTCTTCAGCTTTGTGAACTAGAACCCAGCATCAAAAGGACTAATGGTTACCAAAAGGAAAGGGACTGAGGAGGATGGGTGGGAGGGGAGGGATAAGGGGGAAAAAGGGGGATTATGATTAGCACACAATGTGGGGGGTGGGCACAAGGAAGGCAGTATAACACAGAGAAGACAAGTAGTGATTCTATAGCATCTTACTACCTGATGGACAGTAACTGTAATGGGGTATGTGGTGGGGACTTGATGATGGAGGGAGTCTGGTAACCATAATGTTGCTCATGTAATTGTACATTAATGATGCCAAAATAAAAAAAAAGAGAGAACAGTAACGATAAAACAAGGATATTTGGTGTATCAGAACAGAAAATCAATGGAATGATAAATGTAACAGTCTTTTTTTCTCCTCTTGACTTTTATGCTGAGTTTGTAAAATAAGTTTGGGAATTTTCCCTCCCCTTCAGTTTTTTTTGGGGATAGTTTAAGGATTGATGTCAACTCTTTAATGTTTGGTAGAATTTCCCAGTAAAGCCATCAGGTCCTGTGATTTTCTTTGTGGGAGGTTTTTGATTACTGATTCAATCTCTTTACTGAAATTTGTTCAGGTTTTCTATTTCTATATGATTTAGTCTTGATAGGTTACATGTTTCTAGAAATTTATCCATTTCTTCTAGGTTATCCAGTTTGTTGACATATAATTATTTATGGTAGTCTCTTAAGATCCTTTAAATTTTTGTGGTGTCAGTTGTAATGTCTCCTCTTCCACTTATGATCTGAGCAGTCTTTTTTTTAAAGTACAGTGAAAGTTTTTAAATTTTGTTTATTCAAAAAACCAGCTCTTAGCTTTGTTCTTTTCTATTTTTAGTTTCAATTTCATTTTATTTTTGCTCTAATCTTTTTTTGCTATTTCTTTCCCTCTGAAAACTTTGTTCTTTGTTCTTTTTCTAATTCCTTGTAATGTAAAGTCAGGTTACTTGAGATATACATGTTTTTCTTTAACCAGCCATTTATTGCTATAAACTTCTATTTAGAACTGCTTTTGCTGTACACTGTAAGTTTTGGCCTGTTGCATTTCCATTTTTATATTAAGCTATTTTTTGATTTGGTTGTTTGACCCACTGGTTGGTTGTTCAGGAGTCTGGCTTTATTACTAAATTTAAATTTTCTTATATTGTGATTAATGTATGTTTTCTATACTAGTTCCATTTTTTTTGGAAATTTATTGTGATATAATAAAAATGGTCACATAAATGGTTTCCATGGGTACTTGAAAAGAAGGAATAGTCTCAGTTTTAGCTTTCGGAGTATGATGTTACATAGATGTATCTTATGTATGTATTTCAGATCTTTTATATCCTCTTACATATTTTTGTCTATTTGATCTGCTATATCAGAGACACAGAGAGTTATCTGGCCCATAGATATTAATTCATTCGTTATATAATCATTTTGAATTTCACATTACAATGATAACAGGTACAATCCAAAATGATTATAAAACAGATAAATATCTATGGACAAATAACATAGCTGTTTGTTTTCTTTTTGCATTTTTCTCTGATAAATGAGGCTTAATATTTTATTCTAGTGCCTGATGAGATTTAAATATTTAGTCATTTCCACTTCCTCATTTTCACACCCAATTTGTATTATTTTACTTTTCTATCTTTTCACTATTTAGTAAATCAAAACATCCATTACTTGATTTATAATTTTAAATAATGTATTTTGACCCCAATTCTGAAAGATGAGGCCATTATACTATCAACACTACTCATTATCCCCTTTGCCTTTCCATCTTTTACTAGTATCATTTCTAATTTTAGCTTTAGTTCTATAATGAAATAAACTCAATGTTTATTCTGGTTGACTGAAGTTTGCACTCTAGTAGTTTTTTCAAGATGATATTTTGGATAGTTTTTTACATTTTTACATTTTCCATGCTCAAAAATATTTTCCTGTTATGTTTATACTTGAAAGATAGTGTAGCTGTGTATGAGTTTCTTCTTTCCTTGAGGTCTTTTTAAGGATTCCTTCAATGTTTTCCGATGCTGATGACACTTTGGCAGGCTTAATTTTTCTCCCTATTAGTAATTAAAAATTTTGCCTATATGTTCATAATATTTTTCAGTTATTTCTTGTGTTGAACATTTTGTGGCAGGCTTTTTTTGTGTTTTTGTTTTTGGATAGAACATTCAATCTGGAAAGTCATCTTATTTCTGCAAAGTCTTCTTAAGCAATAACCTTAAAGATGTATTCTATTTCTTTTGAGTTTTCTTTGGGATTCCAATTATGTGTATATTGAATATTTCAAATCTGTATCCTCTCTCTACCCCTTTTAATCTCTTAATTTTCATTTCATTGGGTTCATATTCCCTGTTTTGTTTTGTTTCTTTTTACCTCATCTTATTTCACATTCGGCAGTGTCTGTTTAACCCTGCTCTCTTTCCTATTTTACCTTGATATCTGTGAGTAATTTTTTTCTACTATTTTTTCCTTGAAGTTTGTTAATACTTAATCTCTTTCTGTTGTTTTGTCACATCTTTTTGAGCTTTTAAATCTCTAATCATGTCTTTTTTCAATAAAGCTGATCAATCCCTTATGTTTAAAGAATTCATGGTGAAATATTTGGTCCTGCTTTTCATCTGCTCTGTGGCAATATTTTTTCTGGGGTCTTGTCCCTGTCATTTGTTTCATGTTTACATTCTCTTTTTTGTTGTGTGGATCTTGTGCTGGCTTTTTAAATTTTTTAAATTTAAATTAAAAAATTTTTTTCTTTTAAAAACTACTTTTCCTTTATTTAGTATCTTACAGCTTAGAATGTACAAATGTTTGTCCATGGTAATCTTACACTCTTTCTATTATGAAATTTTAATTTGCTTCAAGATCTTGTTTTATGAACTCTTTTACCCTCTTTCTCTTTCCTCCATTCACTTCTTTCTCTTTTCTGGTGAAAATTTAGCTTAAGCATTACAAATGAATAGGTTTTTCCATGTGCGTAGCTTAGGGTCTACTGTTCATTCTGCATCCTTGTCATTGAAGGATGAAGTTCTGTCTCTGAGCTTGGATGGAGGTATGTGAGGAGAAGGCAGAATGATATTCCATGCATATAGGCATACTGCCTAGGTCACTTCAGACTGACATTCCCTCTATGCTCCTTCCCCTACATTCTTGGTTCTAGGGGAAATGTAGTGTCTCTTCTTTCCCTTCCTTTTTTGTTTCTTGCGGTGAGTACTTCCAAAATCTACTCTCACAGCTGCTGGCTTTTTAAAAAAATGGGATAAATTTTTCATGCACCAACTTTTTGTACAAATTTCATGTCAGGGAACATATGTAACCGTGTCCTAGTTTAGCAGGATTTCTTAGCTAATTTTTCTTTTCTTTGTGTAAGCTTTTTTCTTCTTCACTTCTATGAGCCATTGGAATTACTCAGGCAATTATAGGGATGTACATAATACAAAAAGATTTTCTTTCTTCTCTTCCCTTTACATAAACATATATTACTTACAATTTGCATTTACTACTTCTATAATAATTAGTAAAAAATGCCAGGATTATATTTATTTTCTGCATTTTCCCTCATTTGCTAAGTCATATATGTAAAAATAGATGTGATATCTGATACGTTTTCTTTGATGTTTTTCTCCTCTTTTTGTACTTTCTTCATTTCTCCCATGAATCAATAAGAATACTATAGCTGTATACAACATAGGAAACTTTGGAACTGGAAGGCACTGTAGGAATTATTTTCTATAGTCTGCTCATTTTACAGATGAGGAAATAACCCTATAGAGATATGAAATAAGTTATCTGAAGTTATAGAGTGAGTTATTTACTAAACTTGAATAGAATTTAAGTCTCTTCTCTTCTGATTCCTAATCCATAGTCAAGCCCAGCACATTATAGTTGTTACTGACTTTATAAAACTATTATCTTTAGTGTGAAGTTGTGGATCTATAAACAGTTCCATATTATGAATATGCTAGCATTTGATGTATAGTGGAACAGATTTACAAATAATTCACACACACACACACACACACATCCTGAGAATTCCTATAAAATTTCTTGTTTTACCTGCCAAGGTTCTTTGGTGGAGTTGATTTTAATATAGATATAAGAAACTGTATATTTATGTACTCCTTGGAGATCCTTCCTTATATGAAATAAAGATTTCAAATTAATAAAGAAATGGTGTTTTCTTAGTTTTTTTTTCTCATCTTTTTCCTCTATTTCGTGACTCAATAATAGCTTCCTCTGTTGGTCTGCCAGGATTCTGGGTGACAATTCCCAGTGAACTCATATCAGTACCAGATCCTGTCTCTGCAGTATCATTTGGCCAGTAATCTCCTATGTGTCAGTTAGTTGTATCTCCTACTATAATAGCATTTCTATAGCTATTTGTGCATGAATAATGCCAGTTTTAACCAGGGAATGTTGAATGTGGTTAACTCTTTGGAAATAGTCACGTGTTAGATTTTTAAATAAGTGAGTTGGGGACAAACATAGAAATAGCTTAGGGATATTTGTGTCCAATGTTGAAGTCGCCAAAGGCCAGTAATGAATAAATGTTTCTGGTGACAGGATTGTTTTGTATAAAAATCAATTGAATGTTACCTTGTACAACAGAAGCAGTTTCAGTTGAACTTAATGAGCAAAAATCAGTACAAATGAGAAGAAAAAGGGCATGCAATCAAAAACTGAAATTACTTTATTTCCCCCCATTGCTGTCCAAGGTTGAGATCCAAAAAAGGGAATTTGAATGGTTAGGAGACAGTCTTGTAAGTTGGAATAGAAGCTCAATTGGTTTGGTTCTGGACTTGATTTCATTTGATGTGGAGACAGAACACCTTTGTTTTCTCCATCAATTAGAGAGTAGGAAGAACTGAACCTCCTCTATGTGAATCTAAAGGAATTCATGTGGATCAAGACAATGGTGGTCTGGGAGGTCAACCAGGATGCTCTGAGATGCAGGTATTACACATATTTACCTTGTCTTAGTATGGTTTTTTAAATAGCGAGGATGAATTATGGGTGTGTTTGAAGGAGCTGAAGGAACTCAGATGCTTGTGAACACCTGAGGACAAATCTTCCTTCTCTCTTACTTAGATCTGCCTAGAATGCTGAGAGTAGAACATGGGGCATCCAGAAAGGGAAGGTGTGTCATACAGTCAGAAAGTCATGAGAAAAAAGCAAAGTCTTCTCTATATACTGGTTAAGAGGAAGATCAGAGAATCGGTATCAATGCTACCATTTAACTGTTCTAACCTGTGGCTTCCCCATCTCTTGGTCTCAAGGAGCTAGTAATACTAACTTTTATGGTTTTTGTAAATATCCAAGAAGGTAGTATGTGTAAAGAAGTTATTGTGGTGTCCTGCACATGGTGGTCACTGTTTTTGTTTTGATTTTGATTATCATTATTTCCATACATAGCTCATCAAACACTTCTCCAGAATGGGACATATTTCCTGATTATATCTCAGTATTCTTTAAGCTCAGATATGAAGCTGTACATCCAAATAAATTATATCCATATTTTAAAGTGCAGCATAGGTCTTGATTTCTTTCTGAACACATCCCTGATCACTCTGGCCCATGGGTATTTTTCTGCTTCAAAAATTATATGAGCATACTACTTATTTGACATTCTCTGTATGGCACATTTATTATTATTTGTATTTGTTGTGTGTGCTAAAATGCAAAAAGGCTTAAGAGTGGTAAGCATCTTAATACTTCAGAAAGTCCATAGTGTCCTGGAACAACGTATTACACTTAGAAGGCATCTAGTAAATGTTTGTTGATTGATTACAGATCATTATGAAAAAGGGAAAAAATGATATAGCAAATTTACAATATGCTAATTGAGTCACATAAGTACTCCAAAAGAAATTAGAGGAGAGGGAGATTGATATGAAGAGAGGGCTTTTCTATGGGATATGGGACTTAAACCAATTTCAGACAAGGGAAAAGATAGTGAGTACAGTAGCAGTTCAAAGCAGAATATTATCATGGTGAGCCTCATTACATATTAGGCTAGTATTGTGTTACAGAACCATAGAAATGTTAGGCTTGGAAGGATCATTTAGCATCACACATCTCAGTCTCTTTAGGTAATGAAACTAAGTTCAAGAAGTCAGTTGAGTTTGTAGAAGAGATGGGAGAAATAACTTACTGAAGTTCTCATGGACTTAGGGCTGGAACTTGACAACTCTTCTGATAAGTGCAATGTTCTGTCCACCATTCCATGAACTGTGAAAAGTGAACACGGGATGGGCAATGATCCACAATATCAATCACATAGAATTTTGCTTGCTACGTTGCATTAGCTCATCCATGTTTGGATTTACAGCATCAACCTCTTCTTAGGCTTGTCCTTACCCTAGCATATGCTGTCACAGTTCAAGATTTGTGAGTGCTTTCATTCCCTGAGCTGTGCTACAGTAACTGGATACCTTTAGGGTTTCTACATTACCTTTTCTCTTGAGGAGGAAAGGTAAATGTGATTTGATAAAACTGCAATAGAATGACGCTAAATATGAGGGAATATTAATGGGACTCCTAGCATTGCAAATAGGAAGCAATAAAAGGGGTAAGAAAATGAAGGTCATCAGAAATTGCCTGAGGTTTGGGGAACTTCATGGGCAGGAAGCACAAGCTGTGAGGGAGCATTAATGAGTTCATGTCTATTTCCTCTTTCTTCTCTCATGTCATTCCATGGCATTCCTTCGATGTCTCTCATAACCCTCCTGATTCAGAAGAACGTTTCACCTAATCTCTTATCAATAGGGAATGAGGGAAGCTGGGGAGTTAGAAGCTGTGCTTTGTAGTAGTGAGTTACTGCCTCTTTTCTGCAACTACAGTTTAAGGGATTATATTAGAAGTGTTTTGTCTATGTGAAGGCAATATTTTCTCTTTACAATTTGAACCTCATCTAGTCAATAACTCCCCACAAAGTTGATTTCGTTTTCACTCTCTTTTTCAGGTAAAATTAGTGTCACCCCTGCTTGCAGAGGCAATGGATGGAGCCAATCACACCGTGGTATCTGAGTTTGTGTTCCTGGGACTCTCCAGTTCATGGGAGATGCAGCTTCTTCTTTTCCTCTTTTTTTCTGTGTTCTACATGGGAAACCTGATGGGAAACCTCCTCGTTGTGTTCTCTGTGAGCGCTGACCCTGACTTGCACTCCCCCATGTACTTCCTGCTGGCTAACCTCTTTTTTCTTGATGTGGGAGTTGGCTCTCTTGCAGCCCCCAAAATGATTTATGACCTTTTCAGAAAACACAAAGCCATCTCTTTTGGGGAATGTACAACTCAGATCTTCTCTATTCATGCCACTGGGGCCCAGAAATGGTGCTGTTCATCAGATATGTGGCCATCTGTAAGCCTCTCCACTACCTGACCATCATGAGCCCAGGCAGGTGCATTTTGATTTTGGTCACAGCCTAGGGCCTTGGCCTCACCCATTCAGTGGCCCAACTGGCTTTTGTTGTACACTTGCCCTTCTGTGGTCCTAATGTATTGGGCAGCTTTTATTGTGATTTTCCTCAACTCATTACCCTTGCTTGCACAGATACTAATAGACTGGAGTTAATGGTCACAGCCAATCGTGGGCTCATCTCTGTGGGTTCCTTCTTCATATGGATTATTTCTTACATATTTATTCTGGTCACAGTTTGGAAACGCTCTTCAGGTAGTTTAGCCAAGGCCCTCTCCACTTTGTCAGCTCATGTGACTGTGGTGGTTTTATTCTTTGGGCCATTAATCTTCTTCTACACGGGGCCCTTCCTCTCATCACACTTGGACAAGTTTCTTGCCATCTTTGATGCAGTTCTCACTCCTTTTCTGAATCCAGTCATCTACACATTCAGGAATAAGGAGATGAAGGCAGCCATGAAGAAACTCTGCTCCCATCAACTTGTGAGTTACAGGAAGATGCCCTAAATACTCTAAAGATAAAAATAAAACCCCTTTAGTTCTACACTCAATGGCAGTAGAAAAAATTAAGTTATTGAGATTTCATATCTCTGTTAGTCTTATGTACTAGGTCACATTCAGGCATTCACCATGTTGCTGTGTATCCCTGCTGCCCTGACCAGTGAGGGTGAAGGGGGCCACCACTGGAGACGTCTGTGTTTTAGACTCTGTGCTGGGTGTTTTATAGAAATAATTTTAATATTTATGATAATCTGAGTGACATTTTGATTTTGATTTTTTTTGGATAAATTAAGAAATGCTTTCTGCTTATTCTCCTTTAATTAGTATGGAAAATGTTCTCAAACCAAAGCTGAAAATCACATTGATCCAACAGTTACCACTGTCTTATCCTTCAAAAGGTGCCAAATAGAGAACATGTTCAACAATTCAGTGTTGGAAATGAGCATATTATTCCATTTTACTGTTATACTATCCCTGCTTTGAATTGTTTAATGTCTTTTTCTCAAACTACTAAACTGTCATAATACTCAGTTGGTTTGATTTTTTTCCCTCTAAGGTATCTGTTTGTTTCCTATTGCCCCATATCCTTTGGTTGTTTAGAGAACTTTAGAGTTGTGGAAAAGAGAATTGTGGAACTTTAGAACTGGATTTTAGAGAGATCATTTGTTCCATTCCATTTATTTTATAGGTGGTAATACTCTGGCAGAGATGCTAAGTGATAGCTCTGGGGTGAGAATCAGGTCTCCACACCCTCCCCTAACTTTATTAAGGAATAATTGACAGATATAATTGTATAAATTCAGTGTATAATGTGATGATTTGATATACATATGCATTGTGAAATGATTAGCAGCATCAAGATAATTAACACATCCATCACCTTACATAGCTAACTCTTTTCTCCTTACTTTAGATTTAAAAAATTGAAAAAGAAATCTAGGTCCACTTGTTAATTTGGTTTCTGAGCTTTCCATTAAGAGTATTCTTCTGGCACTTTATTGCTTTCCTATTTCTGATCCTTATGACAGTAGAAGTGACACAAGTGGGGCTGTTTTTCTTTTCAAAGGCACTAATTTCACATGGTTATTTGTTGTGTCTGAGTTCTTTATTTACAGCCCAAGAAGAAATTTCTGGTTATTTTGTAACTGTGTGATTATATCATCACTCATTCATGGTCTCATCCATGCTTTTACTTATGTTACCTATAAAAATCCACAAACAGTATTCCTCTGTATTCCTTTTCTACTCCAATGAACTCTCTAAAGGGCGTTCTCCATAACTTCTGTCTCCACCAAGATTTGGCAGTTAAGTAAGCATCAAACATTTCCTATGTGAATATTTAAGCCTTCCTTGGTCTGTTTCTGTTAGCGGATCATGCTTCCTATGACTGAACAGCCGAGGCACTTTAGGACTTCTGGGATCCAAAGGTAATATGGTCCAGAGATAAAATCTTTCTGATCTATAAACAAATTAAGCTATTGATTTGTAAACTAATAATTATGATAAATTATTACTGATTCCTACTTGTTTTAAAGTTTTAAAAATCCTTAAAAAATGTCACATATATATGTACTCATAGTCTTGTAGGTTCGCAATTTTTGGTAGACCTTTCTAATAATTCCATCTCAAATCATGGACAGGTTCCAGACTTCTTTTAGGAAGTTATTTACTCTTTTAAATTTACTTTTCTTCCTATGTTGGATTTCCTTAAAACTGTTAATTCATTTATAAGATATATATTTATTAGGACAATTATAGGCTAAGATATTAACTTAGCCAGGTGGGAGATATTTTGGCAAAACAGCCTTTGGCTGAGGGTTGTCCTATGTATGAAATTGTTTCCTTTCCCTCTTGATAAGCTTTGTTTGTACTTCTCTTTCTTCTGATAATCTACCTTGTAGTGATATGGATTTCAGCCTTTCAAATATGTGATTCCTTGACTTTCTTTTTGACAAATGGAAACACAGATGTGCAATCATTCCAAATAAAATTCAATTTAGATATGTCATCATTCTGCTTGCCCTTAACTGTTTTACTGCAAGCCTGGTTCAAACTGACGTAGTTCCTCTCTCATCTCTCAGCCACTCACAGGACTTTTAAAAGCCCATTCATTGTTTTTGTCCAACTACCACCACCTCCACCATCATCAATATTTATCAAACACTTACAATGTGGCAAGTACTATCTTAAGTTGTTTCCAGACATTATCTTATTCAATTCTCACAGCAATCATGTAGGTAATATTCTTATCCACATTTCACATATGAATTCACCATAGCACAGAAATATTCAGTAACTAGCACTAGGACACACAACTGGTATGTGGTAGAGCTGGGCTGTAAATCCAAGCAGCTCTTAATCACCACATCCCCAAGTTAACAGGTTGCTCTTACCTGAACTTATAAAATCTGAATATATTTTTCCTCTATTTAATAACACAAAATAAAAAACACAAAACATGCATAACTCAATGAAATAAAAAGCTTTTGTGTTCCAACATTTTAATCTACTACTAAAATATCCATTTACTATTCAGAGGGATTAACACTTAGAGGTAGTTTATATAATAAAAAACTTAACAACCTTCTCATATTGAAATACAATTATATATGTGTGGAGGACTCTGCACCATTGGAGATAGTTAGTCCATGACAGAGTCATGTTATTTGAAGATAAAACTGAAGGCTGAGTGGACACCTCATGCAATTACTTCCTTCTCATAGAACCAGAGTTTACATTAATCTGGGCAGAGAATGAGCCTATTTTAATGACTGTTTGCTTGAAAGCTGGAAATGACTGAAAAAATGATACATTGTTTACTGATTCTAAACCATTAGGCTCCTCCAAAGTACCCCAATAAAAACTTAAAGAAAAAAAACACCAACCTTCAAGTACAGCTCTTTCTGGTATACACAAAACTCTCTCCTTAGTGAATATATCTTAACTAGTAAGAGATTGTTTTGAGATGGTTTCTGCTTCACATTAGTAAGTGTCATAAGAACAGTGTCTATATTTCAATGGTTAGTGAACAGAGGTAGACTTTTATTTTTTCCCCCAACTTTATTAAGGTATGATTGGCAAATAAAAATTGTAAATATTAGGCCATTCAATGTAATGTTTTGATCTATGTATACATTTTGTTGCTTTTTTAATTGAAATATAGTTGATATAATATTACATTGGTTTCAAGTATACAACACAGTGGTTCAGCACTTAAATTATTAAATCCTCACTCCACTCCTAGTGCAGTTACTATCTTATGTATACATTTTGAAATGAATAGCACCATCAGCTAATAAACATATCCCCTACCTCACATAGTTATCCCCCACTTTTGTGTGAGAACACTTGGAATTTACTCACTTAGCAAATTTCAAGTATACAATGCTATTATTAACTATAATCACCATGCTGTACATTAAGTCTGCAGAAATTATTCATCATGTAACTAAAGTCTGTACCCTTTGACTAACATCTCTTTACCCAACATCTCAGTCCCTAGTAATAATCGTTCTATTCTCTGTTATTCTGTTACTTCTTTTTTTAGACTCCACATCTAAGTGAGACCATGCTGTATTTGCTTTCTGTGTCTGGCTTATTTCACTTACATAATGTCCTCCAGTTTCATCAATACTGTCACAAATGGCAGGATTTACTTCTTTTTAAAGGCTGAATAATATTCCACTGTATATAGGTATACAAATGTGCTGTAATGAGCAAGACAGTACAGATATCTTTTTGAGATAGTGATTTTCATTTCGTTTCGATATATATCCCAGAGTCGGATTACTGGATTGTATAGTAATTCTATTTTTAACTTTTCAGGGACCTCAAAATTGTTTTTCATAGTGGTTGTACCACTTTACATTCCTACCAATAGTGTTCAAGGGTTCCCTTTGCTTCACGTCCTCACCAACACTTATTATTTGGCTTTTTTGATAATAGTCACTGTCATAGGTGTGAGGTGATATCTCACTGATATTTCCATTTCCCAAACGATTACTGATTTTGAGCATCTTTTCATACACCTGTTGGCCATTTGAATGTCCTTGTAGAAATGTCTAAGGTAATTTGTCCATTTTAAAACCAGTTTATAATTTTTTTTGCTCTTGAGTTGTATAAGTTTTTACATACTTAAACCTTGTCAGATCTATGGTTTGCAAATATTTTTTTCTCATTCTGTATGTTACCTTTTCATTGTATTGATTACTTTGCTGTGCAGAAATCTTTTAGTTTGATGAGCTCTCACTTGTCTATTTTGCTTTTTTTGCCTGTGCCTTTGGTGTCAAATCTAAAGTCAGTGCTAAGACTGATGTCAAAGAGCTTTCCCCTATGTCTTTTTTCTAGGAGTTTAACAATTTCAGGTCTTATGTTTAAGTCCTTAATCCATTTTGAGTTGATTATTGTGTATTTTGTAAGATAAGGGTCCAATGTCATTCTTTTGCACATGGATACCAAATTTTCCTAACACCATTTATTGAAGAGACTGTCATTTCTCCATTGTCTGTTCTTGGTGTCTTTGTCAAAGATTAGTTGACTTTTATGCATGAGTTTATTTCTGGGCTCTCCATTCTGTTCCACTAGTCTATGTGTCTTTTTTATTTTTATGCCAATACCATAGTTTTGATTACTATAAGTTTGTAATATAATTTGAAATCAAAAAGCATGGTACCTCCAGTTTTGTTCTTCTTGCTCAAAATATCTTTAGCTATGGGGTCTTTTGGGTTCCATACAAATTTTAGGATTGTTTTCTCTATTGATGTGAAAAATATAACTGGAATTTAATGGGATTGCACTGACTCATGGCTAGTTGGGGAATATGGACATTTTAATAATATTAATTCTTCCAATCCATGAACACTGGATAACTTTCCATGTATTTGTGTTTTCTTCAATTTCTTTAATCAATATTTCATAGTTATTAGGGTACAAGACTTTCCTTGGCTAAATTGATTCCTAAATATTTTATTCTTTTTGGTACTATTGTAAATGGGATGGTTTTTTTTAATTTTCATTTTTACTTATTTATTTATTTTATTAAGGTATCATTGATATACGCTCTTATGAAGGTTCCACAAGAAAAACAATGTGGTTATTACATTCACCCTTATTATAGAATCCCTCCCCATACCCCATTGCAGTCACTGTCTATCAGTGTAGTAAGATTTCACAGTGTCCCTATTTGTCTTCTCTGAGCTACAGTCTTCCCCATGACTCTGCACACACCATGTGTACCAATCATGATACCCCACAGTCCCCTTCTCCCTCCTCCCCACCTGCCCTCCCCAACCCTTCCCCTTTTATAACCACTAGTCCTTTCTTAGAGTCTGTGAGTCTGCTGTTATTTTTTTTCCTTCATTTTTGCTTCATTGTTATACTCCGCAAATGAGGGAAATCATTTGGTATTTGTCTTTCTCTGCCTGACTTATTTCACTGAGCATAATACCCTCTACTCCAACCATGTTGTTGCAGATGGTAGGATTTGTTTCTTTCTTATGGCTGAAAAGTATTCCATTGTGTATATGTCCCACATCTTCTTTATCCATTCTTCTACTGATGGACACAGGTTGCTTCCAAATCTTGGCTATTGTAAAAAGTGCTGCAATAAACATAGGGGTGCATATGTCTTTTTGAATCTGAGAACTTGTATTCTTTGGGTAAATTCCTACCAGTAGAATTCCGGGTCAAATGGTATTTCTATTTTTAGTTTTTTGAATAACCTACATATTGCTTTCCACAATGGTTTAACTAGTATATATTCCCACCAGCAGTGTAGGAGGGTTCCTCTTTCTCTGCATCCTCGCCAGCATTTGTTGTTCCTAGTCTTTTCAATGTTGGCTATCCTAACTGGTGTGAAGTGCTATCTCATTGTGGTTTTAATTTGCATTTCCCTGATAATTAGCAATGTGGAGCATCTTTTCATGAGCCTGTTGGCGATCTGAATTTCTTCTTTGGACAAGTGTGTGTTCATATCCTCCGCCCATTTTTTAATAGGGTTATTTGCTTTTTGGGTGTAGAGGCATGTGAGTCCTTTATATATTTTAGATGTTAACCCCTTGTTGGATATGTCATTTACAAATATATTCTCCCATACTGCAGGATGTTTGTTCTGCTGATGGTGTCCTTTGCTGTACATAAGCTTTTCAGCATGATATAGTCCCATTTGTTCATTTTTGCTTTTATTTCCCTTGTCACAGAGATGTGCTCAGGAAAAAGTTGCTCATGTTTATATTCAAGAGATTTTTGCCTATGTTGCCTTCTACATGTTTTATGGTTTCATGACTTACATTCAGGTCTTTGATCCATTTTGAGTTTACTTTTGTGTATGGGGTTAGACGATAATCCAATTTCATTCTCTGTCCAGTTTTGCCAACACCAGTTGTTGAAGAGGCTGTCATTTCCCCATTGTATATCCATGGCTCCTTTATCGTATATTAATTGACCATATATGCTTGGGTTTATATCTGGGCTCTCTATTCTGTTTCATTGGTCTATGGGTCTGTTCTTGTGCCAGTATCAAATTGTCTTGATTACTGTGGCTTTGTAGTAGAGTTCAAAGTCAGGGAGCATAATCCCCCCTGCTTTATTCTTCCTTCTCAGGATAGCTTTGGCTATTTGGGGTCTTTGTCATTCCATATGAATTTAGAACTATTTGCTGTTGTTCATTGAAGAATGCCATTGGTATTTAGATATGGATTGCATTCAATCTGTAGATTGCTTTAGGCAGGATGGCCATTTTGACAATATTAATTCTTCCTATCCATGAGCATGGAATGTGTTTCCGTTTATTGGTATCTTCTTTAATATCTCTTAAGAGTGTCTTGTAGTTTTCAGAGTCTTTCACTTCCTTGGTTAGGTTTATTCCTAGGTATTTTATTCTTTTGGATGCAATTCTGAATGGAATTGTTTTCCTCATTTCTCTTTCTGCTAGTTCATCATTAGTGTATAGGAATGCAACAGATTTCTGTGTATTAATTTTGTATCCTGCAACTTTGCTGAATTCATATACTAGATCTAATAGTTTTGGAGGGGATTCTTTAGGTTTTTTTTATGTACAATATCATGTCATCTACAAACAGGGAAAGTTGCACTTCTTCCTTGCCAATCTGGATGCCTTTTATTTCTTTGTGTTGTCTAAATGGGATGGTTTTCTTAATATTTTTATTTCTTTAATTTTTTGCTTTTGATTTTTCAAGAACTATATCTGAAAACTGAGTATCAAATGGCTCTAAAGAAGGCACTTTTGGTGATGGTGCTATAACCAATCAATCCTGGACGAAAGTTTTGGTTAATGTGATAATGACATGATTGGTTTTAATTCTAGTATTTATATGTTGTGGAGCCTATAATTTCAATAACAAGGCAGAGAACCAAGTTAGTCCAATTGCATGGTAAATGGTAAAGATAAAAATAGATGGAGAAAGAGTAACATCCAAGCTTTCTCTTATTTGTGTTGGGAATCCTGAATAATAAATGCAGAGAAAAAGTTGAGTAGATGCTTGAAAATTTCTCATTAATAATTAACCAGTGGCAGCATTATAGTGCAAAGAGAGAGAAGAATTATCTAGAAATTCTGGATAGACTTTTTAGGTTCATTAAAATGAAAGATTTGGATCTTCATTTGGTTGCCTGGAAACTTAACTTTCTCAGAATCTCCATAAGTAGCCTGTCTTTGGAAGAATATTTCCAGATTACTAAACCTGAAGTATGGTAATGTATAACCTATAGCTTCTATTTATTAATTTATAATAAGAAAGAAATGTTAAAGGGTATCCTATGCTGGAGGCCTCTGATTAGCTCATTCTCTCTCTAGGAGCAGTGATACAGCTGGATTGTAATCAGAAGAAGTTAGGTCAATAATCTCAGTATCTAAAGGCATTAAGCAGTATTCAGAATAAACTGACATGTACCAGTTATGGATGAAGTTAAAAAGAAGAATAATACACAATTACAGATATTTAGGATATCACTGCCTTGTAGGATAGGGACATAGAAACAGATTATTGCAATACAGCATATAAATATCACAAGTAATGCATATCTATTCCTAATTCCTATATATCTGTATCTATCTATGCATCTCTCTATGTCTATATCTATAACACAGCAGTGACAAAGAAGAAATGAACAACTTTGCTTAGAAGCCTCAGAGGAGAAGAAAGTTGAGCTTGGTGTTGAAAGTTGAATAGGAGGTTGCCAGCGAGGTGTGGAAGGATGTAATGCAGTGTGAACAACATCCAAAGGTGTGAAGTACTGGAAAAGAGAAAGCATAATTAGTGAGCTCTAAGGGTACTACTTTTGCTGGATCATGGTTGGAGAGCTGAGCAGAGGCCATATGATGGAGGAAGCAATGTAGACATGTTTTGTGGCTTGGATTAATAGCAGTACTAGGTAATGGGAGTAACATGAGAGTGAGAGTAACATGATCGAATCTGGGTTTTGTAAGATCACTCTGATGAACAGCATAGGGGATGAATTTGAGGGGATCAAAGGAGGTAGGCAGACCAGCTTCCGGGGAAAGGCTTTTGCAGTGCAGATAAAACATTACAGGAGCATGAACTACGGGAGCAAAAGTAGCCATGTGAAAGTGGGGATGAGGTGAAGGTAAACTGCTTTAACTTAGTGATTATTGCTATTGATAGTGAAGGAGAATATGAAATTGAGTGTAAGTCCTAGGTTTCTGAGTTGTATACCTTAAGCCTCATAGAGTAGGTACTATATAACTGATTAAATTGGATTTCTTTTCACATGTAATTTGATTTAAAATTAGATATATGCAGATCTACTCTTACAAATGGAAAATCTGGCAACTTGTGTTTGCAAATCTTAGTTTTGGAGCTGTGTTTGTGATAAGAGGGCTTGGAATTTAATCTAAAAACACTTGGAGTTATTTCAAAATGGTCACAACAATGAAAAAGATCTCTTAGAACTCCTCTATAAAATCAACATGAGACATCATCAAATCTCTTGATCAAGTATTACAAGGAATGAATAAAGGCTATGCGATTTATATTAGCATTCTCATCCTCATATCCGTCATTGTTGAGATACTAAATGGAGATTTACATGCATGGCCACCTTTTTTCCACACAACAATTCTAGGGAGCAGGTACTGTCACTTCCCCCACTTGAGAAGTGAAAAAAGGAAAGAAAACTTGGAGAAGTAAAATGACTTCTCCATCCTTTTGCCTGAAGTTTCCCTGTTACTGAATTTTACTCTTTTAAGTGTTGTGAAGGTAGGATATGAGCTACAGTCTTGCTTCTAATGGACAGTACAATTTAAGCTGTGTGTGTCTTAGGTTAAAGAGATAAAATCTAGAATGCTTTGATGGAATATCTGTGATGGATTCCTCAGTGAATTGCTATTTTATGACTATCCTGGGGTGGGAGTGGGGGCAGAAACAGAGGCAGGGACGGTTGGCAGAGGAACAGGGAAGAGACATTGATTTTGCAGCCTTGGTCAGGGAGGTCATCTTGCATTAGGCATCCTCGTTTCTCAGATTGCCACAGGAAGCCTCAGGCTTCTCTATAATCTACAAACATTTTTGGTTATGGGATTTTTAAGCACATGTTCCCAAGTGCTTAGTACTATGGTACAAAATAAACTATCTGGGCAGAGTTTTCTGTTTTCCTCAAGCCATCTCTGGGGGAAGGGCAATGGGCATCTATAATACTGCAGGGATTTCAGTTAGCATTCAGAGTATAAAACTCTGTGAGGTAGGTTTTGTTATCAGTACTTCACAAATGAGGAAGATTTAGATTAGAAGTCACATACTGTGGAAGTGATCAAGTTGGTGTTAAAACCCAGTTCTGTCCAATTCTCAGTCAAAATTTTTGGTTGCAAATAACAGAAACAAGGCAGGAGTTATTTTCATGCAGAGGTGTTTTGTGAAACCCAAGAGCAGACCACCAGGGGCTGGAACAAGAATGGGAGTGAGTGGCGTAAGGAACTAAGCCATTTTCTCTTCTAACCCCCTGAGGTCATGCAGTCTCTCATCTGTACTTCCTTTGTTCCACTCCTATCGATACATCACTTTAGTTTAAGTGGACAACAGAGTCTGACCAGAAGTTGTGAATCCTAAATTTCAGATTTCTAGGAGTGAATCTGATTGGCTGGGAGGAGTCAGGTCCATCGAGGCCCTTTCTGTGGTGAGTCCGACGTCTCCTCCTCTGCTTCCTCAGGGCCTTTGCTCTAGCAATTACTCCCTCTATCTCCTACATCATTAATCCATCCTCTCTGTTGCTTTCTTTATACCCGTTTTTCAAGTAGGGCCACATCTCTCCTGTGCTTATAAATACAAAACGAATAAAACTGCTCCTTTGAATCTACTTTACTTCAAATTATAGGTTCATCTCTGAATTCGTATCCTGTGGCTGTTGTACCAAATTTGCACGAACTTGGTGGCTTAAAAAAAAACAGAAATTTAATTTCTAACATTCCTGGAGGCGTGAAGTTGGAAACTAGTTTCATTGGGCTGAAATCAAGTGGTCATCAGGGCCTCACTCCATCCAGAAGTCTTAGGGGGAAATCTTTCCTCGCCACCTCCTGCCGATTCTGGTGGCCGCAGGTTGTTCCTCAGCCTGTGGCAGCACTGTTCCATCATCTTCCTCTGTGGTCACATTGCCTCCTCTTTCACTGCCTGTCTCACATCTCTGCTCCTTGTCTCCTATAAGGACACCACTTATTACTGCATGTATGGCCCACTCAGATAATCCAGGAAAATCTTTCCATCTCCAGACCCCTAATTTAATCATATCTACAAAGTGCCCTGCACCCCCTTTCTTCCTCCCAGGTAAGGTAACACCCACAGGTTCCAGGGATGAAGATGTGGGTATCTTTTGGAGGGGGACACTTTTTAGCCTGCCCTCATCTCTGTCTCCTCATTCACAGGCTAACACCCTAAGTATGACAGTCTTACTGTGATATGCCTACTTGCTGCTTTTAGTGAATGCTTTCCTTGATACTCAGTATTTTTCTTTTTTGATTTTTTGAATGGACTTCAGTGTTGCTGATAACTTCGTTTTTTAAAAAATGCTCTTTGCCCCTGTCAGTCTCATGATTTTCCTTCTTTTCCCTTTAGCAGCTCCTCAGTGTTCTGTGTCACTATTTCTTCTCAATATTCTTTGAAGGTTTTTGTTCTTCTGATTATCCCCTATTTCTGGCATTCCTTAATCCTCTGTCTCAAGCCTATTTTTTTTTCTCATTGAAAATATTCTCCTTGGTTGATTTCATCTCCTTCCTTGACATCATCTAAAATGTGTACTTGTGACACCAGAATCTATATGAAGCCTGTGTATTTCTGCTGAGTTGCAGCCATATATTTTATATCCAGCTGCCTACTGGACTTTGCCACTTGGATGTCTAATAACTGAAACCCAACCTCTCTCAAGTTGAATTTATCACTTTCTTCTTCAAAACCAACTTCTATACCACTGCCCCATCTTAGTGGATGGCACCACACTACTGTTCATCCAGTTAAAATATCTTCTTCATCACCTCTTCATTCCATCAGTTAGTAAGTATAATTTCTAAGTCCTAAATATTTTTTGGGTCTATTCAATTATTTTATTATTCCATGTCACCTTCCTGAAATAGGAAACAGTCTCCTAATGGATTTTTCTGTGGTTAGTATGATTCCTTTCTACCCATCTTCCACCCAGCCACCAAGTACTCTTTCTAAAGAAAAGATCTCATCATGTCACTTGCTGCTTAAACCTTCGATGCCTCCCCATTGCCTTCACAATAAACTTTAAACTCATTCACACGGCTCTGTGGCCTTTGTTTAGTTTTTAGCCTCTATTTGCACTCCTACCTTTCACCTTTATGCTTTTTAAAATTGGAAACCACTGGAGGATTTCAAGAAGAGGAATGACAAGAGTTACTTTCAATCTAGACATATCACCCTGACATTGCTTTGGGGAGTAGATTTAAGGCGGTAAGAGTAGGAAAAGGGAAACCTGTTGGGAGAGCCTTTGACTAGAGTTATAGCAATGCAGATGCTTAAATATTGTTGAACTCAGGATTTATTTAGGAGGAAGGGATAAATACAGTGAATTTGCTTGGATTAGAACAGAATGTTCACTTACTAAGTGAACCAACTGGCAATAGGAACTAAGTATAAAATGGGCTTTTCCTGAAACTCCACTGATTCCTTAGGGCCACAATTAATAATCACAGCTGCCATATATATCTAACAATAGTTGTTCATCCTTGCTTTATAAGGCATTATTAGGTGGAATATTTGGAATCTAAAATGGACAGATATTAGTATGGTTTATTCATAGGCATTATATGAATGATGGTCACAAATGTTTTCAGCTATAAATGAAGGTTTTTATAAGTTAAACCTTCCCTATATTGATTCATTCATTTTGTAAGCCTAGGCCTCGAATATCTTTTGATTGGTAAAGGGTTAGAATAATATTTGGTGTAACTAAAGTACTTACCTACGCTTTCAACATTTTACAAAATGCCTACACACACTACTCAATAAGCAGGCAGAGAATCAATTTAAAAAAAGTAAAAATAAGACAGTCAAAACCCCAGGCTGCAGACCCTGCTGAGTACAAATATGTCCCATTTACCACAAACATTCCAGTCTCATTTCTCTGATGTGCTTAAGAAGCAGAAATATTTTTAAAATTCCCAATTTTAACTTCTTTTTTATTTAAAAATTATAATTATTTTTATATTTGGGTATATACAATGAAATGCATAAACTTTAGTGTCCAGCTTGATGGATTCTGACATGTGTATATACTCATATAGCCATTGCCTAGCTCAAGTATCAAACATTTTCACTGATTTTTTTTTTCCATAAGAAGCAGAAGTTAAATTTTTCCCTAGGTTCTTCTCCCCAAGTATTCTCTCTACAGGCCTCAGATGAGAAGGTTCTCAAATCTAGACCCTTTGTTCTGATGGCCATGCTGCAGCCCTTCTTCTGCTTCGAGGTCAGAGGCTATTCTAAGGCACATGGCTGTCTGCTTGAGTCACTGCCTGCCTCTCTCAAGCTGCTGATCTCTGAGTTACCCACATGTCCCTGCTTGAAACTCTGCAGGTCTGCTCCAGACTGTTGGCCTTTTGCTTATTTTACGCTTCTCCTTTCCACAGAAAGGGATTTGCACAGAAGAGTTTTGGGTTCTAGTTTCACAAGTCTTTCTTGTGTATCACAGCCTTTACCATTTCCAGAGAGCACAGGGACATGCAGGAATATGGGGGTGGTACTGGGAGGAGTAGAGGCCTTGTTGGAGATTGGTCATGCAGCCCTTGCTCCATCCCTGGAATTATACCTGTTCTAACACCAGGCCTTGCTGCTTTGTCTGGCTCACTCTGCCAGACATGTTCTGCTTTCACAATGACTTTCTCCCAGGTATCAGACTGCCCTCCTTTGGGCAATTCGGTTCATCAGACAGTTCTGTGTATGTCTGATCTCACTGGTTGATGGTGAGAAGTTTCTTTCCCTCAGGACTTCTAGGACTATAAAGTAATATGGCTGTGTCTCTGCCTCAGTGTTCTTGAATATGTTTTGACAATGGGGAGGCTGGTCCATCCTGTGCACAGAAGACTCCAGAAAGTCATGTGGCTTAATCAAGTCACATACATAATATCAGTATATAAACTCATTCAGAAAATTAAAATTATTACAAGTCTGTTGAATCTAAGACGAAAGCAGGAGTGGAAGCAAGTTGATGCTCCTTTGAATTAGTAAAAGTCGTAGCAATAGCAGCAACTAGAGCCCTGTAAGACATACATCAGGTCCCCATAAGCAAGTTGTTTCTAACTGAGACTTAGCCAATCAGCGCAGTTCCGAATGGACAGCTATGGAATTTCTGCTTGATTGAAAAACATGGCTACAATATTCTGCAACTCCTCTTGCCAAGAGGTAGTGTCTGTTTCCCCGGCCTTAGATCTGGACTGGTCTTGTGCTTGTATTGACCAGTGGAATGTGGCAAAGGTGATGTTGCATAAATTCTAGAATTTATGAATAGTTTGCTGTGCAGTGCCTGCCTGTGTCCTGTTGCAGCGTTCCCCATCCCTGTCTTCAGAAGCTTGGGCAAGACTATGGAATGATAAAAGACCCTTTGGAGACAGGCCAAGCTAATGACCAGCATTAAGGCCCCAGAAATGTGAATGTGGCCATCTTAAATCCTCCAACCCCAGCCAAGCTCCCAGATAACTAAACCCTCATGGGAAAGCCCAGATGAGCCCAGCAGAACTGCTCAGCTGAGTTTAGCCCTAATTGCACACTCATGAGCAAGTAAAATGATACTGATTCAAGCTACTCTATTATACAGCAGTAGGTAACAGGTATACAGTGCTCTGTATAATCATAGCTCATCAGTGGCCACACTACTGACTCTTGTATACTTTTGATGTAAAGATACAACCAGAGTAGATTTTCCATGTTGTTGGTATTTCTTTTTAAGAAGTTTACCTAGGGGAGATTAAAACATTAGTCATTTGCCTCATCTCAGTTCCACTAGCATTTTGAGTTCATCCCTTTGCGCTGCTGTTATAACACCCTCTTCATCTTTCCACATCACACACATAATAAAGAATGAACTGTTAATGGGGCATCTGTAAATCTTATTACCTCTCAGTCATGTCTTCTAACGGGACACGGATCACATTCTAGTGCCACCTTGGAGGCCTTTCTTCTTTCCCTTCCCATGCAGACGATAAGCATTATTTTCCTTGTTGGAAGGCATGTATTTTCATTCTTATGGGTTTTTTTTTCCTTCACAAATAAAAACATAAGTAGAAAAAAAACCCCTGTAATTTTCACAAAAAATCCAGTCTCCCTTCCTCCTTCCCCTCAAGTGACCCATTACCAGCTCTTCCCTTTGGTTGTTGTGGCCAAATTTCTGTGGTCCTTGGAAACAACTCCCTTGGCTCAATATACTCAGGAAGGCAATCCCAGGTCTTTACAGCAGCATTTAAGTAAATTTGCAGTGCTGCTAATTAGCTGCTTTTTCTGCTGTCACGGTGTTGCCTATGACTCTTTATGCCAGATGAAAATAACATTGCAAAGGCTAGAGCTCTGCACTGGGTGCCCTCTAGCTTCATGATAATTTTGACATTGGTCCAGGTAGGTTAGATGGATGGAAACAATCTTTGATGCAGATCAGAACTTCAAGCGGAAACACACAAGACAGTGAGAAGGGGAATCTAATTAACTAGAAGAAACGAATCAGTTCTGTTATTCAACAGGGAGATTGCAGGAGATAAACTCACAGCCACATTTAGAAGTCAGCAGGATGAGTGGAGTCAAATCATAACTTGATATCCCACGTTGGAGAAGTTATTCTAGTGACATTTGCACAGATGTCTTGAATGTTGGTCTCCAGGCAAAGAATAAAATTAAGAGAAGAGGAGTTGAGTCCAGTGGGAGTAAAATGAAGAATTTTGGACAATGCTGAAGGAACTAGCTTTGCTATATTATGATTTCCTGCGCCTTTGACTGGATGCAAAGGTTGGACCATCATAGCAAAAGAAGAATGGTGTATTGAAATAACCTGGATTGTATGGAAGGCAAGGGTCAAACATTAATCTTTTATTAATTGCCACCAACTTGTTCCTTAACTTCAGCATGCTATTTATTTTCTGTGACCCTTGGTTTTCCTAACTCTAAAATAAAAGGACCTTACAGTCACTAGGAAATTTCATTTAGTCCTAGCAACATCAGTCTTCAACAAGGCTTTGCTGCATTGATAGCAGTGAAAACCATCATTTTGGGAGCAGAGTTTTAGTGCCTATTCTTGCACATCTTTCTACTATTCTGTCCTGAGCTCCTTCTACCCATTTGTAGAATAGCAAACTAGTGGAGAAACCTCTAGGATGATCAGATTGAGATGTTTCTCTGTGAATTTTATTATTTTCCAGTATTTCGTATTTCTAATTTAAACTTAACCTTGCTAGTAATTTCAGACTACTAGGAAGTAGAGGATTACAAATCTTTATCTGAGTGATCTCAAACATTGATCTACTTAAAAAAAAATAACTCTAGAACTGTCAGCCTTGCTTGAATTGGTAGTAAGCTCATATTGTTCATGATTTGTTTTCTATCTGTGTTGGCCAGCACAAAAATGAGCACACCTGGGGAGAGAAGAGAGTCAAATGGTCACTAGGTGACCTCTGAGGTATCCCTCATTGTTTAGTGGTGGGAGTGGGTGGAGGTCAAAACTGTGTGTTAAAGTTGGGGGATTCAGGACACTACAAAGGCATCCTGGAATTGAGTGGCTGACCACCAGTTTTCATTTTGCAGTAGTGAGTTAGTGGACAGGTTCACTTCGCCTTCACTGAAAAGATCAGATTTGAACTATTGTTCTGTCCTTGTTTGAAAGGAAAGATGTTTGGTGGAGGCTGACATACAGTATGCCATCTAAGACCCCGAGTTTTTAGTAGGCATAGATCGTGAAAGGCTGGCTGGGAGGCACTGTCACCACCAAGTGTGCAATCCTCGTTCCCAACTTTTTACCAACATTAGGAACTGTCTAAACTTTTAAATCTTTGCAAGTCTGGCACATAAAAAATATCATCCATTTTTATGGAAGATAAAATCAGGTCTTGTGTAAAAATTAAAAGGGCTTGGAAATAAGTGGAATTTGAAAGCATTGATACAATAACTTTCAGCTTCCAGGAGATAAATTTAGAATTCAATAATTTTCTTGCATAACTTGTATCCATGATAATCCCTCTGAAAGGACTCTGATTCCAAACTGAGTTGCTTTATATTAATGTGAATATCATTTATGCCATTATCAAGAAAAAGTCTAGAAGAGAGATTTTCAAGACATATTCCAAAGACTTTATTTATAGTGACTTGAGAATTAAATAATCATCTTCATTAGGCCACTAATAGAACACTATTATTCTTAGTGTTTTTGGTTTGGTTGCCACAATATAAGAAAAATGTGTCTTCACCTAGTATATATATAAGAGAGTATCCAAGAAGACTTCATGAAGTAAGGAGTGGTGCAGAGTGGGCTGTTGTAGAACGGAAAGCATTAGAGAGCTGTAATGAAGGCAAGGGCCTGTGGGCCAGGTGGAGAATATGGCACGAAGCCATGAGCTGGAATATTTGAGTGTGTGTATGAGGGAAGGGCAAGTACCACTGAGTGCATGTCCAGGGAAAAGCAAGTAGTTTAGCTCAGAGTGTACTGGGAAGTACTTGGAGGGATGCATTAACAAAGTTAGTGACTATCCTAGGAGAAGCTTTGATTTTTGTTTTACTTTGGGAGATACATTATAATTATATGTTTGGAAACTTTCAATCTGTACAGTTACAAGTTGTGTACTTTTTCAGATCCACATACATTGACCTTTTGTAAAGGTGAAATTGATATATGTTCACTGCAAAAATTTAAGATAGTAGTTAAGAGCATAAAGTGAAACATAAAAGATTCCTTTTCCTGCATAATTTTCTCAACCCCACTCCTTGGAATTAATTATAGTTAACATTTGTGTGTGTGTGTGTGTGTGTGTGTGTGTGTGTATCAACCTAGGCATTTCTATCCATTTATTGTTTTACATATGTAAATTTTTGATATACTTAAAAAAAAATCAAGATGGGATAAGATGAGCACAAGATACTCCCCTGTTTCTTCCTATCCTGTTTTTTTGTACATTTAAATTTTCCTTAGCATTACAAATGGCTGCAGAGAATTCCATAGAAGGGATCTAACAGAAATGATTTAACTAGTCCCTTATTTCTATACATTTATGTTATTTTAAGGCTCTACTATTATAAGCAACAATGCTTCACTAAACATCTCTGTATCTCTTTAAACTGAGGCATTATTGATATATAACATTATCTTAGTTTCAGGTGTACAACATAATGATTCAAAGTTTATACACAATGAAATGATCCCCACAATAAGTCTTGATACAGTTTGTCACCATACAAAATTACAATTTCTTTTTCTTGTGATATGAACTCTTAAGGTTTACTCTCTTGGGAAGTTTCAAATATGTAATATGTTATTATTGACTATAGTCACCATGCTGTATAACATCCATAACTCACTTATTTTATAACTTACTTATTTTACAACTGGAAGTTTGTACTTCCTGACCCCCTTCACCTGTTTTGCCAGCCTCAAATTCCCTCCCCTCTGGCAACCACCACTGTGTGTCTTTTCTTTATCCATTTTGTGCATGTGCACACATACATAAATCCAGATTTTTTTTCCTCTAGAAATAGAATAGCTGAATTAGGGTGTATGAGCGTGTAACATTTTGGAAGGTACTGCCAAACTGGTAAATGTTTTATCACTTTACTCTCTCACCACCAGTTACTGTTTCCACATATCCCTTCAAATCCTAAATTCTGTCAAATGTTTAAATCTCTGCCACTCTGATAAGAAAAAAACTAGTGTCTTGCTATTTTAGTATGCATTTATGTAACTCAGAACAGGTTAAGTATTTTTATATGTAAGTAAACAGAGCCATGAGTAAAGAATGTTATTCACACTCTTAACACTTTCTCTTCTACTTGGAATTTATGACTCATCATTGTCATTCTGGTCCCACATTGTTTCCTCTCTCCACCCCTAGTCAGAGTCTCCTCCACAGAATCCATAACTGTGTCACTTTCTCTAGCATGTATTCTTCCCCCAAGGGGTGCTGAGTGCCATGATCTGACATCCTCTACTCCTAACTTCCCTTTAATTCCTCTAAATAACTCATCTTGTCTTCCTACTTGACAAATATGAGAAATACACATCTCAGGTCTTAAAAAAACACTTAAAAGGATTTTGAAAGAACTTGTCAATGTGATCATATAGTATCAATTTATTGAGAGATGTCCAAATTATGAAATCTACTGTCACTTCATATAATTAAATAATTTATAAAAAACCTTTTAATTTATAGTCATATGTGAGATATGACTATGAAGTCATGACACTTAAAAATGCAACAGATCTACCCACCCAAAGTAAAAGGATCCTACTCTATACAATATACTTTGGCAATGAAATGTACGACAGAGGAATATGAATTGCTTTGTGACTGAAATGGTTTCCAAAAGCATACTTTCAGCCTTTGTCTAGTTTTCTGAAAACTATTGAATTGTCTAAGATTAAGATTGGTGCTCTTTCTCTTAAATCAGTTTCTCCTTACTCTTCTCTTTCAGGTGGCCCCAAGAGTTGTCTCTGCTGACAGAGGGAATGGATGAAGCCAATCATTCTGTGGTGTCTGAGTTTGTGTTCCTGGGACTCTCCAATTCATGGGAGATTGAGCTCCTGCTCTTCCTCTTTTCCTCTGTGTTCTACATGGCAAGCCTGATGGGAAACCTCCTCATTGTGCTAACTGTGACCTCTGACCCTCATTTACAGTCCCCCATGTACTTCCTGCTGGCCAACCTTTCCATCATTGACTTGATATTTTGCTCTTCTACAGCCCCCAAGATGATTTACGATCTTTTCAGGAAGCGCAAAACCATCTCTTTTGGGGGCTGCGTAGTTCAGATCTTCTTTATCCATGCAGTTGGGGGCACTGAGATGGTGCTGCTCATCGCCATGGCCTTTGACAGGTATGTGGCCATCTGTAAGCCTCTCCACTACCTAACCATCATGAGTCCAAGAAGGTGCATTTTATTTCTCATTGTTTCCTGGATTATTGGCCTTATTCACTCAGTGACTCAGTTGGCTTTTGTTGTCGACTTGCCTTTCTGTGGCCCCAATGAATTAGACAGTTTTTTTTGTGATCTTCCTCGATTTATCAAGCTTGCCTGCATAGAGACTTACACTTTGGGATTCATGGTTACTGCCAATAGTGGCTTTATTTCTGTGGCCTCCTTTTTTATTCTCATCATCTCTTACATCTTTATTTTGGTGACTGTTCAGAAAAAATCTTTGGGTAGTATATCCAAGGCCCTATCCACTCTGTCAGCTCATGTCACTGTGGTGGTCTTGTTCTTTGGGCCATTAATCTTTTTCTATGTGTGGCCATTTCCCACATCACATCTGGATAAATTTCTTGCCATCTTTGATGCAGTTATCACTCCTTTTCTAAATCCAGTCATCTACACTTTTAGGAATAAAGAGATGCAGGTAGCTATGAGGAGACTATGCAATCATTTTGTGAATTATAATAAAATCTCTTAAATATACTGAGGATGTATATAAAGGCAAGGTAGAGTAGAATTTCAGATGGGTATGAACTAATTATGGTATGTTAAATTTAACCAGAATGTTACTTGTCTACTAGCATGAGTTGTGTCCTTTCTTTCCTCTCCAAACTGAACTGTGATGTCACTCTCTGAACTCTGCTATGTAAGAGACTGACCAACTGAAGGTCATGGCCTTCTTATCTCACCAATGGTCTGATCTCTATATAGTACCAAATACAGCAAATACAAATGTTAAACAATCCTTTTAAAAAGTTTATATGTGGCATCCTGTCCAATTTCTATTCTTCCCATTTTAAATTATTTTACTTTAAACATAAATATTAATTTTTACTTTATTTGATTTGTCTTATTCTACAGCTTATTTGCTTTCTATCTTTTCAGCTCATTATCTGTTAGCTTCCCTCATTGTTCTGTTACTAATCTGGCTTTTCCAGGGACCAGTAAAGAGACGCAAGCAATCCCAGTTTTTTTGAACAGAGACCCCAGGAATGGGAAATAAAAAGAAGAGATTAGAATTATTAAAACTTAAAAAAAAATGTTAAAAGCTTGGAGGAAGGGTCTGTGGAGTTGAAACTCAAATATTTAAGGAGGAGATGCTGCTAAGCTCATGCTAGAGTCTCTGAGCTTAGAGGAGGGCCTGTGGGGCAGTGGCACAGCCCCTGAGGAAGGAGTGCTGCTGGTTAACAGGTGTTCCTGCAGAGGGTGTGATGCTGGAAAACAGTTGCTGCCTCGGAAAAAAATCTGAGGTTGCTCAGGTGAGGAGTGTGGTTGGGTGAGGCTCGCGGGCACAGAGAGCCAAGAGAAAGCACACAGGCAACAAAGGGGAGGGAGAGACTGAGTTCCGTCTTCCTGCTTCACACTTGCAATCTCCCTCTCATGCCCTCTAATGGCAGAGCCGGCAAAAAAGAAACTAGTTTGCAGAGCCCTACCTCCTACATTATACACAGTGTGAGTAGGTACTTGATAATGGAAAGATAATAGCTAATAGAGCATATCCAGTTACTTAGAAAATTAGTAAAATTCAATTAACATCATAGTTTTTGAATTTTAAAGTAAATTGTAAATTATCTCACAGAGCTTCCCTATTTTAGAAAGTCTCAGGTACTGGAAAATTAACTAATTACCCCAAGATCATAAATAAATGGAAGATCCAAATGTAGAACCTAGGTTGACAGACTCCTGGTCCTTTGCTGTCTTCTGTTGCTAAGTCCCGTGTCTCCACCAGACTTAATATTTTACTGACATGTGCCATTATATTATTCATGTTATAACTTGAATGTCTATTTTTATCAAGCAGCAGAGCTTTGACAAATGTTCATGAATGACTTTTAGTGAATAAATCTATACATTTCTTTTTCTGATCCTATTATTTTGTGAAATAGAACTTTTATTTTGGAATAATTTTAGATTTACACAGACATTGCAAAGACAGTCCAGAGAGTCCTTATACACCTTCATCCAGTTTCAGTTTCTTCTAATGTTATCTTATATTTTCATAGTATATTTGTCAAAACTGAGAAATTGACCCTGCTATATTACTATTAACTAAACACTATGCTTTCTTCAGATTTCACCAGTTTTTCCATTAATGTCTTTTTTCTAGTCCAGAGTACAATCTAGGGTGCCCCATTACATTAAATTATCATGTCTTGTTAGTCTCCTCTTGTTTCTCAGTATTCCCTTGTTTCTCACAGCTGTGACAGCTCAGAGAAGTACTGGTGAGGTATTTTTAGAAAGTCTCTCAATTTGGGTTTAAGTTTTTACACATGATCAGACTGGGGTTCTGGGTTTTCGTAAAATCTACTACAGAAAACATGGGAAAAAAGCTAGTAGGGTAGGAAGCCAAGGTGGAAACACCTCCCATGTGCACACCAAGGAAGCAACTATAGCAGGTACAACTAACCCTGAGAATGACCTGAGGCCTGCAGAGAAGACGACCTACACCTGGTGAGGAAGAGAGGCCCACACAGAAAAGGGTGAAGTGGCAGAGCCACGATCAATTGGGACTCCAGCCTTTCCCCCCATCGTAGCCCACAGGTGGGAGGAAGAGGAACAGAGCAGAGTGGGGAGGGGATAGGTGCTCAAGAACTCTGCACACCTGGCTCTGGAGATCTGCTCTGCGAGCATGAGTTTGCATTGCACTGGGTTCTGGTGATTAGCAGGGCTGGACACCAGGGACAGCTGAATACTCTGGGAGGCTGAGACTCCAGCTGCTTGTGGAAAACAGGTGTGCTTCATCGGTCCCACTGAGACCACAGAGAGGTGGTAGTTTGAGAGATGTGCCAGCAGTGGGAAGGGTTCAAGAAGGGCCAGGGTTGATGGAGCTACCACCACAGGAGAAAGGGCAGGTGGATGACACTTCCCCAGCCCTCCCTCAGCCTAACAGGCTGGGTACTAGTGGGAGCCCCAGGCTCTCCATTCCCCCTTGGTGGTGGCTCACCCTGAGGTGCTTCCCTGTGCACCGGCCCTCCCACCCGCTCAGCTCAGCCACGTCATACTCTGCTGCCTGGGAGGTGGAGGGAGGTTTTTCCAGCTTTCTTGGCTTTATCTCGGCTCAACTGGGGAGATACCTGTGGGAGCTAGCTCCAACTGCCCCTCCCTCCTCCTCAGCAGTTCAGCCCAGAGCCATGTGTCTACATGCCCACACGCCCTGCCATCACGTGCTCTGCTGCCACATGCCTGCATGCCCAACCCATTAGCCAGCCCTGCCATAACTTCAAGGCAGGCAGAGAGTGGCACTGCCCACAGTGATCCCAGCAGAAAGCCACTGCTCTGATCAGAATGGGCCCGCTAAGGCAAACTGCTAAGCTAAGCACAATGAGATAAACCACTGCCTGCAGACAGACAGACAGGTGACCCTGACCATTACCCACCAGAGCAACTGGGGCTCCACAGCAAAGGAGAACCAGGCACTAGAGAGGAAAGAGTCCTGAGCTTCTGGGCCCCACAGGATGCCTTCATAAAGCCATTACTCTTTAGACCAGGAGGCATAGAGATCCATCAAATACAAAAGAAGAAACACAGAAACCCTGACAAAATGAGGAGCAAAGGTGTATGTTCCAAAGAAAACTACAGGATAAGACACCAGAAAGAGGGCTAAATGAAATGGAGATCACTGATCTTTGTGATAAAGATTTCAAAGTAAAGGTCATATATATGCTCACTGATCTGCTGAAAAGTATTGAAGATCTCGGGGAGGACTTCAACAAAGACATACAGGAGCTGAAAAAGAATCACTCAGAGTGGAAGAATACAATAACTGAAATGAAACATACAATGCAGAGAATGAATAATAGACTGAGATGAGGAACACAACGAAGCTGAGGAATAGAGAGAAAAAAGGATCTCTAGGAATGAAAGAATGATAAGACAGCTGTGTGACCAATCCAAATGAAACAATTTTGCACAATAGGGGTACTAGAAGGAGAATAGAGACACAAAGGTATAGAAAGTCTCTTTGAGGAAATATTTGTTGAAAACTTCTTAATCAGGGGAAGGAATAGACACTCAGGTCATGGAAGTGCAGAGAGCCCCCCAAAAAAGGAAACCTAGGAAGACAACACCAAGACATATAATAATTAAAATGGCAAGGATTAAAGATAAGGAGAGAGTACTGAAAGCAGCCAGAGAGAGAAAAAAAGATTACTTATAAGGGAAGCCCCATCAGGCTGTCAACAGACTTTTCAGCAGAAATTTTTCAGGCCAGAAGGGAGTGGCATGAAATATTTAATGTACTGAAACAGAAGGACCTTCAACCAAGAATCCTTTACTCAGAAAGATTATCAAATTTGAAGCAGGGATTAAACAATTTCCAGATAAATGAAGGTTCAAAGAATTTATAACAAAACCAGCCCTACAGGATATGTTAATGGAACTGTAGATGGAAGTGCTCCTAAGGCTAAATAGTTTTCACCAGTGAAAATAAACCCACAGCAAAGGTAGTAGACCAATTCATTAACCCACCCCTCACACTTCCCTGTAAAACCGACAAGATAATATGGATGAATGTTGAAACCACAGTGTTGTTTATGTGAAACCATCATAAGATTGTATATCAATGATACTTTAATAAAAAAAGATAAAAAAGGGAAGGATAATTTCTGATGAGCAACAAAATCAGTTATATGATAAATTTCTTCAGCATTGAATAATCCTCTTTTGTCTATCTAGTACATGTAATTATTACTCTTCAAAGGAGAGGATGGTTAACACTGGTAACACTGACAAAGCAATTTAACATCAAATGCCCATTGTGGATTGATCAGGTGCACCCTTGGGTGCCAGTCCACTAGAACCCTCAGTATTCGTTGTGTTAGCAAGGCCACCTGGCAACTCAGTTACTGTTACATGTAACTGCAGCAATAGTGGCCAAAAGGATGTTATTTTGTTTTTGTGAAATGTGCAGGTAATATTTGACTTCCAAAATTTACTGTTGCTTAGAGGGTATTAATATAATAGTATTAATTTTTATTGTGTCATTTTCTTCCTTTTGGTAACAGGAAAGTGAACCTACCAAATGGGCCAATGGATAGAGCCAACCACTCTGGTGTCTGCACTTGTGTTCCTGAGATTCTCCAGTTCCTAGGATAACCACCTTCTTCTTTGCTTTTCTTTTTTTTTTTTTATATATCTTATATGATAGAAAACCGCCTCACAGTGGTCACTGTGATGTGCGGCCCTTACTTACACCTTCCCATGTATTTTTTGTTAGCCAATCTTTCCATTATTGATCTGATATGCAGCACCCAAGATAATCTGTGATCTTTTTGGAAAGCAGAAAGTCATCTCCTTTGGGGTCTTTATAGCTCAGATCTTTTAAAGCCATGATATTGGAGGCACTGAAATGGTCCTTCTCATTGCCACGGCCTTTAACAGACATATGGCCATATGTAAGCCTCTCCACTGCTGAGCATGCTGAGCCTACAAATGTGCATTTTGATTTTAACATTTTCCTGTACCACTGGTCTCATTTATTCATTGACCCAATTGGCTTTTGTGATAAATTTGTCCTTCTGTGGCCCTGGTTTATTAGAAAGCTTTTACTGTGACATAATTCAGCACATCAGGCTTGACTGCACAGAAACCTACAAAGCAGAGTTCATGGTCACTGTTAATAGTGGGTTCATTTCCATGGCTACTTTCTTCTTGCTCATCCTCTTTTATATTTTCATTGTGGCCACTCTTCAGAAACACTCCTCAAGTCTCTATTGTCTTAGATCTTGTAACTGTGGAGGTTTTATTCTGTGGTCCACTGATTTATCTGGCCTGCTCCTTCAGCACATGTGGATAAATTTCCAGCCAAGTTTGATGCAGTTTTAACTCCTTTTCTAAATTCAGTCATTTGCACATTTTGGAGCAGAGAGAGGAAGATAGCAACGAGGAGAGTGTTCAGTCAGCTGTGCATTTTAGAAACAAAATAATTAAATAGTTTTATTGAAACAAAATTTCCAGGTGACTATTGATAAATTTTCTGTACCTAATAGCCAATCCTCATGAAGAAGGGACTATTTTTTTGAAGTTTTATCCTGTTCTTTAATTTGGAACATACTCCTCTGTTTCTTCATTTTGCCTAATTCCCTGTGTTGGCTTTCATCTATTAAACTGCCACCTTTCCCAGTCTTCGAGGAGTGGCGTCCTGCAGATGAATCTTATCGTTCCACCCTGTCCCACCTCTTGGCTGTCTCTCAAACCTTTGTGATTGGCCAAGCAGCCTATTTTATTTTTAATGGCTCCCAGTAGTTGTGGCTGGGCCAAGACCTGTCAGTGTCCCACAAGGGAGGATACTGGGCAGCACCTAGATTCAGGCTGATTGGAAGCCAGACCCTTAGGCAGCAGCTTTTAAAGAGCACAGGTACATACAGCCCTATGGGACTGCGAGCCCAAGTCCCACTGGCCACCATTGGCAGGCCATCTAGCGGCGTCCCCAGGGCCGCAACTGTAAGAATCGGGGCTCCAGAGACGTGTATCAGTGTCTGTCTGGGAGATACCGGTGAGCTGCAGCGAGGCGGAGGGAGAGCGGGGAGATGGCGGGCACCGCCCACGTGCCCTGAGAGCACGGAGCTGGCCGCCCGCGGCCGGCACACCTGGAAGCCACGCCTCGGCTGAAGCTGCCGGACAGGCAAACAGGCCTGGTTCGCAGACAGGCGGGGGCTGTGTGGCGCGCCGTCTGCGCCGTGGAAGCCTGCCGAGCACACTGTCTCTGTTACAGCCCTCCTGTAGGGCCCAGGAACGCGAGCCTCCCGGGCAGCAGCGCCAGGCAATGCAGGGGCACCGCCCAGGCCGCGGAGGTAAACCCCCTCTGGGAGACACTGCCGCTCTGGCCTGGAAGACCACAAGCTGGAGCCTACCCGTCTCCGCCCACGCAGCCCTCCAAGTCTCTGAAACCAGATGTCTGCCTCTCAGGCCTGCGCTCCCAAGACAAACAAAAGGCACCCGCACGAATTCTGGGCACTCCTGGATCCGCGCTTCCACCCGGGCCTGGGGCAGGTGAGTCCGGGGCTGCGAGCCCTTTAAGGGCTGTTTCTCAGATCCTCACAGGCTGTGGGTCTCCTGGACGCGAGCTCACTGGTCTTCAAAACTCGATGATTTGGGGGCTTGTGCAGGTTCAAATCCTTCCTCTCCAGGGCAAAGCTCAGCATTTTGAGCTCCCTCCCAGTTGTGGGCCTCAGGGCAGGCGGTGAGGTTGACGGTGACATCGTGTCCCTGCCTCTCTTCCCAGCTTCCGCGCGCGCCTTCTCTCCGGGGCGGTGCCGGTGGGTAGGAGCTGCCCAGCCAGTTTTCAGTTTGTTTTTTTTCAGAGGAAGTCGTTCCACATGTAGCTATAGATTCAGTGTGTTCATGGGAGGAAGTTACTTCAGGATCCTCTAGGTCGCCATCTTGATCTGGAGCTAGGGCCTTATCACCGGTGTGGTGGGTCTGTTTTGTTTTCACTTAAGAATGGGTAACATTCTTCTCTGAAAAGAAAGGTGTTAAGGGAGGGGTTTTTCTCACCCCGCCGTAGGTGCACACTGACAAGGAATAAGAAGCACGATGAGAAGGGTAGAAGGCGGTTTTATTTAGCAAGGCTGAAGTGCACTCACAAAGAGAAAGCGGGCAGTCTGAGAAGTCAGGGCGAACCCTCCTTAGCTGAACTCTTGTCGGTTTTACAGGGAAGTGTGAGGGGTGGGTTAAGGTGGGGCTAGTTGATTGGCAGGTTCGGATTACACAGCTGCTCTGGCTCGGCGCATGCTCTTACCCATAATGCATATAGACCCTCTCCCTTGCTCCAGATTGGGGTGGAAAATTCTAATGAGTTTATGAATGGATATATCTGGGTGTTATTTGTGCAGGTGCCAGCCTTGGGGATTTACCAGCTCTGTCTTACTTTTCCTCTTAGGCAAAGAGTGGGTGTAAACCCACCTAGAAAGGTTACCGGCTTCCACCTCTCCCTTTCTTTCTGCTGCTCATATCTTACTGCCTACTCCAACAGAGGGACTTTTATGTTAAAGGTATAGAAGTTAAAGTTTGTATTAACCCTTACTTTTCAATTTACAAATAACCGTGCCAATAATACCTTTCACACATGTTAGATAATGATGTAAATAAGTTTGTTTCTCAGGATAAGGATATCACTGTTTTCAAGCTATCCTGCTCTATAATTGCTATGTTTCTTAACATCATGCTTCATTATCTATATCCCATATCTCCCTTTTTCACTTGTTTTGTGTTATTTCAACCTTTGGTTATGGGTAAAAAGTGGCCGTCATCTTTAGAATTCTGTGATTATTTACACATTCTTATTCGCAAATGTTCCATGTTTTGATCTGTATATTTAAGAATGTTCTTGACTTTATTTTCAGTCAAGTAAGATCAGGTGTTGCCAAACTTTTTCTGTAAAGGGCTAGATTGTATATAGTTTTGGATTTGTGGGCTATTGTGATTTTTGTTGGAACTACTCAACTCTGCTGTTGTAGTATTGAAACAGCCATAGACGACACATGAATGAATAGGTATTACTAAGTTGCCATAGAACTTTAACACAGGAGGCAGGTTATGTTTTGGGTGCCCAAGGTAGAGATTTGCCTCTTCCCCACAAATATCACAGTCTTTGTCTTAAAGCAAGAGTCTGAAGTGAAAGACAGTATTGCAGCATACTAAATTTGCAGTTAAAATGAGAGATTTTTGTCCCAGTGATACCAACTCATTTTCTGTGTTACTTAAGTCACTTACCCTACCTGAACTTGAGCTTCCTTAAAAACTGTAACTAGAACTCACAGGTTTATGGTTATGACTAAGATGGTATTTCAAAAGGCCTTTAAATGTTTTAAAATATTTTTAAAACCTAAATGTTAATAGTGATTATCTTTCCCTGTTGGGGGCAGATATAGGTGGTTTTTTTATTATCATGTACTTATCTGTAATTTTAATTTTTTTTATGACAAATGTAATAATGAAAGAAGCTACTAAAATAGTCAAATACATACAAAAATTTCTTAAGCCTTTGTATTTTTCACAGATTTTTGATGTTGAACCTTGAAAGAAGCATTTTGCTAGCCTGTGTAAATCATAATCACTGGTGGCAACTTACTTGCTTTCCTACTTGACCTCTAAAAAGAAATCTAACAGCCATGGCTTTTAGTCTCAAACATTGTATTGCCTTTCTCTTAGTTTATACTTTGAGGAGTTTATAAATCATTATTATACATTTTATCATCCTGTCTGATAGGAAATTTTATCTTAGTGGTTTGCAGATCCTTAATTCATTGAGTTTGGCGCAACCTCTGAGTTTGTTACCACTGGGGATACTAAGATGCTTTCACATACAATTTCTGTACCCTTTGAAAATGGAGGTTACAACAGCAGTCTCTAATTCTCTGCATAATTCATGAGAAAATGCATTTTGGACTGGTTGATTACAGTTTTAAACTTGAGCAGTTATGTTGAAAGTAAGGGTGAGACCAGCTGGAGTTGTCACCAAGAATGTACTGCAGGCTAACAGAGGCAAGCCCTGAAAGCCAGTTATAAAAAGAAAGATCCCCTTAGCATTCTTTTTAAAAAAAATTTTGTTTTGGTATCATTAATCTACAATTACACGTGCAATATTATGGTTATTAAACTACCCCCTTCATCAGGTTCCCCCCACCAACCCCATTACAGTCACTGTCCATCAGCGTAGTGAGATGCTATAGAATCACTACTTGACTTCTCTGAGTTGTACAGCCCTCCCCATGCCCCCCCCAACATTATATCTGCTAATCATAATGCCCCCTTTTCCCCCTTATCCCTCCCTTCCCACCCATCCTCCCCAGTCCTGTCCCTTTGGTAACTATTAGTCCGTTGTTGGGTTCTGTGAGTCTACTGCACTTTTGTTCCTTCAGTTTTTTTCTATGTTCTTATACTCCACCTATGAGTGAAATCATCTGATACTTGTCTTTTTTGGCTTGGCTTATTTCACTGAGCATAATACCCTCTAGCTCCATCCATGTTGTTGCAAATGGTAGGATTTGTTTTCTTCTTATGGCTGAATAATATTCCATTGTGTATATGTAGCACATCTTCTTTATCCATTCATCTACTGATGGACACTTAGGTTGCTTCCGTTTCTTGGCTATTGTAAATAGTGCTGTGATAAACATAGGGGTGCATATGTCTTTTTGAAACTGGGCCCCTGCATTCTTAGGGTAAATTCCTAGGAGTAGGATTCCTGGGTCAAATGGTATTTCTATTTTGAGTTTTTTGAGGAACCTCCATACTGCTTTCCACAATGGTTGAACTAATTTGCAGTCCCACCAGCAGTGTAGGGGGGGTTCCCTTTTCTCCACATCCTCGCCAACATTTGTTGTTGTTTGTGTTTGGGATGTTGGCCATCCTCACTGGTGTGAGGTGATATCTCATTGTGGTTTTAATTTGCATTTCTCTGATGATTGGCAATTTGGAGCATCTTTTCATGTGCCTGTTGGCCATCTGAATTTCTTCTTTGGAGAAGTGTCTATTCATGTCCTCTGCCCATTTCTTAATTGGATTATTTGCTTTTTGTTTGTTGAGGTCCGTGAGTTCTTTATATATTTTGGATGTCAACCCCTTATCGGATATGTCATTTATGAATATATTCTCCCATACTGTAGGATGTCTTTTTGTTCTACTGATGGTGTCCTTTGCTGTACAGAAGCTTTTCAGCTTGATATGGTCCCACTTGTTCATTTTTTCTTTTGTTTCCGTTCCCCGGGGAGATATGTTCATGAAGAAGTCATTCATGTTTATGTCCAAGAGATTTTTGCCTATGTTTTTTTCTAAGAGTTTTATGGTTTCATGACTTACATTCAGTTCTTTGATCCATTTCGATTTTACTTTTGTGTATGGGGTTAGACAGTAGTCCAGTTTCATTCTCTTACATGTAGCTGTCCAGTTTTTCCAACACCAGCTGCTGAAGAGGCTGTCATCTCCCCATTGTATATCCAAGGCTCCTTTATCAAATATTAATTGACTGTATATGTTTGGGTTAATGTTTGGATTTTCTAGTCTGTTCCACTGGTCTGTGGGTCTGTTTTTGTGCCAGTACCAAATTGTCTTGATTACTGTGGCTTTGTAGTAGAGGTTAAAGTCAGAGAGTGTAATTCCCCATTTTATTCCTCCTTCTCAGGATTGCTTTGACTATTCGGGGTCTTTTGTGGTTCCATATAAATTTTAGAATTATTTGTTTGAGTTCGTTGAAGAAAGCTGGTGGTATTTTGATAGGGATTGCATTGAATGTGTAGATTACTTTAGGTAGTATAGCTATTTTGACAGTATTTATTCTACCTAGCCAAGAGCATGGGATGAATTTCCATTTGCTGGTGTCCTCTTTAATTTCTCTTAGGAGTGTCTTTTAGTTTTCAGGGTATAGGTCTTTCACTTCCTTCATTAGGTTTATTCCTAGGTATTTTATTCTTTTTGATGCAATTGTGAATGGAATTGTTTTTCTGATTTCTCTTTCTGTTAGTTCATTGTTAGTGTATAGGAAAGCAACAGATTTCTGTGTATTAATTTTGTATCCTGCACCTTTGCTGAATTCAGATATTAGTTCTAGTAGTTTTGGAGTGAGTCTTTAGGGAGCATTCTTATAAGGTAGCAAAATATGGCAATGTTTATATGGGAAACTATAGCAGGTTTAGTATATTTGATTTGTATGTCTCCTAATGATAACTTATTGCCTAGTGTAGGCACAGTACTGTTCCAGGAGTTATGGATATATAATACATAAATATAAACTGCCCTTGACTTTGGAAATTTACAGTCCAAGGGAATTGGAGTTTGGAAAAAGGAAGCTAGTCTATCGCTTATTGGTGAAGGGAGACAAAGAGTAAAATGAGAAAAACACTTCCTTTATGTGGATTTAGCCACAGTTGGAATCAAGGACAAGTTTACCTTATGCTCTTTGATAAATCTATATGGTGCTGATGGATTCGATTAACACGCTCCCAAAATCAGAGATATAGTCAAAGGAGAGTCATTAATGAGGAGAAGTCACAGAAGAATGTTACGAAAACTCATTGTCCTGGTTGTAGCCCAGGCATATATATTTTCATGTCTTGGTAGTCATTTAATTAAAATTATGTTGGCAACTTGGAAGTAGGAGTCTTTAATATACAGTATTTAATGTTATTACGCTTTAAGCTGGTATGAGTTAAAACCCTTGTCTCATACATTTTGATCAAGGAGTTGCAAATTCTCTTCTTAATTGTTCCTATACCAGGTAAAATTTAAGGCATGTTAAATTAGAAAGCATTGCAATTAGTTATCTTAAAATGAGAGAGACTATAAACCAAGGAAGTTCAAATGTGTTTGAAAGTTTAATCTTAATTGGGGAATTACATCTATCTTTTCTACTAAACCAGAAGATAGGAGATGGTATGGATGGAATTTTTGTGTAATGAGAATGTTGCATTGCAAGGAGTAATAGTATAAAGCCCGTACAAAGATGCTTGCTTCCATGGTGTTCCCCCCCAAATTGATCTTTGGAGGAGCTCAAAGGAGTCATTACACAATGCCAAAATTAGTTTCCAACATCAAAGAAATGCTATTGGAAATGATATGGATGAAGATAATCTCTGGCAGTTTTAGGATATTTGTTTTGTAGACCCAGGTGATTTTAAGTAGAACTTTGTGTTGATTCTGTGTGAGCTCATCCATCATAGTAAGGACAAACTTGCCATAATTCTAAATCCATACTGCCAGGGAAATTTTACAAAATCACTTATAATACCTCTAATACACACCTTATTTTACAATAATAGAATCCTGGCAAAACTCTAAACATTGGGCATATGGGAGCCAACATCTCACAACCTATCTGAATACTTCCAATTGGCTACCTATTATTATTTCCTAAAAGGGGCTGTGACTGTGTTTTTGTTTTTGTTTTGTAGAGCTCTGCAAGGCATTATCATTTACACAAAGAACTCCTCTGCCCATCCCATCTCCCATCTTCTAGCCTCGTAGAAAAGATAGATGGAATTTTCAAATTAAAATTAGTCAAATTTTCAGAAATATTTGAACTTCCTTGGTGCATAGTCTCTCTCCTTATGGATTAGTAAAAGGGCAATCTATGAATCTAAGAATATCATCTGATCTTAGACTCCACATTCTTACAAGTAGATATGGTCAAATACTACGAGGAACTCATGTAATTCACTCAGTCGGTCATCAGCAAGTATGAACACCTTTTCCTCATACTCCCAAGGAAACGTTGCATGACCCAAACCCTAGAAAATTTCCCCAAGGAATTAATGATTCATTTTTTATGGTACCATCCAAATAGAGATTCCTATAAGAAGATTATTAATTGGAGAACATCAAAAATTTGTAGTTAACCTTAGCCAAAGTTATCAATGACTCTGACAGCTCTTGAGGCTCACTAGGCAAGTCTAAACGTTTTAGCCTGTGTGATAATGGACAACCAAATAGCTTTAGACTTTCTCTTAGCCAGGAAAGTTATGTAACAAAAACAGTTATGTAACTATTTATTGCGCTTGGATAGTGAGACTGACAGAACAATTGAAGAAGATGGTTTACCTGGTTTGCCAAGGTAGGTGAATGGATTTGGAGGTGTCCTATGTTAGCCTGAGTTTGGTAATTTCCAATTATGTCTCTGAAGCATTCTGCCATGTTTAATCATTATTCTGCTCTTGAATTTCTGTGCATTTCAAATACAAGTAATTTCCAAAGATTTAAATACTGCTATTTCCACCAGCATCTCACGTGATTCGACAAATCATCATTTGACAAAATGAGCATGGAGATCAGTCCCTAATTGGAATCCAAATTCTTGTTTCTGTGACACCGATGCCATCTAGGGATGCTAACAATGATGTAGATCATGAAGGGGGTGACTTTTTTCTGTTCCTTTGGTTTGGCCAGGGCACAGTCATCAGTTTATGAAAGACTGAGAACTGGAACAACACTCTCCATCAGTTGTGTAACTACAACCTGAGAGTATCTGGGAATTCATATAACACTCCTCCACTCAAAAACCCGCCTTGCCTGCATCAACTCTTGCCTTAAGACATCAACCAATCCAAAACTTTGCCATGTTTCTGATAGCCTGCTCTAATAACTTGTGAGATCAACCCATAGCCATAAAAATTATTCTCTCACTTCCCCTAGTTACTTTTTGAATTGTTTGTGTTTTCCCTTTCTGCAGTAAGTCAATAAGACTTTTCACTTACATAGCAGATTTCTTTGAGGGGGAGATTTCCACATAAAAATCCTTAAATTTACTAATGAATGCTTTAAAAACATTTTAGGTAGGAAATTCCCAAGCCAAAACATAAAAAATTATACCGTATTTTTGTCTTATAAAGAAAAACACTTAATATAAAAAGTTCCCAACTATGAAAACTTTTTATACTTGGAATGTGAATTTTAAAATTCTTCCTTAACATTAGAAAATAGTAGGAGGGTAGGTGGCTATTTCTTTTATTTTCTCAAGCTATAGTGGCCATAGCATCAAATCAAGATTCAGAGGAGGCTAGACATTTTCTCCTAGTGTGTGTCTGTACTTTAGTCTTTGTCTCTTATCTTTATTTAATCTCTAACCCTAAAGAATCAACTTGAGTCTGTCTTTGAGGTGAAACAGTCCTCTCTTTTATTGAAATTAGTTATTACTCAGTAAATTTTTTTAATACAATGCCAAATCCTCAAATTAATTTTAATGAATAACTCAATTTGTGATAACACAATTCGTTCAGTCTTAAGACCTTTAAAATCTGTTATACTCAAAATCCATCAATTATCCTATAATGAAAAGGCATCCAGGCTTTTTGAAAAACAAACATTCTTAAAAATTCATGTAAACATTCAGTCTAGTTACATTGCTTTCACGCAGTTGTCTATCAAACAGAAGTTAATGTTTTTCTTTTAAGGTGTAGTCCTCATCCCAAAAGGAAACAGTGTAATCAAAACAGAGCATTTTCAGCTCCATTCTTACCACTTCATTCAATAGTTTTGACATTTATCCAGTTTCCTTTGCCAGAAGAGGGTTTCTGTTAATTTTAAAGCTAAAATGAGGAAGATTTTTATCAGCAACTTTGTAAGTCAGTCTTGTTTTGTTAGAGGCCAAATGATGATTTATTTGGTATTTTAGTTTTATCCCTTTTGTTCTCCCTCATGTCAGTTACCACTTTCTATATTTTCAATATATTTAAATACAATTTTTCTATATAATCTGGCTTTTTGGCTTATTTCTGTGTTTTATCTGTATGAGCCACACATGCTGGCTGCACCCCTAAGGGTTTTAATTTTCTATAGTCCACTAGTTATGAATGGGAAGAAATAACCCTCAAATAAGATTTGCCAGGCTACTGGGAAAGAAAAAAGGGAGGAAATTGTGATAAACAATTTTTCCTATTGCTGCATCAAGCTCCAAAGACAAGAATTATTTTGTTGTTTCTTCTAGCAAGAGACAGAGCAAGAGAGGAACAAATAAAGAAACTTTTCTCTTCCCACATTGCTTTTTTATAATTTGTTCTGCGGTTTTCCCACTAGAATTCTTGTACTCTCTATATATGTACAATTATGACTTTTAATTTGATGTTTTTTCTTGATAATCTGGCAATTTTATGTAAGTGTATTGTTCTATGAATAATTATGTCTATGTCTGAAGCAAAATAATTCTGCCTCTCCAGAATTTGTGACCTGACAGTTCTTTACAGGGGAAGCCCTTCCCAGACCACCTTTCTCCCTCCACTTCAAAATCAACTTCTGTTTGTACAGGAAGAGTGTTGGAGGGTGTGGGAAGGTGCCTTAAAACACATTGACAATGTTTCTGTTGATCTCTTTTATATCAGGGTCAGGCAGAGAAACTGGATTAGTATCAGTATGAATCAACCTCAGGATTCAACTGAGTATTTACAACTTACCTTCATGAAAAACACACTCAAACCACATCCCCTTAGTACAGCACTTTATTCTTACAGACCAGTTTCTCTGCAGTGAGCTGGTTAGATTTGGCCAGTGGGTGTCCATAGGAGAATTTTTCTTCTATGAGCATCATTTAATTATACTGGAGGAAAGACTGGCTTTTTTACCTCAGACTAATCAGGTCTTGCTCTGGGTAATGGAAATACTTTCTGTAAGGAAAAATTGAGAATTACTTGAAAATGGACAAAGAGATTACTGGGTGCCCTTTCAGTGTATTACTGGCCATTGTCTTGGGGATCCTCTGAGATTATGTGGTTCTCTAGTAATGTGGGTCTTTGTCTTTGCCTACAGGCTATTTACAGCCCTGTAGAGATAGAAATTAATTTGTAGGAAACTTATAGTAATGTACATATTTCCTGTTCGGAGCAATGGAAATGATACCTGTTCATTGAAATGAAAATACATTTTGTCCATTAGAGAATATAAATACCTGTAGGTCAATCCTCATTTGAAATGGTTTTAACATTTTACTAGTTTCCTCATTTTTTAATGACTGAATGAGCATCATGATTTTAGCTTTTTGAAAATTACTCTTTAATTTCTCTATCCTGGTCAACTAGCCATATAGATACCTGTGCAGACCTGAATGGGTGACAAAGCTAGACTCTGGCACCTCACCTGCAGGAGACCACCAAAAGCCAGCCAAATGGTTAGTGTTTGCCTAACTCATTACCTGGATATTGCCAACCAATAAGCCACATTCAGACTGTTTTCCCAGTATGGGACAGAGTCAGATCATGGGCTTTTGGCTTTAAAAGACTTACTCCTCTTCCCCATTTTTCCTCTGAACCACCAATCTTGATATTTTAGTCTTTTGCTCTATTGGATTTAATAAAATGTTTCCATTCCACACTTTTTCTGTGGCTGAAATTTTATTTTTTATTTTATTACATCAACAAAATGGAAATTGAGACTAGTTAGAGACAAAGGCAAGCATTTTATAGTGACTCTCTGAACAAATTTAGTTGGGGTTTTTATTGAGGCATGACTTAGAGAATGTTTGTTAACTTAGAGTGGGGTGGTGGTGCAACTTGTACATTTTAAACATCTCTGTGATTTTTTTTATGACTGGACACCTATAGTTTAAGGTCGTTATTTGCTTGTGATCTGGTTTTGCTCCTCAGAATTAATTACTCCTCAGAACTTACTGCTCTTATTTTCTTTGTCAGTTCCTAAAACTGCTTTTAGATATGGAGAGTCTGATAAAAGTTAATGAGTGGAAAAGTACAGGTTTTCATGGATTCATATGACCTTGGATCCTTACCCAGTGATTTCGTGAATTTCCTTTTCCTTATCTCATTTCTGCTTCCAGCAAATTTATGGGAAATGAAAACCAAACAGAACAAAACAAAAGTTTTCTCTATCCCAAATTAGAGGTTGGCTGCAGAGATAGGCAGTTCTTGCTGAAAACCCCAAAGAAAGGTTTCTAGCTGTAAGTTTTGGTGGGCTTGTGATTCAGTGCTAAAGTAGTCTGTTCTCTTGCCCTCTGTTGGAAGTTGCTATCTGAATTGAAGACAGCATATGGTGCTTGAACTGACTTGTAGTTTGTAGGGCTATAAAGAGAATAGTGGACTCAGGGATTGAAGTTTTTTGACTAGTAAGAACATGTGTAAAACTTAGTGGTGATGGGTTTACTTATCACAGGAGTCATGAGTAGTTTTTATAGCTTTAGTGAAAAAATTCTACCTCTAATACCAAACATATTTTATTATAACTTAAGTGAACAACTGCAATTCTCTGTAACAAATATGATTTCCAAGTTTAAATGGTTAAATGACTGCATTCATAAGTTGCTTCTTTTCAACAGCATCAATAATGACAGAGAATCTTAAAATTAAGAAAACAAATTGTATATAAATATTATGTGTATATCTTTCAGTTTTACTGAGGTATCATTGGTACATGTGTAAGTTTAAGGTGTACAGTGTGATAATTTGATACCCATACACAAATCACTATGATACACCACATTAACAGAATAAAAGATAAAAGTCGTATTATCCTCTCAGTTGGTCCAGAAAAAGCATTTGACAAAGTTCAACAGCCTTTCATGATAGAAACTCTTAACAAAATGGGTATAGAAGGAATGTGTCTGAACATAATAAAGGCCATATATGACAGATGCATAGCAAATGTCATACTCAATGGTGAAAGTTTGAAACCTTTCCTTTTAAGATCAGGAAAAAGACAAGAGTGCCCACTTTTGCCACTCCTATTCAACATAGTTTTAGAAGTCCTAGTCAGATTAATTAGGCAAGAAAAAGAAATAAAAGCCATCTAAATAAGAAGGGAAGTAAATTGTCTCTGTTTGCGGATGATATGATTTTGTACATAGAAAATCCCAGAATCCGCCAAAAAACTATTATAACTAATAAATTAATTCAGTAACATTGCAGATACAAATTTAACATATAAAAGCCATTGTGTTTCTATACACTAAAAACAAACTATCTGGAAGAAAAATAAACAATCTTAAATAGAAAAATAGGAGGCAGGTTGAAGATGGCAGTGAAGAAAGAGCCTGAGCCCACCTCCTCCCAGGTATACACCAAGTCTACACCTACACACAGCGCAGTTCATCCTGAGGAGGAACTGAGACCTTCTGTACAATAAAGGATGAAAAAAAAAATCACATAAAAAATGGCAGGAGAGATGGAGACAGAGTAATGGAGGGAGCCCTGCCCTCCAACATAGCCGTGCAGTACGTAGGGCTACCAGAGCACAGAATTGCTTGCCCTGGGGCACCGACAAAAAGCTGCAAGTTGGAGAATTCAAAACTGACTGTGACTTTGGTTGAAGGAGGCTCATTTTCAGAAATAAAGCACTTGCCAAATGGCAGGGGACTTTCTGGAACTCTCTCTGGGACTGGAGGTGCTGGTGAATGCCATTGTTTGTATTCCCTCTAGACACCACGAGCATGGATGGTAGCAGGGTGGGCACTATTGGTTTATGTTCCTCCGGCACACTGCTAGTGCAGATGGGAACAGAGTGAGCACTGTTGTTTATGTTCATGCACATTTATAATATGAAGAGGAGCTGGGCCAGGGAGAAAACACTAGGTCCTGACAGGTGGAGGCAGCCTCTTGGACCCTGCCCACACCCAAATACACCCATCAGAGATCCTGCAGATATTTGCATAGCCTGGGCCCAGGGCCAATCTTAGAGACTTCTGGACTGTACCCATCTACCCTCTGCTGCTCCATTAGCATGGCCCTAGCTGAAGCCCGCCTGGATGAGCCCCAGACAATGCCCCACTGCCCCCAGTTGCCCCTCCGGAAGCCCCTACCTGTAGTCCACCATGGAGTTCCTGGTAATGTGCCCCTACAACTTGTTGTCCTACTAGTCTAGACCTGGCTGGCAATGACACAGGAGAACACCAGTCCATTCCCTGGGAGCTTCAGTGCCAGGAAACCACAGGCCGTGCCTACCCAGCCTGCAGCCAGCTAGCCAGATCCATCAGGCATGCAGTTTACCAAGGCAACAATCCTACACAAAGCTGTGCCTTCAAGAGAAGAGATAACTCTTTCACCAAACCTATAGCAACAAACATAGAAAGTCAAACAAAATGAGGAGACACAGGAATATACTTGAAACGAGAACATGACAGAACTTCAGAAAAATAACTAAATGAAACACTTAAGCAATTACCTGACAAAGAATGTAAAGTAATGATTATAAAGATGCTCACTAGACCTAAGAGAAGAGTGGATGAACTGAGAACCTTAACAAAGAGAACATATAAAAAAGAAGCAATCAGTGATGAAGAATACAATAAATGAAATGAAAAATACACTAAAGGGAATCAATAACAGATTAGAGGATTCAGAAGAACAGATCAGTGAATTGGAAGACAGAATAATGGAAAGCATTTAAACTGAATAGCAGAAAGAAAAAAGAATTAAAAAGAAATGAGGATAGGTTAAGGGAGCTCTGGGACAATATCAAATGTCCTAATATTCACATTACGGCAGTCTCAGAAGGAGGAGAGAGAGAAAGGGGTAGAAAACTTTACATTTTAAAGAAATTATAGCTGAAAACCTCCCTAACATTGGCAATGAAACAGATATCCAGACCCAGAAAGCACAGAGAACTCGAAACGATAATCCCACAGAGGTCCACACCAAGACACATAATAATTAAAATGTCAAAGATCAAAGACAAAGAATCTTAAACACAGTGAGAGAGAAGCAATGGCCTACAGGGGAAACCCCATAAGACTTTTAGCTTATTTTTTCAGCAGAAATTTTACAGGCCAGAAGGGAGTGGTGTGATATATTCAAAGTGCTGAAAGAGAAAGACCAAGAAAGAATACTCTACCCTGCAAGGTTATCGTTCAGAATTGAAGGAGAGATAGAAAGAGTTTCTCAGATAAACACAGGTAAAGGAGTTCAATACTGCTAAACCAGCCTTACAGGAGATGTTAAAGGGAGTTCTTCTTTAAAAGGAACATAAAAGGCCATAACTAGAAGCAAGGAAATTATGAAAAGAAAAAATTCACTGGTAAAAGCAAAAGATAGCAAAGGTAGTAGATCAATCTCTTAAAAGCTAGTATGAATGTTAAAAGACAAAAGTATTAAAATCAACTACTTCTAAAAGTTAAGGGAATCACTAAATAAAAAGTGTTAAAGAAGACATCATATACATAAAATGTGGAGGGGGAGGTAAAAACATAGTGCTATTCAAATGCATTTGAATTTAAGTGACCATCAATGTAACATAGGCTGCTATATACATAAGGTGTCATATATAAACCCCATGAAAACCACAAACCAAAAATATAATAAGCACACAAAGAATAAAGAGAAAGAATTCAGCCGTAACATTAAAGAAATTCTTTATACAGACAGAAAGAAAGCAAGAGAAGAAAGGATCAGAGAACAACAAAAGCAACTAGGAAACATTTAACAAGATGGCAAAAAGTACATACCTATCAATATTTGCTTTAAATGTCAATGAACTAAATGTTCTAATCAAAAGATATGGAGTGACTGAATGTATAAGTAAACAAGACCCAGCTGTATGCTATCTTTAAGACTCACTTCAGACCTAAAGACACACAGACAGAAACTGAAGTGATGCAATAAGATTCCATGCAAACAGAAACGAAAAACAAGAACAAAGCTAGAGTAGCAGGACTTATCTCAGAGAAAATAGACTTTAAAACAAAGACTGTAACAAGGACATTACTTAGTGATTAAGGGCTCTGTCCAGCTAGAAAATATAATAATTAAAAATATCTATGCATTGAACAGAGTTAAGCAATCTACCTGAAAAAGAGTTTAAAGTAATGGTTAAAAAGATGCTCGCTAGCACCTAAATACATAGAACAAATATTAACAGACATGAAGGGAGAAACAGGCAGTAATACAATAATAGTAGGGGATGTTAACATCCCCCTTATATCAATGTATAGACCATCCAGACAGAAAATCATTAAGGAAACAGTGGCTTGAATGACACCTTAGACCAAATAGACCTAATTGATATATATAGAACATTACATCCAAAACAGCAGAATACTCATTCTTGTCGAGTGTACATGGAGCATTCTCCAAGATAGATCAATGTTAGCCACAAAACAAGTCTTAATAAATTTAGTAAGACTGATATCATACCAAGCTTCTTTTCCAAGCAGAACAGTATGAAATTGGAAATCATTTACAGGAAAACACTGGAAAAAACACAAACATGTACAGACTAAACAGCAGGCTACTAAACAACCAATATATCAATGAGGAAATTAAAGAGGAAATAAAAAAACTTGGAGAATAATGAAATTAGAAACATAACAATGCAAAAATCTTTGGGATGCAGCAAAAGCAGTTCTAGAGGGAAGTTTGTAGCAATACAGGCCTACCTCAAGAAAATAATCTTAAACAATCTTAATCTAAACAAACTAGAAAAAGAGGGCCAAAGTCCAAAGTTAGTAGAAGGAAGGAAATAATAAATACCAGAGCAGAATGAAGTGAAATAGAAACTAAAAAAGAGTAAAAATGGTCAATGAATCTAAGAGTTTATTCTTTGAAAAGATAAAATTGATAAACTTAGCTAGATTCATTAAGAAAAAAGACACTCAAAATCAGAAATGAAAGAGAAGTTACAAGTGACACCAAAGAAATACAAAGAATTTAAGAGATTACTATGAAAATTTATATGCCAACATATTGGACAACAAGGAAGAAATGGAAAAATTCTTAGAAACATGCAATCTTCCAAGACTAAAAAAGGAAGAAATAGAAAATCTGAACACACTGATTACTAGTAATGAAACTGAAGTAAAAAAAAAAACTCCCAACAGACAAAACTCCAGGACCAAATGGCTTCACAGGAGAATTCTATCTAACATCTAAGGAAGTGTTAATACGTATCCTTCTCAAACTATTCTAAAAAATTGAAGAGGAAGAAAAGTTTCTAAATCCATTCTATAATGCCAGCATCGTCTTTATACCAGTAACAAAGACACTACAAAAAAAGAAAACAACAGATCAGTGTTCCTGGTGAACATAGATGCAAAATCCTCAACAAAATATTAGCAAACTGAATTAAAAAATACATCAAAAGGATCATTGCCCATGATCAAGTGGGATTTATTCCGGGAATGCAAGATGGTTCAACATCTGCAAATCAATCAGTGTGACACACCATATTAAGAAAAGGAAGGATAAGAAAAGGTCATCTCAGTGGATGCTTAAAAAGTATTGGACAAAATTCAACATCCATTCATGATAAAACTAAACAAAGTGAGTATAGAGGGAACATACATCAACATAATAAAGGCCATATATGATATACCCACAGCTAACATCATACTTAATGATGAAAAGATGAAGGTGTTTCCTTTAAGGTAAGGAAAGACAAGGATGACCACTCTCTTCACTTTTAGTCAACGTAGTACTGGAAGTCCTAGCCATTAAAATAAGTTAAGAAAAAGAAATAAAAGGTGTCCAGATTGTTAGGGAAGAAATAAAATTGTAACTATTTGCAGATAACACGATACTGTATATAGAAAACCCTGAAGATTACCAAAAAACGACTAGAATTAATAAATGAATTTAATAAAGTCACAGGATACAAAATCAATATAAAGAAATCTGTTGTGTTTCTATATATAAATAATGAACTAACAGAGAAATTAAGAGATCAATCCCATTGACAATTAAGTAAAAAAGAATATATAATACCTAGGAATAAATTAAACCAATGAGGTGAAAGACCTATACTTTGAAAACTATAAGACATTGTTGAATGGAATTAAGGAACATACAAATGAATGGAAAACTATTCCATGCTTATGGAGAGGAAGAATTAATATTGCTAAAATGACCATACTGCCCAAAGCAATCTATATATTCAGTGCAATCCCTATCAAGTACCAATGTCATTCTTCATGGAACTAGAGCAAATAATCCTAAAATTTGTATGGAACATAAGACACCCCAGATAGCCTAAGCAGCCTTAAGGTATCAAAAACGGGTATTATATGCCTTGATTTCCAACTATGTTATAACGCTACAGTAATTAAAACAGTATGGTACTAGCACAAGAACAGAAACATAGACCAAGGGAACAGAATAGAGAGAACAGAAATAAACCTACATCTATATGGCTAATTAATATATGACAAAGGAGTCAAGAATATACAGTGGGGAAAAGACAATTTTCTCAATAAATGGTGTTGGGAAAACTGGACTGCTACATGCCAAAGAATGAAATTGGATCATTTTCTTACACCATACATGAAAATAAACTAAAAATGGATTAAAGACCTAAATAAAGGCCTGTGACCATAAATCTCCTAGAAGAAAATATGGGTAGTAAACTCTTAAACATTAACATTAGTAATTTTTTTCTGGCTATATCTCCTCAGGCAAGGAAACAAAGGGAAGAGAAGCAAGTGTGAGCGCATCAAAGTAAAAAGCTTCTGCACAGCAAAGAAACCCATCAACAAAATAAAAAGGCAATGTACTGTGTGGGAGAATATATTTGCAATGATATACCCGGTAAGGGGCGAATATGTTAAAATATATAAAGAAGTCAACCAACTCAACACCAAAAAAACCTCAAACAATCTGATTAAAAAGTGGGCAAAGAACCTGAATAGACATTTTTCCAAAGAAGACACACACACACACACACACACACACACATATATATATATAGCTAGCAAGTACATGAAGAGACAGTCAGCATCACTAATCATCAGGGAAATGCAAATCAAAACCACAGTGAGATATACCTCACATCTATAAAATGGCTAATGCCAAGAAGACAAGAAATAACAAATGTTGGTGAAGATGTGGAGAAAAGGGAACCATTGTACACTACTTGGGTGATTGCAAATTGGTGCAGTCACTATTGAAATTAGTATGAAGATTTCTCAAAAAACTGAAAATAGAAATACCATATGACCCAGCAATACCATTTCTGGGACTATACCCAAAGAAAACAAAATAACCAAAAGGCACATGAAAAGATGCTCCACATCACTAATCATTGGGGAAATGCAAATTAAAATCACAATGAGTTATCACCTCACACCAACATCCAAAAGAAAGGAACAACAAATGCTGGCGAGGAGAAAGGGAAACCCTCCTACACTGTTGGTGGGAATGTAAATTAGTTCAACCATTGTGGACAGCAATATGGAGGTTCTTCAAAAAACCAAAAATAGAAATGCCATTTGACCCAGGAATTCCACTCCTAGGAATTTACCCAAAGAAAACAAGATCACGGACTCAAAAAGACGTATGCACCCCTGTGTTCTTTCGCAGCACTATTTTCAGTAGCTAAGACATGGAAGCAACCTAAGCGTCTATCAGTAGATGAATGGATAAATGAGATGTGGTACAAATGCACAATGGAATATTATTCAGCCATAAAAAGAAAACAAATCCTACCATTTGCAACAACATGGATGGAGATAGAGGGTATTATGCTCAGTGAAATAAGCCAGGTGGAGAAAGACAAGTACCAAATGATTTCCCTCATTTGCGGAGTATAACAGCAAAGCAAAAATAGAAGGAACAAAACAGCAACAGACTCACAGACTCCAAGAAGGGACTAGTGGTTACCAAAGAGAAAGGGGTGGAGAGGATAGGTGGGAAGGGGATTAATGGGTATTATGATTAGTACATATAATGTAGGGGGGTCACAGGAAAGGAAGTATAGCACAGAGAAGACAAGTGACTGTAGAGCATCTTACTATGCTGATGGACAGTGACTGTAATGGGGCATGTGGGGGGACTTGATAATATGGGTGAATGTAGTAACCACAATGTTGCTCATGTAGAAACCTTCGTAAGATTGTACATTAATGATACCTTAATAAAAAAAACAACTAATATGAAAAGACAAGTGAACTCATATGTAGGTTTATTGCAGCATTATTTATAATAGCCAAAATATGGAGAAAACCTAAAGGTCCATAAATAAGTGAATGAATAAAAATGATATGGTACATATATACAGTGGAATACTACTCAGCCATTAAAAAGAATGCCGTCTACAACAATATGGATGGACCTAGAGTGTACTATGCTAAATGAAATGTCAGATAGAAAAAGACAAATGCCATATAGAATTCATTTATATATGGAATCTAATAAACAAAATAAAACCCAAATCAAACAAAACAGAAATAGACTCAGTCGCAGTGGAAGACTGGTGGTTGCCATAGCGTTGAGGGTAGGGGGAAGGGTGAAATAGGGGAAGTGGGAAAAATTAGAATGTTTGATATCTTGATCTGGGCGATGGTCACATGAGTGCACACACATGTCAGGATTTATCAAGCTGTCCACTAAGATCTGAGCATTTTATTGTCTGTGCCTTGAAACAAAAAAAGAAAAAACAAAGAACTAATAGAGAAATAAAGTTGTCAATACATGTAAAAAAAAAGAAAGCAGTCTCATTTACAATAGCATCACAAAGAATAAATCAGAAATAAATTTAACCATTATGTGAACGATCTCTACACTGAAAATTACAAGATTTTAATGAAAGAAATTGAAAAAGATGTGGATAAATAGAAAGCTATTCCATGTTTGTGGATTGGAAGAATTAATATTTTAAAATGTCCATCATAACCAAAGCTATCTATAGATTCAATACAATTCCTATCAAAATTAAAATGGCATTTTTCACAGAAATAGAAAAACAATTATAAAACTCATGTGGAACCAAAATGTACCCCAAGTAGCCGAAGCAGTCATGGTGATGAACAAAGTTAAAGACATCATATTTCTTGATATGATCTTTTATTACAAAGTTATAGTAATCAAAGTAGTATGGCACTGGCAAAAAACAGACACATAGACCAATGGGACAGAATCACAAGCCCAAAAATGAACACATGCACATGCAGTCAACTATTTGACAAGGGACCCAAGAATACTTAATAGGGAAAGGATAGTCTCTTCAATAAATAGTGTTGGGAAAACTGGATATTCACATAAAAAAGAATGAAATTAGACCAGCACAAAAATTAACTTAAAATGGATTAAAAACTTAAATTTAAGACCCCAAACTATAAAACTAATAGAAGAAAATAAGGAAAATCTTAACACTTGTCTTGGCAACAGTTTTTTGGATATGACATCAAAGTGGCAGTAACCAAAACAAAAGTAAACAAGTGGGACTATATCAAACTAAAAGCTTCTTCAGAGCAAAAGAAATAACAAAATGAAAAGACCATCTATGAAATGGAAGAAAATGTTTGCAAACCATCTATCTAATAAAGGGCTGGTATCCAAAAATATCTTAAAAACTCATAGAACTCAAGAGCAAAACATCCAATCAAAATGTGGGAAAGAATTTGAATAGATATTTCTCCAAAGAAGACATACAAATGGCCAACAAATACAAGAAAAGATGTTCAACATCACTGATCACAAGGAAATGCAAATCAAAACCACAGGTATCACCTCACACCTGTTATAATGGCTATTATCAAAAAGGCAAGAGATAATAAGTGTTGGCAAGGATGTGGAGAAAAGGAAACCAAGTGCATTGCTTGTGGGCATGTAAATTGGGGAAGTCACTATGGGAAACATTATGGAAGTTCCTCAAAAAATTAAAAAGAGAACTACTATATTATCCAATAATCCTGCTTCTGGACATATATCTGAAGGAAATGGAATCACTATGTAGAAGAGACACCTGCACCCCTATGTTTATTGCAGCATTATTTAAAATAGTCACGATATGGAAACAACCTTAGTGACCATTGATGGATGAATGGATAAAGAAGCTGTGGTCATAAAAAGAAAGAAATCCTGCTTTTAGAACAATATGGGTGGACCTTGAGGGCATTATGCTAAGTGAAATAAATCAGACAGACAAAGCAAAACACCATATGGTTTCACTTATATATGGACTCTAAAAAAACAAATTCATAGGAATAACAGTAGAATGGTGGTTACCAGCTGCTGGGGTTGGGGAAAATGGGGAGATACTGTCCAAAGTTTAGAAACTTCCAGCTGTGTAAGATGAATAAATTCTAGGGATCTAACGTACAACCCTAGTAATGATAATTAATACTGTGTTATATACAAAAAGTTGTTTAAAGGGTAAAGCTTAAGTGTTTATCACTGCACACATGAAATTGGTAATTATTCCAATGATGGAGGGCTTAACTAACCTTGTGTGGTAATCACTTCACAATGTACATGTATATCAAATATTCATAATGTACAGTTTAACTATTGTATGTCATTAATACTTCAATAAAGTTTGAAAAAAGCTAGAATATTTATAAACATGATTTTTAGCATGATTGCTGAATAAGTTATAAAACTGGTTAATGTTCAACAGGCTGTCAATATTTGGGTTTATCTGTTCCACTGGACAGAAATTATATGCATCTGTAATGGTTAAAAATTTATGAGTAAAAAAGAGAAATTCACTATGTTTGTGTCCTTTAATCGATACATAATTGTGAGATGAATTAAGCACATCCTTCTAGATAATTCTTGGGTACTCATGTTGAAAGGCTGTACCCCAAACTTTTTGCTTCCAGGTTTCATATTATTTATTTTTTGACCTTTTAATTTTCTTCCTTTATGAATAGTCAATTATATTTTTTGCTTTCTACTGGTTCTACTATATTTGAATTACTAGAATAGGAAGAAGTAAGTATCTATAATTATTATTTGTACAGTATTATTTAATATGAATTTTAATGTTTTAATTAATATATGAAAATCCAGAAAATTATATTTGGAACTTATTTTGAATTAATAATCTTAATGCACTTCTCAATTTTGAGTCCTTGTATTAACAGTGGTGAATTATCTTTCTCAAATTTGCTGTACTTTAACCATTCTTTTGGTTGGTTTCTTATTGTTTCTCCAGAAAGTAAAAGGTTTGTGCAGCTATTTCTCTACCTCCATCTTTATTTCCATCCTGTTTCTCTTCTCTAATTTGTTTCTATTACAAGTATTTGCATCTTTCTCCATTATTCTAAGTCTTTCTTATTTACTCTTGCTTGCTGCTCTTAATTGTTTGGATCTTTGAACACACGAAGATACTTAGCTCACAAGGTGTGTCAAGATTTCTAAGTTCTACAACTGTTTTTTCAGGAAAGTTTTGGACTTTTTTCCATTTAAAAGTTAGAAAATATATTTTTCCTTTCATTAGAGATTTCCCTAAGTCATATATTAAAATGAAGGGAAAAACTATGTAAAAAATAAAGTGGTAAATATTTTCTGTAAGAAAATCATATACCTCTTTTCTCCCTCCTTCACAATCCTATGAGACATTTCCCTTGGACTGATGATCGCAGTCTGGAAATCCCAGAACTCTAATGCATCACTTGGTCACCACCTTCTACTATAGCCAATTAATTGTCTTTCTCATATTGACAGTGTTTTATATAGCTTCTTTTCCTAGGGAGAGTGAGGGAAGGATATGGGCAATGCTTAATGCACAGGATAAAATTTAGTTTGTGGAACTTATGTGACCCCCAGCCCATGCTGCCATCTGAGATTTTTTTGATGGATTAGGTGGTGCTGGTGAGGGGAGGGGAGGGTTGGTGCACTCTACTCTACCACAAGAATCTCCTTCTCAGGTTGTCATGCTTCCAGAGAGGGAGGATGTAACAGAATGAGCAGAGGCAGAAATTGTATGGGAACAAAGAATCAGTGCAATTGTACAGAGAAAGGCACATGAAGGAAAGTGAAGATTATCTTTTTCCAGATATAATGAGAAATCACTGATGTATGTCACTGTGTAAGTATGAGGTGTTTATCATGATGGTTTGATTTACATATATTGTGAAATGATTACCACAGTAGTTTTATTTAACACCCATCAACTCATATAGATACAATAAAAGAAAAGAGGAAAAATTTCTCCTCGTGCTCTTAGTATCTACTCTTAACAACTTTGCCATATACCATACAGCAGTGTTAAGTCGTCATGGTGTAATAAAGTTGGTTTTTAATGGGAACCCAGATTTGAGAAGCAGATATGGAAGAAAGAGAGAGTAGATACATAGGTTTGGAATTACTGTCCCTGATTTATGATCGCTGATCCATATTTTAGTTTCTCTATGTGTCAGTTCATCTTTGGCTTCAGTTGCTGCTTGCCCTGTATATAACTTGGTCAAACAATTTAATGTGGCTTCTAGCCCCTAAGGATCTCTGTCTCTTTTGATATTTTATTCTGCTTATTATGGCAAGCCAATGTGCTACTCTAAAATTCTAGGCATTAAGTTCCTGAACATTTCTGAATGGTGTCACAAAAACATTCCAGCTAGCTTTGTCTAAGTTCCTGATCCCTGTCTTCAGCAAGGTTTTCACAGTTCCTTGGAAACTTTATCTCTTAACTCTATTTTTTTTTGCTGCTTTACTAATTTTCTACCATTAGAATATTGCCTTATTTTCTCATCTTTTCCCCCCAAAATCCTCCTCCCACATATTATTGAAAGTGTTTGTCATTTCTGATTTTCCTTTCTCTACTTTGTCACCATTCGTTATCATCGTACAATCTTGATTCTCCTTCTACTGTTGATTTCAGCTGTTCTCTTTAATGGCACCAATGATATATCTCAGCCCTAAATCCATTTCTTTTTTATTTTTGATCACTCTGTAGCATATGAAAGTGACAGCCATTACTTCTTTCACATTCCTTCCTCCTTGTTTTTGTTGTTGAGCACAGAAATGGGCTTTTAATGGTATTAAGTATTTAAACATAGTAGGAATAGTAATATAATAATGATGACGACAATACTATGTATTCTTTTTTGGCTATGTTTGGTTGTTCCATTCCTTTGTCTTCTTTCTTTTTAAAATAATTTCTTTATATGTTATCTGTCAAGCGGATCTTTCTTATGAGTTCACGTTTTGAATGACTTACAAATTTTTTTCTCTAGACAAGATCTTTTTGCCAGTCCATTATTATGGCTTTTTATGAATAAATGGTCCCCTGATTTTGGAGAATCTTTTCTGGCACCAAAACCTTAGTATATTTTAGTTCTTTCTCATTCTAATTAGCAACCACCTCTCTGCCCTCCTTAAGACTTGTAGAAATAATATGTGGGTCTAAGTATTGGCGCTTATACTAGTAGCTATGAAACTGGGGGTATCTGTTAAATATGTAAAATGTTTATGTGTGTAGGATGGAATAGTCTTCTGAGTAAAATGGAATTCTTTTTCCCCCTAGATTTATTGAGATATAATTGGCACATAACATTGTGTATGTTAAAGTGTACTTTTTAATTGAATTCTTGTTTAAAGTTCATAATAGGAATAATTGTTTTAGGTAGTGGATAAATAACCATATTTACATGATGTATTCAAAACTGTTCTGGATTTGGAACCAGAAGGCCTGATATATGGTTGCAAACTAAGAAGCTCTGTGTTTGGATAAATTAGTAACTTTTTAGAACTTGAGATTCCTCATCTATAAATGAAAGTTCTATTATTGGACATATACACTCAACAGGTAATTAGAAGGATCTAGTATGTGAAAGCACTTAGAAAATATGTGCCATACAAATAATGTGTGCTTCTCTGGCTCTAAAATTCCATCATTAAATATTTCAGAAACTTAAAAAATATGGTGAAAAAAATCTGTATTTTCTTCTGTAACTTTACGGATGACCTGGAAGATAACTACTGATTATATCATGGGGCATGGAAGATAGAAACTGTGTAAATTTTGGGCTGTGCTCACTGTTGTAACAGTTGCTTCTCTTTTCCTGTCACTCCCCACCCTTCTCTCTTTTCCTTTTATGTACTTGTTGTTTCTAGAACTTCATGAAATTAAACTATGGGCCATTATAATTCTTGAGAGAAGGCTTCTCTATTCCCTAACAAGAACTGTATAACAAGAATATCAGGCATTCTCTTAGGAGTGGTTGGGAAGCATGTTAATACTTACTGAATTTGGAAGACTCCTTTATGCATGCTGGACATGACAGAAAGAGATGGTAGATAAGAAAAACAGGAATTGTGCAAAAATTACGGACCTGAGGAAATGGGCCATGGCTTTATGTCAGAGAAGTGCTATTAATTAACAATCAAAAAATCTTTGCTAATTATTTCATTTTTTATTTTAGGAAACACATGAGTCAAGAAATGGTCCTGCCTTTCTCAAATTTACAATATCTCTAGGGAGAAAAAGAATCTATAAAATTGAAACCAATGAAGAATTAAATGATTAGTAGAAAAGGATTGCTCTAAATGACAAAGCAGTAATTACCTCTTCTCAGCTAATTAAACTCCTAGTAATTTTCTAAAACTCACATCAAGTCCTTTTTCCTCTGTAAAGCTGTCTCTGAATTTGTCGGTGGACACCTGTGTGTCGTTCATCTGGAACTTCTCCTATGGTGCTATAGATTGTGGTTTATCTTTATGTAGGGGGATTATTTTTTGGTTAAAATTTAATTTCTAAGAATAAGAGAGGGAAGAGATGACTATACAGTGGAGTCACTAGGGCAGTTTTCATGGGGAATGGGATTTTGATTTTTCTCTTAAGAATGAGTAGTGACTGGAAATGTTCTATATTGCAGTATCCAGGACATAACCACTAGCGTCTCTGAGCATTGAAATGTAGCTAATGTAATTGAGGAAGTAAATTTTTCTTCTCATTTAATAATGACATGTAACTAGTGCTGTTTTAGACTGAGGAGATCTAAGTTTGGCCTATCTCTTCTCACTTTATTAATTTTCTGGAGTGTAGAATCCCAGGCCATATGCCAACTCAAAATCCTATAATCTCTGTCCAAAACTAGTTGTTTGCTCCTCAATGGACCACTACTTTCTCCAAGTAAATGATAAACTTGGATGAGATAATCACTAATGAGGATTGTGGGATAGTAAGGTCATAACTGCTTTTCACTATAGTGTGTGTATGTTTTCCTATATAAAAACATATTAAAAGGCAAAGCTTTGAGATCCATTTGTTTCTATTTCTGGGTTTCTCTTGCCCTTCCCTTTAGTTCTAGGTCTGATGAGATAGGAGGGATAAAAGGGGCTAAGGGAGGTGAAGGGACAGGAGAAAGTCAGTGGTTATATGTCAACTATGATATTGGCAAGCACAGACCTAGTTCACATGATTCAGAGACTGTGACATATCTGAAATGATAAGTCAAATGGCTTCCTTCCTTCCTTGACTTCTCATAACAATATCCCTTCCCCTTCCCTTGTACATCTTGGCCATGTCCTATCCTACTTCTGGGTGCCCAGAGGCAAATGCCCTGTATCCATTCTACCCTTGTCTTGTTGTCACACTCTTGAGTTACCTCTGTGTCCTATGTCTGGTTCTCTTATGCTCACCTCCACTCTGTCGGGTTTGTGTGAATTGCAAATGTGATTGTAGGTGGTGGTGTAAGAATGATTACAACAAACATATGTGCCTGAGATGAGGTGAGGTTAAGAAGTGAGGCACTCTACAAGGAACTGACGTGGAGGTGGATCTGTAACAGTCCTTTGTGTGTGTGTGGCAGGAGGGTGAAACTTATGGGGAAAACGTTGGGAGATTCTTTTTTCTTTTTGTTCTACTTTTCACTTGGAAAGTTTTTAAATTCTCACTTGATGCGTTTGTATTTCAGCCGATAGGTGTGCTGGTTTTCATGTAATCTTTACTGGCCTGACTTGGAAGTGGGGAAATAGTTTTTAAAAAAAGAAAAAAAAGTGATTAGTCTAAATAAGAGGAAAAGGCTTAAACTGAAAAAAAGAAAAGAAAAAAAGAAGAAAAAGTGAGACATGTTGAATGGCTGATGAATCATTATATGAACAACTTAAATAGTATTTGTTAGTTTTGGCAAATGCCATCTCCACCTGTTCTTTCTTTTTCTGTGTGTGTTGCACTGTACCACTTTCCCTGCCTTCCTAACCCTTGTCATGCAATTTACTATGTTTTCATAGTGGTTCCATTCTCTTGTTTGTAGATGAATAGTCCTGGAGGCCAAGGTGACAGTGATACTGCATGTGGAAGTTACTCAACTGCTTTATGTGACCATAGGTAAAATGCTCACTTTGTGATGGTAAGGCCCAGAGAAGGAATTGAGGGGGTGTATAGTCTTCACAGTGTGACTATCATGTAATTAATTATTGATAATTAATCATGATAATGTAGAACCAGATTAACATTCTTTCAGTTTCTTTATTTTATATTCTGGAAACACTCCAGCTAATAAATCAATGGATGGAGGAAATTATTCTATCGTGTCAGAATTTTTGTTTGTGGGACTCACCAATTCCTGGAAAATCCAACTTCTTCTCTGTGTGTTCTCATCCACTTTTTATGTGGCAAGCATGATGGGAAACTCCCTTATTATGCTCACTGTGATTTCAGACCCTCACCTACACTCCCCCATGTACTTTCTCTTGGCCAACCTCTCCTTCATTGACCTGGGAGTTTCTTCTGTCATCACTCCGAAGATGATTTATGACCTTTTCAGGAAACGTAAAGTCATCTCCTTTGGTGGTTGCATCACTGAAATATTCTTTCTGCACATCATTGGTGGTGTGGAGATGGTGCTGCTCATGGCCATGGCCTTTGACAGATATGTTGCCATATGTAAGCCTCTCCACTATCTGACTATTATGAGCCAAAAAATGTGTATTTTGCTTCTGGTTGCTGCATGGATAATTGGCTTGCTCCATTCTGGGATTCAATTGTTTTTTGTTATAAAGTTGCCATTTTGTGGTCCTAACTTGATAGACAGCTTTTACTGTGACTTTCCTCGGTTCATTAAACTCGCCTGCATGGATACCTACAGACTAGAGTTCATGGTCACAGCCAACAGTGGTTTTATATCTCTGGGATCATTCTTCATACTGGTTGTCTCCTATATTTTTATCATGATCACTGTTCGGAAACACTCTGCCAGTGGCTTATCCAAGGCTCTCTCCACTTTGTCAACTCATGTCATGGTAGTAGTTTTGTTCTTTGGTCCTTGCATCTTTGTGTATACCTGGCCTCACCCCACATCACACCTAGACAAATTCCTGGCTGTTTTTGATGCAGTTCTCACTCCTTTTCTAAATTCAGTCATCTATACATTCAGGAACAAGGAAATGAAAGTGGCAATGAGGAAAGTATGCAGTCAATTTATTATATATAGAAGAGTTTCTTAAATGACAAGCATATTATAAAGTTTCCTTACTGACTTAGAGTAACATTAAATTTCTATTATTTCCATATAAGAATCTGTTTCCAAGTACCTTGCTAATGTATAGGTGTTGCAGGTTACAATAACGCAGTTGTTTTTAGATCTTAATGGAGAGATTATGTAGCTGCCTATGACTGGAGAAAGCAGTGAAAAGTGTCTCCCAGAAAAGGCCAGTTGCTTGTCTCCCAGGAGATATTACCTTGGTGAATTTACTTTGATCTAGACCTCAAATTTGAGTTTCTTCAGTGTCAGAGTGAGTTATATAAGGGAATACTGAATATTAGATGAAAGTATGTATATCAAGATGCAAATTTATTAATTTGCCACACAAAAATCAGGCAAGAGGCCTGAACTTTCATGTAGGCCTAAGTTATTCTTTCACTGAAGGGAAATTTCTGGAAAGTCAAGTGATGATGAGAACATTAATGAACAGGGAGTCAGAGCAAGAGTGTTAGCTGGATTATTCACATATTTAATCATATCAGGTTTTGATGCTTAATGCCTACATCTCCACACCAGGATATGCCTGCCATTACAATTGGAAAAATAGGGTCCTTAGGCCAGGCCACTGTTTTATCTGGACAGTGCTGCCTGGTTATCAAAATACATGGTTGCTTCTTATATGTCTTAGAGTATCTTTTTTTTTAGTATTTTACTTAATGTCAACTATACTTGGATTAGAAAAAAAAGAATAAAAATTCATTCTTATTTCCATATGAAACTAGGCAGTTTCTTTCTTTTCCTGATGCTGACATTAGACATTTCTGTTACATTGGCAAGATTTCAGTCATTGGAATTTTGGGAGGTGATTATTATATGTCTATATTCTAAGCAGTGAGGGATTTGCATTAACAGATTAAGAAATTCAATTCATGTTTTATTTTAACAAAGTGGAACCAAGGCTTTTTCTCAGAGATGTAGTGCAAATGACTGAACCTTACACATCTTTGTACATACTCCATATATCTAACCAGTTTATCAATATTCCCATTGTCTTATATATATTCCTTATTTACTTTACAATTTATTGGACTCGATAATTTATTTACCTCTTCTTTTGATTTCCATTGCCGTATGTCATTTATTCATTTTTTTTGAGCCTTTTGTTAGGCACTTGGAAAACAAATACACAAGTATCAATTTACTGTGTAGCACTTGTACTCATCTCTCTATAATTTGTTTTGAAGTGGCATTTTAAATGGAAATTTCAGTGGGTTTTCTCTCCCACTGATGAAATAATGTGTACCAGTACTAGTGGGGATTCACAGATTCCTCTTTTTTACTGTGTTCATTTAGAAAAATATCCCTTCCAATATTTTCTCTTTCTACCTTTCTGTCTGGTCTATACCTATGAAAAGATAGATTCTCCAACTGCATAGTGACTGAAGATTTTCTGTACCATCTAATGTAAAACTTTGTTAAAGGGCATTCTTTTTACTCTAAAGAAATAACTCCTCTTAGTGGACATCTACTCTGTTGTTTGTTAGCAGACAAACATAATAACCCAAAGAGGAATCTGCTTCTTTGGGTAAATACACCTTTCTCTTCCAGTAAACATGTAGAAGACATGTAGACCCTTTCACCAGTAGTGTTTCTTCTGAGGTTGGGCTTCTGAACCAAGTCATAATGACAAATCTCCTAGACACATTTGAATCATAAAGATCAGAGCCTGTGATCAAGGAGGGCCAAATGTAAGCTTTTTTTCCCAGGATGTTGGAGTTGAGAATAGAGAAAAATAAGCAAGCCTCAGTTCCTTTTGGAAATGTGATGTGTTGAAACTGCTGAAGATCATATTTCTTGATGTTAAAAATCAAATCTAGAATAATGAAAAAAGATATGTGAAAAGAAGACATAACATTTAAAGAAGAAGCTTGTCAGTGTTTAAGTTTTTGGTTCCAGTTCTTAGGTATTCTGCTACATTTTTGCCCTCCACTCAGTTTAGTTACTAGCTAATGAATGAGCCATTATATTAGTCCTCTTATGTAAATTTAAATTGTGATTCTGTCATCTACAATCAAAACATTATTGATAAATACATCTCCAATTCCAAACAGACTGTACTTTAAATCACTTCTGATGTGAAATCCTTCATTGCTTTATTTCTTTATGATAATGTTATTTTTTTTCTAATAAGAAAATATGCTCATTATATAAACTTTTTTGGGAAATTAGAGATGAAAAAATAGAAATCTTTTGTAAGATCACCTTATGGAGGTGATTAGTAGTGATATCTTGATATATTTATTTTTAGTATTTTTCTATGCCTAAATATAGCTATATATTTAGAAAATTTGGATTTTATAGTCTCTACTTTTTTATCTTGCCTTTTGATGAATATTGTATTTTGAGGATCCTCTCACATTATTATGCATTGTAGTACAAAAGAATTTTAAGCAAATACATAGTACTGCATTATATGCCATATCATAATTGTATTTGTTATTCCTCCATCATTGGTCAATTAGATTATCTCCAACTTTTCCCTCTGTCTTGAAAGTCTTGCATATACCTCTGTCTGTATTTCAGATTACTTCCTTTATAGACTGGTATGTTGGAATTTATAGGGTATAATAATATTTTGAATATTCATATCATTTCTCCCAAAAGATTTTTTACCTGCTGAGAAGTGTGTTCGTTACAGTACCCCTCCCAAAGCACCGAATATAATTTATTAAAAATTTTGTCGATTTAAAAGACAAAAAACAAAATCTCATTTTAAGTTTCTTTGATTTTTTTATACTTGTACCTTTCTGAATGTTATTAATCTGAACTCTTTTAATTACATGTTTCAGGAATCCAATCAAAACATGTTTAAAATTACTAAAAAGATATGTATAGTTTCAGTTTTCTAAGAAGAAGCTCTAGAGAGCTGTCATACAATGTGAATATACTTAACACTACTGAACTGTACACTTAAAAATAGTTAAGATGGTTAATTTTATCTGTGTTCTTTTTTTACCACAATTGAACCAAAAAAATCTTTTTTATAAGGAGCTTATTAGCTCAGGTTATTGGGATGTCCAATAGTGGGGCTAGCCTCACAGACTCCAGGGATTTGTTCAACTTCACACTTGTGGATTTTGCTCTCTCATTCACTCCCTTTCTCTTGCTCCTCTCTCCCTTTTTCCCTCCTTCCTCTCTGTCTTCTACCTGTGTTTATCTGTGTACATTCATCTTAGTTCTTTTGCACATGGATTTCTTTATGTATGATGTGGGGAGGGAGAGAGGCTGCATATAACTCCAGTTTAAATCATTATGGGAGAACAATCTCATAGAAAAGGGAAAGGTTCTTTTCCAGCATATGTATTAAAAACCAATGAAAGGATCCTAACTGGAATTGTTTTAGCTCCAGGTCAGGTATCTCATGGCAGGTCTGGATCATGTGTGCAATCTTATGAGCAGGGGCCAAGGTTATCTGGCTGACAGCCTCCAAATATGACATGAATTCGAGGATGAACATTTCCTAAATGGGGGAGTTGGGGAACAGCCATCAGTAGAAGGGGTAAAGTGATTCAGGGCAGGCAAAATAATTATCACATATGTTCTTTTTTATTTGAAATATTAATATTCTTTGCTGAAGTATTCTTCCTCCCAGTCCCATAGGCAGATATTAGTTTTGCCATATTGATCTGCCAGTCTTATATATGTTAAGGACATTATCTCCCTTATTGTCATGTTTGTTTGTGTTTAAAATGTTTCCCTCAATTTGTTGTTTTCTCTTTAATTTTACCTATCATATTCTGCAACATTAAAGTTGTAATTTTTTTGACTCCAATTTCATGGAGCTTTTCAATGGTGCCTTCATAGTTTTATTCTTAGGAAGTCCTTTTCCATTCCAATACCTAGTAAATATTCATGACCATATATTTCTAAAATATTTTATCCACCTAAAAATTATTCTTGGTTCAAATAATAGGAGAGGGTATAAATACTTATTAATTTTCTTAGTACCATTTGGTGAATAATAATTTCTCTTCCAATTTTTAACATTATTTGTTATATAATAATAGAAAAATATTTGTTATATATAACAATATATAACATAAATATATAAAATAATATATAATTGGTATAATAATAGTCACATTATTATCATTCCCTTATTATTTGTAATATTACTATAGAAAATATAGTCCTTGTCTGTTCTGAGGTCCGTAGCCACATGTAACAAACACATCTTCTGACATCCCCTTTTGGATGCCTCATATGTCCTTTGACTGAATAGGTCCAAAATGGCACTACTGATGATTATCACTGAAAACCAAATCTTCTTCCACTATCTTCTAGCCAGTTGTGAAAACAAGAAACCCATGAGTCATTCTTTCTCTCTCCCTTTCCCTCACCTTCTTCCTCTTCTCCTCCTTCCTTCTTTCTCAAGTTTTCACTAATACAGCAAATATAGAGTGCCTACTAAACACCAGGCATTATTATAGGCTTTTGGGATACATCAGTAAATAAAATTTAAAGAAATTCATTGTGGAGTTATTCAGACAGTATGTAATAAGAAAAAGAAGCAAGAAAGTTTTACTGTAAGTTAAAAAGAAATAAGTGCAAAACAATATAGAAGAGGATATGAAACTCGAGTTGGAGTGGGTTGCATTTCTAAGTAGGGCAGTCAGGGTAGGCATCTTTGTGAAAGTGTCATTGAGCAGACGTTTGATATAGGTGAGTGAGTTACCAATGTAGCTGTCAGGGGACAAGGACGTCCCAGGTAGAGGGTATAGTCAGTACGAAGGCTGAAAGTCCTGGTTTTGTTCAAGAAACAGCAAGAAGGCCAGTGTGACTTTCTCAGTGTAAATATGGAAGGATAGTAGGAGAGTATTCAAGGAGGTTATGGGATGCCAAGTCATGTAGGATTCTGTAGACAATTTTAACAAATTTGCCTTTTACTCTGAGAAAGGGGGGATCATTGGATAATTCTGAGCAGAGAGGTGACATGGTGTCACTTACATTTAAAATTATTTTTATGTCTGGTTGTCCTAAAATTTTGGGGGAAAGGTGGTACAATGGTCCAAACAGTGGTCAGTTATAGTGCATTGCAGAAATTAATTACAGAGATAGAGTGTGGGTTGGGCAGCAAAGCAGATGGTATGATATGGTGAGATTTTTGAGTGTTTTTTCCAACTGATGGAATATTGGACCTGAGAGAAGTGTCTCCAGAGTTTTTGACTGAAGCAACTGGAAATAGACTTTTTGTTACATAAGATGGAGTAGTTAGGTAAGAGCAGGAACTCATTTTGTGCACATTACATCTAAGATATTTATTGAATTTCCAAGTGGAAATGTAAAGTAGGTATCTGGATAAGCAAGTGTGATATACAGGTTAGAAATTTGAGCAAGAGGTTGATACATAGATGATTTTAAATGTCTGAAGCATGAACATAGATAGAAAAGACATGTGGTTGAAGGCCCGAATACTTGTATTCTCAAACATTATGAGGTCAAGAAGAAAGTAAAGTATAATTAATGGAGACTAAGAAAGAGCCACAAATGATATAGAAGAAAAACCCGGATTGAGTGGTGCCTGGGAAATGAAGAAATGTGTATGAAAATTGGAGGAAATAACTGGGTTAAAAATGACAACTAAGACTTGATCATTAGATTTAGATATGGAAGTTATGCGAGAACTGAAAGACAAATTTTAGTGGGGACTCTGGGGGAAAATATGATTGGAGTGGATTTGAGGGAAAATAGGAGAGGAATTGGACAAAGAGAGCAGAGATGGCGTTTTTGAAGAATTTTGCTGCAAGGTTTTTAGAGAAATGGAGTAGAAGCCAGAAAGGGAGATTGGGTCAAGAGGTTTTAGTAATTTGGGTGATACAACACATGGTAAAGGCTGAGGCAAATGACACACCAGAGAGGGAGAGGGGATGACATAAAAGAGAGAAGGGGAAAGCTGGAGTGGTTGCACAAGAGGGAAGGGTTATAATCAATAAGGTAAGGCTTTGGTTAGATCCTTGTTGCTCTGACAAAGAAGGAAGAGAAGAGGAAATATTTTCCCTCTGCCCTCTTAAATTAGAATTCTGCATCTATTTTTGAAAGTGTGGGCAGCTAATTTTCTTTGTTGTGTCATCTTTAATGCCTGATATTTGTTCTTGCCTGATATTTTGATTTTGCCTTATAAAATAAATGGGCAGCATTGCACCTTTATTCTATACTTTGATACAATTTGTGCTGAAGAGATATGCTGTAGAGAAGAACATGAAAGAATTTTTTAGTCCTGGGTTCAAAGATGAAACTTTATTAGCTATGTGATTTGGTTTAATACGTAGATTGAAATTATGCAGTGATGATATTAACTCTGCAGTGTTATTCTGAAGATTCAATACAGTAATATGCAAAAGGATTGGTAACTAAAATCACTTTATTTTCACACTTAAAACACTGTCTTTCTAAAGAAAGCTAAAAAAATGTTCTTATGGTTTTGAAAGTAGTTTTCTGTATTTTCACATTCTTAACATTAATGTATACTATTGAAATGATCATAAATGATTAAAAATGTAAAAGGTCATTTTAAATTTTGCTGTGGAATGGTTTTTCAGTCACCAGTAAAAAAGATTTAAAATAGTTCTAGAAGTTATTTATTAGAGTTGAGGTTATTTCCTTTCATTAACAGCCTCTTTGTTTGGCTACATTGGGAAAACCAAATGACCATAGGTGATAATTCCCCAGGCCATGTGATTTCAGTCTGGCAATCCCATATCTCTGCAGCATCACTTGGTCACTGCTCTCTAGGGCTGCAGTTAGCCTCCACTCTTACTGTGACATTATTTTATACATGTACTTGTGTGTGTCTGTAATGATCCCCAATGAGGTCTGGTTGATTTAGGGAGCAACCAAATCTGACTTTTAAGTGATGCTGATCTCTTAATTCCTTTGGCAAAACAGGTAGGTGAGAGGGATGAAAATAGCAAGAAAAATCAGAGAGCAATGGTTTCTCTCCTTTGGTGATGTACACGTTAGAAATCTGAGCAAGAGGTTTGGCAGGCTTTGGTGTTGTAATGAAGATTTTCTTCAGCTAGACCTGCTCTAGTAGTGCAGTCTCTCAACTGAGCTTCATTTCTTTGTCCTTCCTGTTTGTCCGCCACACTGACAAATGAATCATATTCCTTGAGCACTGGTCTCATCATTAATCCCTAACTGCTAAGTCTTTGCTCCCCTTTACTTTTTAGCAATGTGTAACCATCTAAGCCTAAAGTCAGGTGAAACTAGTCTCAGATTTCTTTCTCATCTTATTTTCCACTGTTCTCTTAAACAATTTCCATTCTCCAGGCAAACTCTTCACCATTGTCCCAAGGTACCTTGAACTTACCTGTCATTTCTCATATTGTACCATCTGCTTGAAATGATTCTTCAAACTCCCTATAATGGAATATTTGCTATTTATAGAGGCTGTGCTAACTGCCACATTTCCCACTTTGTCTTCTCTGATACCACAGCTTGTTTTTTCCTTTCACTTAACTTGGGTATTACTACATCTGTGACATTCATCTTTCTGTGCCTGTTGCATATTTACTTACAGTGTTAGATGGCCACTGTCTTTGTAAGCAACTAACACAGATTAGATACTCAGTAAATACATTTCAATTAGTAAAATAATTAAATAAGATGGCATGATAGAATAGGTATACATAGAAATAGGACTACACTGGCTTGAGATGTCATAGCTGATTGATTGACATGCATAAGCTGTCTTCATGTTTTCCACTTGTACAAGGCTAACAATAGCTATGGCTAAAGAATGTTAAGTGGATCTTGAAAAAAATGGTAGTTTGGGAGCAAAAGTCTTATTTCCTGAGAGGCAGGTATTTGTGGGTGTAGATAAAGTGAAGGATCCTATGGCCAGGATTCTTACCTGGCCCCTGGTCGGCTTGCTCACTGCACAAGTGTGGGCAATCTGTTGTTACTGACTCTATACAAAGAGCTCCGCCCAGTGCTCTGGGCTGCTACCCGGCTGCAGGAGAGCAGAGGCTAGGGTGGTTGCAGTGCTGAGGGCAGAGACTGAGACGGCTGTGGGGGCTGAAAGGCCCAGAGGCAGAGACCGGCTTGCTGCATGCAGACGCTCTCTGAGTGGATGGGATTCTAGTGATTGACCTGCCACTGTGGGAATAAAATTGGGTATAAACCCTTTCACCCCAAAAACGTCTGTTGTCATTCCTCGGTCTCACTGATTCCATAGTGAACTTGTCCAGGGCTGAAACCCATTGGCAAGACAGTGGGTTTATGCAAATTTTTATCTAGAGTAAGCACAAACTTTGGAAATTCCATAAAGTACCCCCTCTCCTATGCAGATGCAAATGGCCAGTGTTATCTGAGGTGGTCATGGAAAGGCTTCAAAATAGGTTTTGTGAGAATTTATCCATGGGTTTGGCTGTACAGAGTAGAGTGGTTGGGAAAATGGCATAGCCTGACTTAATATTTGTCAGAGCATAAACTCACAAGCCCTGAGCAATATCTCCACTTAGGAGCAAAACAGTTCTATGGGAAATATTCCTAATGAAACCTTTCAAGCTGCTGGATACCACTATAGATGTTGAAAACCTAATGTGAAACCAGCTGTACCTAATTATCTCAGAATAATGGATTTAGAATGAAAGATTTTTAAATATTTGGTATTGCAAACTGGATATATAGCTATCTGGTTCTTATAATGTATTAGGTACCACTTATTGTGCTCCATGATGTGATAGGTACTGTATTACGTATATCATATCACTGCAAGGGAGGTGTTATTTCCTTTTATAAATGAGGAAATAGGCTCAGAGAGGTTAAGTAACTTTCCCACACTCACATAACAAGTGAGTAGTGGAATTTGGATTGGAAAACATGCCTGATAGACTTTAAAGCCTAAGTTACTCACAAGACTCCTGTTGGCTTCTGAAATCAGACTAGCAGTTATAATTCATGGGTGATTCATATTTGTGTTGCATTGTATAAGCCTAGATTCATTATCATGTGCAATATTTACAGAAATTGCTTGACCATGGCTGGTCAGGTACTGGAGTTGGTCTTTGTGAAATGAATCACTTGGTTAGAGGTAGGAGTTGGATCTTCTTATTTACTTTTTTTTTTAGTTTATTTTGATATCACTAATCTACAATTAAATGAGTAATATATTATGGTGATTACACTACCCCCTTCATCAGGTGCCCCCCCCCACCCCCCCAACCCCATTGCAGTCACTGTCCATCAGCGTAGTGAGATGCCATAGAGTCACTACTTGTCCTCTCTGGGTTGTACAGCCCTCCCCGTGCCCCCCGAACATTACATCTGCTAATCGTAATGTCCCTTCTTCCCCCTTGCCCCTCCCTTCCCACCCATCCTCCCCAGTCCCTTTCCCTTTGGTAACTATTAGTCTGTTCTTGGGTTCTGTGAGTCTGCTGCTGTTTTGTTCCTTCAGTTTTTCCTTTGTTCTTATACTCCACATATGAGTGAAATCATTTGATACTTGTTTTTCTCTGCCTGGCTTATTTCCCTGAGCATAATACCCTCTAGCTCCCTTCATGTTGTTGCAAATGGTAGGATTTGTTTTCTTCTTATGGCTGAATAATATTCCATTGTGTACATGTACATCTTATCCATTCATCTACTGATGGACACTTAGGTTGCTTCCATTTCTTGGCTATTGTAAATAGTGCTGTGATAAACATAGGGGTGCATATGTCTTTTTCAAACTGCATTGCTGAATTCTTAGGGTAAATTCCTAGGAGTGGAATTCCTGGGTCAAATGGTATTTCTATTTTGAGTTTTTTGAGGAACCTCCATACTGCTTTCCACAAAGGTTGAACTAATTTACATTCCCACCAGCAGTGTAGGAGGGTTACCCTTTCTCCACATCCTCATCAACATTTGTTGTTGTTTGTGTTTTGGATGTTGGCCATCCTCACTGGTGTGAGGTAATATCTCATTGTGGTTTTAATTTGCATTTCTCTGATGATTAGTGATGTGGAGCATCTTTTCATGTGCCTGTTGGCCATCTAAATTTCTTCTTTGGAGAAGTGTCTGTTCAGATCCTCTGCCCATTTTTTCATTGGATTATTTGCTTTATGTTTGTGGAGGTGCATGAGCTCTTTATATATTTTGGATGTCAACCCCTTATCGGATATGTCATTTATGAATATATTCTCCCATACTGTAGGATGTCTTTGTTCTACTGATAGTGTCCTTTGCTGTACAGAAGCTTTTTAGTTTGATATATTCTCACTTGTTCATTTTTGCTTCTGTTTCCCTTGCCCAGGGAAATATGTTCATGAAGAAGTTGCTCATGTTTATGTCCAAGAGATTTTTGCTTATATTTTTTTCTAAGAGTTTAATCGTTTCATGACTTACATTCAGGTCTTTGATCCATTTTGAGTTTACTTTTGTGTATGGGGTTAGACAGTGATCCAGTTTCATTCTCTTACATGTAGCTGTCCAGTTTTTCCAACAACAGCTGTTGAAGAGGCTATCATTTCCCTATTGCATATCCATGGCTCCTTAATCATATACTAATTGACCATATATGTGTGGGTTTATATCTGGGCTCTCTATTCTGTTTCGCTGGTCTATGGGTCAGTTCTTGTGCCAATACGAAATTGTCTTGATTACTGTGGCTTTGTAGTAGAGCTTGAAGTCAGGGAGCGTAATTCCCCCTATTTTATTCTTCCTTTTCAGGATTGCTTTGGCTATTCGGGGTCTTTTGTGGTTCCATATGAATTTTAGAACTATTTTCTCTAGTTCATTGAAGAATGCTGTTGGTATTTTGATAGGGATTGCATTGAATCTGTAGATTGTTTTAGGCAATATGCCATTTTGACAATATTAATTGTTCCTAGCCAAGAACATGGAATGAATTTCCACTTATTAGTGTCCTTTTTAATTTCTGTTAAGAGTGTCTTGTATTTATCAGGGTATAGTTCTTTCACTTCCTTCATTAGGTTTATTCCTAGGTATTTTATTCTTTTTGATGTGATTGTGAATGGAATTGTTTTCCTGATTTCTCTTTCTGCTAGTTCACCATTAATGTATAGGAAAGCAACAGATCTGTGTATTAATTTTGTGTCCTGCAACTTTGCTGAATTCAGATATTAGATCTAGTAGTTTTGGAGTGGATTCTTTAGGGTTTTTTATGTTCAGTGTCATGTCATCTGCAAACAGGGACACTTTGTCTCTTCCTTAACAATCTGGATGCCTTTTATTTCTTTGTGTTGTCTGATTGCCGTGGCTAGGACCTCCAGAACTATGTTGAATAAAAGTGGGGAGAGTGGGCATCCTTGTCTTGTTCCCAATCTTAAAGGAAAAGCTTTCAGCTTCTCACAGTCAAGTATAATGTTGGCTGTGGGTTTGTCATATATGGCCTTTATTATGTTGAGGCAGTTGCCCTGTATACCCATTTTGTTGAGAGTTTTTATCATGAATGGATGTTGAATTTTGTCAAATGCTTTTTCAGCATCTATGGAGATGATCATGTGGTTTTTGTCCTTTTTTTGATGTTGTGGATGATGTTGATGGATTTCTGAATTTTGTACCACCCTTGCATCCCTGGGATAAATGCCACTTGATCCTGATGGATGATTTTTTTGATGTATTTTTGAATTCAGTTTGCTAATATGTTGAGTATTTTTGCATCTATGTTCATCAGGGATATTGGTCTGTAATTTTCTTTTTTTGTGGTGTCTTTGCCTGGTTTTGGTATTAGACTGATGTTGGTCTCGTAGAATGAGTTTGGGAGTATTCCTTCTTCTTCTACTTTTTGGAAAACTTTATGGAGGATGGGTATTAGGTCTTCACTAAATGTTTGATAAAATTCAGCAGTGAATCCATCTTGTCCAGGGGTCTTGTACTTAGGTAGTTTTTTGATTACCAGTTCAATTTCTTTGCTGGTAATTGGTCTATTCAGATTTTCTGTTTCTTTCTGGGTCAGCCTTGGTAGGTTGTATTTTTGTAGAAAGTTGTCCATGTCTTCTAGGTTATCCAGTTTGTTACCATATAATTTTTCATAGTATTCTCTCATGATTCTTTGTGTTTCTGTGGTTTCTGTAGTGATTTTTCCTTTCTCATTTCTGATTCTGTTTATGTGTGTAGACTCTCTTTTTTTCTTGATATGTCTGGCTAAGGGTTTATCTATTTTGTTTATTTTCTCGAAGAACCAGCTTCTGCCTTCATTGATTCTTTCTATTGTTTCATTCTTCTCAATTTTATTTATTTGTGCTTTAATCTATATTATGTCCCCCCCTTATACTGACTTTGGGCCTCATTTGTTCTTCCTTTTCTAGGTTCATTAATTTTGAATTTAGACTGTTCATTTGGGATTGTTCTTCTTTCCTGAGGTTGGCCTGTATTGCAATATATTTCCCTCTAGCATGGCCTTTGCTGAGTCGCACAGATTTTGTGGTGTTGAATTATTGTTGTTGTTTTGTCTCCATATATTGCTTAATCTCTGTTTTTATTTGGACATTGATCCAATGATTATTTAGAAGCATGTTATTAAGCCTCCATGTGTTTGCGGCTTTTTTGTTTTCTTTGTGTAATTTATTTGTGGTTTCATACCTTTGTGATCTGAGAAGCTGGTTGGTACAATTTCAATACGTTTGAATTTACTGAGGTTCTTTTTGTGGCCTAGTATATGATCTGTTCTTGAAAATGTACCATGTGCAGTTGAGAAGAATGTGTATCCTGTTGCTTTTGGATGTAGTATTCTGTAGATATCCATTAGGTCCATGTGTTCTAATATGTTGTTTCATGCCTCTGTCTCTTTTTTTATCTTCTGTCTGGTTGATCTGTCCTTTGGAGTGAGTCATGTGTTGAAGTCTCATAAAATGAATGCATTGCCTTCTATTTCCTCCTTTAATTCTGTTAGTATTTGTTTCACATATGTAGGTGATCCTGTGTTGGGTGCATAGATATTTATAATAGTTATATCCTCTTGTTGGACTGACCCTTTTATCATTATGTAATGCCCTTGTCGCTTGTGACTTTATTTTGAAGTCTATTTTGTCTGATACAAGTACTGCAACTCCTGCTTTTTCCTCCCTATTAGTTGCATGAAATATCTGTTTCCATCCCTTTACTTTCAGTCTGTGTATGTTTTGGGGTTTGAAGTGAGTCTCTTGTAGACAGCATATGGATGCATCTTTTTTTTATCCATTCAGTAACTCTATGTCTTTTGATTGGTGCATTCAGACCATTTACATTTAGGGTGATTATCGATAGGTATATACTTATTTCCATTGCAGGCTTTAGATTCGTGGTTACCAAAGGTTCAAGGGTAATTCCCTTACTACCTAACAGTCTAGTTTAACTCACTTCATATGCTATTACAAACACAACCTAAAGCTTCTTTTTTTTTCCTCCTCCATTCTTTGTTATGAATCATATTCTGTACTCTTTGTCTATCCCTTTGGTGACATCTATTTAGCCTTAGGAATACTTCCATCTATAGGAGTCCCTCCAAAATGCACTGTGGAGGTGGTTTGTGGCAGGTAAATTCTCTCAGCTTTTACTTATCTGAAAATTGTTTAATCCCTCCTGCAAATTTCCATGATAACCTTACCGGGTAGAGTATTCTTGGTTCAAGGCCCTTCTGCTTCATTACATTAAATATATCATGCAACTTCCTTCTGGTCTTTAAGGTTCTTGTTGAGAAGTCTGATGATAGCCTGATGGGTTTTCCTCTGTATGTGATCTTTTTTTCTCTCTAGCTGCTTTTAAAAGTCTGTCTTTCTCCTTGATCTTTGCCATTTTAATTATGATATGTGTTGATGTTGTCTTCCTTGGGTCCCTTATGTTGGAAGATCTGTGCACCTCCATGGCTTGAGAGACTATTTCCTTCCCCAGATTAGGGAAGTTTTCAGCAATTACCTCCTCAATGACACTTTCTATCCCTTATTCTCTCTCTTCTTTTTCTGGTATCCCTATAATGCGAATATTGTTTCATTTGGATTGGTCACACAGTTCTCTCGATATTCTTTCATTCTTAGAGATTCTTTTTTCTCTCTGTGCCTCAGCTTCTTTGTATTCCTCTTCTCTAATTTCTATTCCATTTACTGTCTCTTCTACTACATCTAATCTGCTTTTAAATCCCTCCATTGTATGTTTCATTTCAGATAAGGAATTTCTTAATGATTGACTCTCCGACTTAAATTCATTCCTGAGTTCTTCAATATTTTTCTGTACCTTCATAAGCATATGTATAATTTTTATTTTGAACTTTCTTTCAGGAAGATTGGTGAGTTGCATTTCATTTGGCCCTTTTTCTGGGGTTTGTGAGGTTTTGATGTGAACCATGTTCTTTTGATGTTTCATATTCATGTGTGGTGTCCACTTGTGTGCAGAAACTGCAGTCTCTGGAGCTGCTCAGCCCCTAGAGTGAGGTTGTGGTCATAGGGGAGCAGAGCTGGTCCCATGGGGGACGAAAGATCTGTTTCCTGATTCCCGTCTGTGGTGCCTGTTTCCAGTGTCAGAGCCAGTGGGTGAAGCACACATGTGTAAACCTCTGTGCTTTGAGTCTCTAGCTGTTGTAGGCGGGGCCTCTCTCTGGCTGGCCTGATGCCAGCACACTGACTGCTCCTTTGTGAGCAGGTGCCTGAAGGCCAGTAGGAAGGCTCTGCAGGCTGTGTGTCACGGGGGGCGGGGGGGGGGGGGCTCAGAGCTGAATAGGCAGCCAGGGGAATTGAGCACCTGAAACTCCTCATATTTCATATTTCCCAACCAGCTGGGCAGAGCACGTCCAGACAACCTTGTCTAGCTCTTCCTCCTCCCACCCAGCAAGCTCCATGCAAACCCCGCCCCTTCAGCAGCCCTCTTGCTGCTAGGAAGCCTCTCAGACTGCCCACCCTTCCTCTGACACAGAGCGGCCTGGTGTGGATCCCATCCTCCACCAACGGCTGGACTGTCAGTCTCCCATGCCCTTTGCTGTTCCGAGCTCCCCAACGCTCAGAGCACCACACAGTATCGGCTTCCGCTCACAAAGCAGATCTCTAGGGCTAGGTGTTCAGCACTCCCAGGCTTCCACCCCCACCCTGCTCTGTTTCTTTTCCTCCCACTGATGAGCTGGGTTGGGGGAAGGGCCTGGGTCCCGCCAGATTAAGGCTTTCGTATGTTACCCTGTTTCGTGAGGTCTGCTCTGTTTGTGAGGTCTGTCTGCAGTCTGGTTCAGCCTTTTTTCTTCTTGCTGTTTTAGTGTTGTATTAATTAACTATATTTTTGTATTATTTGTGGTTTTGGGAGGAGTTCTCCATGTCTCCTTTCATGCCGCCATGTTGAATCTCACACAAACATATTTAAATCTTAAAAGGTACCAAACCTTTACAACTCTTCTTGCCTAGTTCCATTTTTTCATATTCCCTAATTTCATTTATCTTAATCTCAATATTTATCCTATATCTTATTCTATAGTTTGTTCCTCTTCAGTTCTTTTTCATGTCATGTTTCAGAAAACTCTCACTGTTAGGTGGTGATTTGCCAATTAATCCCTGCAACCCTCCTCTCTGAGTGCAGATTTTATGGAGAGAAGAAATTGAAAATGACCATAAAAGGGAGATGAAATGTGTTCATGTGGGAAAGTAGGGTCAGATGTAATTTGTATAACTGTCTAATTTCCCTTTGAGGGGTAATGAAATTTATTTCCAATTACTGTCTTTTCTCCCTTTGTGAATAAATACGCTTTCTTGAACATTCTGTTTCTTGCTGCAGGCACCAGGGAAGCTTTTCTTTTTGCCTAATTCTCCTGTTAATTTTAGGCTGTGGGAGATTTTTTCTGATCATTTGAATCATAATATGATGTCTTGAGTTGTAGGCGTCATCATCATCATTTAGGAAGTGTGGAGAATTGGATTACCAGGTAGTTCTCATTTGTATAGTGGACACTGCAGCATAATTAATATCTGTGTGACCCCTAGTAATCACAATTTCTCTCTCACTTTCTTAGTTCTCATCATTTCAAGTGGCAGCCCAGATGGATCAATGGATGGAGGAAATCACTCAGTTGTGTCTGAGGTTGTGTTTCTGGGACTCACCCATTCATGGAATACCCAGCTTCTCCTCCTGGTGCTCTCCTCTGTGCTCTACGTGGCAAGCATGACTGGAAACATCCTCATTGTGTTTTCTGTGACCGCTGATCCTCGCTTACATTCCCCCATGTACTTTCTACTGGCCAGTCTCTCCTTCATTGACTTGGGAGCCTGCTCTGTCACCTCACCCAAGATGATTTATGATCTTTTCAGAAAGCATAAAGTCATCTCCTTTGGAGGCTGCATTGCCCAGATCTTCTTCATCCACGTTATTGGTGGTGTGGGGATGGTGCTGCTCATGGCCATGGCCTTCGACAGATATGTTGCCATATGTAAGCCTCTCCACTACTCGACCATCATGAGCCCACACATGTGTGTTTTGTTTCTGGCTGCTGCCTGGGCCCTTGGCATCAGTCACTCACTGTTCCAACTCGCATTTATTGTTAATTTACCCTTCTGTGGTCCTAATGTATTGGACAGCTTTTACCGTGACCTTCCTCGGCTCCTCAGACTGGCCTGTACAGATACTTACAGATTGCAGTTCATGGTCACTGTCAACAGTGGGTTTATCTGTGTTGGCTCTTTCTTTATACTCCTCATCTCCTACATCTTCATTCTGTTTACTGTTTGGAAACATTCCTCAGGTGGTTCATCCAAGGCCCTCTCCACCCTGTCAGCTCATATCACTGTGGTATTTTTTTCTTTGGTCCAACATTGTTTGTCTATACCTTGCCACATCCCAATTCCCAAATGGACAAGTTTCTTGCTCTCTCTGATGCAGTTATCACTCCCTTTCTGAATCCAGTCATTTACACATTCAGGAATAAAGAGATGAAGTTAGCAATAAAGAGAGCCTTCAGACTGTTGGTGATTTTTAGAAAGATTTCATAAATAATGTTCTAAGGTCTTTATTCTGATCGATCATGTAGCCTATATCTGGAATTTTAGAATTGGGTTAATTAATGCATCTGCAGTTGATGTGAGTGTTAACCACACTCTTAAGAATACTCTTCTTCCCTAAGAAGAATACAGATATAGACAAATAAAACCTTAATTCAAAACTTATGTTGATTCATATGGGGTTGCACATATATATACTAATTATAATTGTTTCTTCCTAGCTGGTTTCTTTGCTTCCCTTCTCTCAAGATTATTAGTTTGTCATTGCTTTTCAATTTATCTGTATATTTTCTCATAATATGCCACATGAGGTAACCAAGATGCTAATTATTCACTTGGCATTTGATAATCTCCATCTTAACCAATAATGGCTCCTTATTTCTTTGGTGAGTTGGAAAATACTCATATCTCATTCAATTTCTTCAGACCTATTATAGGACCTATAGCATCAACTTTTTCTTTAAGATATGGAGGACATAGTTATCTCGTTCACCAGGAAATTTTTTGTTCAGATTCTTCTTCAAATAGTTAAAAACAATCTGATTTCACACTAGAGGAGTACTAATGTCTCCTGCTTCATTGTGTTCTGCCTTTCTGCCCCTTTTCTCACTGCTCTTTCTTTTAGATGACTGACCCATGATCACTCAATATATTTTCTATTGTGATGTAAACTCTTCTGGGAAGAATTTTGAAAAGCCTAAACTAATGACACCAACTGGTTTCCTTTGTTCACATACATATTCATATTTATGAATTTCTTTTATTCATCTGTCCCCTAAAATTAGTTTTTAGCTTAATGTATATATTACTATATGGAATTGTGCTTCCTATATATCTAGTGGTGTTTCTAGGAATACATAGAGGCATGCTAAAATGTATGGCCTGGGAGAGTTACAGTTGGATTGAGATATGAATCAAATATTTGCTATACAAACTTATGCACATTTCTGTAGTGTTTTATAAAAATTCAGCATGCGGACATAAAGCCAAGATGGCGGCATGAGTAGGGCAGCAGAAATCTCCTCCCAAAAGCATATATATTTTTGAAAATACAACAAATACAATTATTCCTAAAAGAGAGACCAGAAGATACAGTACTACAGCCAGGCTACATCTACATCTGCAAGAACTCAGCATCTCACGAAAAGGGTAAGATACAAAGCCATGACCCAGCGGGACCTGAGCACTCCCCCCACCCCAGCGCACCCTTGGGAGGAAAAGAATCAGAGTGGGGAGGGAGTGGAAGAACGGGACTACTAAATAACAAGCCCTAGTAACCTGCACCGGGAACACAGGCACACATTGCGTGGTGTATTGGATATTAGAGAAACGGAAAAGTAAAATCCGAGATGGAGATTGTGAGCGGGTCCCCACAGCCGGCTCCCCTGGGACAAAAGAAAAGCGGGTGCTTTTAAAAGTCTTAAAGGGACAAGGGCTTAAGAGCTGGACAAAATCATCCCAGTGCGCTCAGCCCAGCAGGCTGGGAATCTTAAGTAATTTCAGACTCAATAACCCCCCTTGGGTGGCAGTGCAGCTCCGAAGACCCTCAAGGCAATAAGCAGCCTGCTGTTCATTCCCCCCCCCGCCCCGCCACTGGTGCTGCACGCAAACCGGCTGACCTGCCACAGCTGCAGAGCAGCCGGAGATTAGCCCCACCCATAGCAACCACACAGAGTCTTCTCCCAGCATGCAGCTAACTGGGACAGACCCAGAGGCTGCTGCCGGTGTGCAGCTAGGCAGTACAGACAGAGGAAGTTGGAGCAAGGTCCAGAAGGCAAGAAGGGGTGTCATTCTCACAGGAGAACACACCTGGTGGGTCTGCGACCCCCTGCAGTGCCCTAGGCTATCCTGAGGGCTGCCCCACCCATGGCAGCTCAGAAGATTATCCCAGAGACTGGTCCCGGTGTGCAGGTAACCGGCACAGGGAGTGGAGAAGGGCAAGGTGACCAGCAATCAGGAAGGGACTTTGTTCTCCCAGGTGACACATGTTCCACCTGCCAGCAATCATTTCTATTATCATGAGAAGGAAGAAGAATCTGCTCCAGTAAAAAATCACTCAGACAACCCCAGAGAGAGGGCCTGGTGAAATAGATATTAGCAATCTTCCTGAAAAAGAATTCAAAATAAAAGTCATAACTGTGCTGATGGACCTGCAGAGAAATATGCAAGAGCTAAGGGATGAAGTCCGGAGAGAGATAACAGAAATGAAACAATCAATAGAAGGACTTAAGAGCAGATTGGATTAGGTGCAAGAGACTGTTAATGGAATAGAAATCAGAGAACAGGAATACAAAGAAGCTGAGGCAGAGAGAGATAAAAGGATCTCCAGGAATGAAAGAATATTAAGAGAACTGTCTGACCAATCCAAATGTAACAATATTCGTATTCTAGGGGTACCAGAAGAAGAAGAGAGAAAAAGGGATAGAAAGTTTCTTTGAAGAAATAATTGCTGAAAATTTCCCCAAGCTGGGGAAGGAAATAGACTCTCAGACTGTGGAAGCCCACAGATCTAACAACAGAAGGGACCAAAGAAGGACACCACCAAGACATATAATGATTAAAGTGGCAAAGATCAAAGACAAGGACAGGGTATTAAAGGCAGCCAGAGAGAGAAAAAAGATCACATACAAAGGAAAACCCATCAGGCTTTCATCAGACTTCTCAGCAGAAACCTTACAGGCCAGAAGAGAATGGCATGATATATTTAATGCAATGAAACAGAAGGGCCTTGAACCAAGAATACTGTATCCAGCATGATTATCATTTAAATTTGAAGGAGGGATTAAACAATTTCCAGACAAGCAAAAGTTGAGGGAATTTGCCTCCCACAAACAACCTCTACAGGATATTTTAAAGGGACTGCTCTAGATGGAAGCACTCCTAAGGCTAAATAGATGTCACCAGAGAAAATAAATTCACAGCAAAGAAAGCAGACCAACCAAATAGTAACTAAAGGCAAAAAATAAAATCAACTATTCACAAAAGCAGTCAAAGGAAAGACAAAATAGTACAGAGTAAAACACTTAACATATAAAGAATGGAGGAGGAAGAATAAGAATGGAGAGAAATAAAGAATCATCAGACTGTGTTTATATTGTGTAATAAGAGAGTTAAAGTTAGATGAGATGATTAGATAGTAAAGAAGCTACCCTTGAACCTTTGGTTACCATGAATCCAAACCTGCAATGGCGATAAGTACATATCTATTGATAACCATCCTAAATGTAAATGGACTAAATGCACCAACCAAAAGACACAGAGTAATAGAATGGATAAAAAAGCAAGACCCATCTACATGCTGCCTACAAGAGACTCACCTGAACCCCAAGGATATATGCAGACTAAAAGTGAGGGATGGAAAAAGAAATTTCATGCAAACAATAGGGAGAAAAAAGCAGGTGTTGCAGTACTTGTATCAGATAAAATGGACTTCAGAACAAAGAAAGTACCAAGAGATGAAGAAGGACATTACATAATGATAAAGGGGTTAGTCTAACAAGAGGACATACCCATTATAAATATATGCAACTAACACAGGAGCACCGACATATGTGAAACAAATACTAACAGAATTAAAAGAGGAAATAGAAAGCAATGCATTCATTTTAGGAGACTTCAGCACACCACTCCAAAAGACAGATCAACCAGACAGAAAATAAGTAAGGACACAGAAGCACTGAACAACACACTAGAACACATGGACCTAACAGACATCTACAGAACTCTACACCCAAAAGCAGCAGGATGCACATTCTTCTCAAGAGCACATGGAACATTTTCCAGAATAGACCACATACTAGGCCACAAAAAGAGCCTCAGTAAATTCAGAAAGATTGAAATTCTACCAACCAACTTCTCAGATCACAAAGGTATAAAACTGGAAATAAACTGTGCAAAGACAACAAAAAGGCTTACAAACACATGGAGGCCTAACAACATGCTCTTAAATAATCAATAGATCAATGACCAAATTAAAACAAAGATCAAGCAATATATGGAAACAAACAACAACAATAGCACAATGCCCCAACTTCTGTGGGATGCAGTGAAGGCAGTTCAAAGAGGAAAGTATATAGCAATCCAGGCCTATATAAAGAAGGAAGAAAAATCCCAAATGAATAGTCTAAAGTAACAATTATTGAAACTGGAAAAAGAAAAATAAAGGAGGCCCAAAGTGAGCAGAAGGAGGAACATAATAAAGATCAGAGAAGAAATAAAAAACACTGAGAAGAATAAAACAATAGAAAAAAAATCAATGAAACCAAGAGCTGGTTCTTTGAGAAAATAAACAAAATAGATAAACTCCCAGCCAGACTTATTAAGAGAAAAAGAGAATCTACACACATAAACAGAATCAGAAGTGAGAAAGGAAAAATAACAAAGGACACCACAGAAATACAAAGAATTATTAGAGAATACTATGAAAATCTATATGCTAAGAAGCTGGATAACCTAGAAGAAATGGACAACTTTCTAGAAAAATACAACCCAAGACTGACCAAGGAAGAAATAGAAAATCTAAACTGACCAATTACCAGCAATGAAATTGAATTGGTAATCAAAAAACTACGCAAGAACAAAACCCCTGGACCAGATGGATTCACCGCTGAATTTTATCAGACATATAAAGAAGAAATAATACCCATTCTCCTTAAAGTTTTCTGAAAAATAGAAGAGGAGGGAACACTTCCAAAGTCATTCTATGAAGACAGCATCACTCTAATACCAAACCAGGCAGACACTACAAAAAAAGAAAATTACAGACCAATATCCCTGATGAACATAGATGCAAAAATACTCAACAAAATATTAGCAAACCAAATTAAAAAATACATGAAGAGGATCATACACCATGATCAAGTGGGATTCATCTCAGGGATGCAAGGATGGTACAACACTTGAAAATCCATCAACATTATCCACCACATCAACAAAAAGAACAACAAAAACCACATGATCGTCTCCATAGATGCTAAAAAAGCATTTAACAAAATTCAACATCCATTCATGATAAAACCTCTCAACAAAATGGGTACAGAGGGCAAGTACCCCAACACAATTAAGGCCATATATGACAAACCCACAGCCAACATTATACTTAACAGTGAGAAGCTGAAAGCTTTTCACCTAGGATCAGGAACAAGACAGGGATGCCCACTCTCCCCACTGTTATTCAACATAGTGCTGGAGGACCTAGCCACAGCAATCAGACAACACAAAGAAATACAAGGCATCCAGATTGGTAAAGAAGAAGTCAAATTTTCACTATTTGCAGATGACATGATATTGTACATAAAAAACCCTAAAGACTCCACTCCAAAACTACTAGAACTAATACCTGAGTTCAGCAAAGGTGCAGGATACAAAATTAACATACAGAAATCTGTTGCTTTCCTATACACTAACGATGAACTAGCAGAAAGAGAAATCAGGAAAACAATTCCATTCACAATTGCATCAAAAAGAATAAAATACCCAGGAATAAACATAACCAAGGAAGTGAAAGACCTATGCCCTGAAAACTATGAGACTCTATTAAGAGATATTAAAGAGCACACTAATAAATGGAAAGTCATCCCATGCTCTTGGGTTGAAATAATTAATATTGTCAAAATGGCTATCTTGTCTAAACCAATCTACAGATTCAATGCAATCCCTTTCAAAATACCTAAAGGATTCTTCAACGAACTGGAAAAAATAGTTCTAAAATTCATATGGAACCACAAAAGACCCCAAATAGCCAGAGCAATCCTGAGAAGGAAGAATAAAGCCGGTGGGGGGCGGGGGGGGGGAAATCTCGCTTCCCAACTTTAAGTTCTACTACAAAGGCACAGTAATCAAGACAATTTGGTACTGGCACAGGAACAGACCCACAGACTAGTGGAACAGAATAGAGAGTCCAGATTTACCCCAAACATATATGGTCAATTAATATATGAAAAAGGAGCCATGGATATACAATCGGGAAATTATAGCCTCTTCAACAGCTGGTGTTGGAAAAACTGGACAGCTACATGAAAGAGAATGAAACTGGATCATTGTCTAACCCCATACACAAAAGTAAATCAAAATGAATCAAACACCTGAATGTAAGTCATTAAACCATAAAACTCTTAGAAAAACCATAGGCAAAAATCTCTTGGACATAAACATGAGCAACTTCTTCATGAACATATCTCCCTGGGCAAGGGAAACAAAAGCAAAAATGAACAAGTGGAACTATATGAAACTGAAAAGATTCTGTACAGCAAAGGACACCATCAATAGAACAAAAAGACATCGTACAGTATGGGAGAATATATTCATAAATGACATATCCGAGAAAGGGTTGAAATCCGAAATATATAAAGAGCTCACCCACCTCAACAAACAAAAAAGCAAATAATCCAATTAAAAAATGGGCAGAGGATCTGAACACACACTTTTCCAAAGAAGAAATTCAGATAGGCTGCAGGCACATGAAAAGATGCTCCACATCGCTAATCATCAGAGAAATGCAAATTAAAACCGTAATGAGATATCACCTTACACCAGTAAGGATGGCCAACATCCAAAACACAAACAACAACAAATGTTTGCAAGGATGTGGAGAAAGGGGAACCCTCCTACACTGCTGGTGGTAATGTAAATTAGTTAAACCATTTTGGAAAGCAGTATGGAGATTCCTCAAAAAACTCAAAATAGAAATACCATTTGACCCAGGAATTCCACTCCTAGCAATTTACCCTAAGAATGCTTGAGCCCAGTTCGAAAAAGACATATGCACCCCTTTGTTTTTCACCGCAATATTTACAATAACCAAGTAATGGATGCAACCTAAGTGTCGAACAGTCGAGTAATGGACAAAGAAGTTGTGATACATATACACAATGGAACATTAATATTATTAAGCCGTAAGAAGAAAACAAATCCTACCATTTGCAACAACGTGGATGAAGCTGGAGGGTATTATGCTCAGTGAAAAAAGCCAGGCAGAAAAATACAAGTGTCAAATGATTTTACTCATCTGTGGAGTATAAGAACAAAGGAAAAACTGAAGGAACAAAACAGCAGCAGACTCACAGAACCCAAGAATGGACTAACAGTACCAAAGGGAAAGGGACCGGGGATAATGGGTGGGAGGGATGGATAAAGGGGAAAAAGGGGCATTACGATTAGCAGACATAATGTAGGGGGGGCATGGGGAGGGCTGTACCACACAGAGAAGACAAGTAATGAATCCATAGCATCTTACTGTGCTGATGGGCAGTGACTGTGATGGGATATGTGGTGGGCAACTGATAATTGGGAGTGTCTGGTAACCATAATGTTGCTCATGTTATTGTAGATTAATGATACCAAACTTCAAAAAAAATTCAGCATGCAATTACAATGCTGGTCACATGTGATAAGCCCAGTACAGCTTATTTTTCTCAATATATCTAAACATTCTAAAAGAAACCTAGAAAACAAAAAACTAACCAAGGCAAGAAAAACAAAATTGAGAAAAAGCTGGCTTACTGCAGATAGGTATCAAAACTTGAAGAAGCAGCCCATAAACAGGTGAGGTTTTAAAAACTGTTTCCTCTTTTCTCTCATGGCTTTTACCTGAGAACAGCCACCGCAAATGCAGAACTGTGTCTGCCATGATGCAGGCAGAAAAACTCCAATATAAAATCTAATCTCTAGCCAGGGAACTGGTTAAGTGTTCCCTGCAAGCTGGAGAGTGTGGGGGAAATATGTTTTCCTTTTTTCCACTCTTTTATGTCTCTGCCGTATCCTTGGGCAGACCTTGTTGCAGAGCTGTGGTAGTGGAGCAGATAGCTAAATCTCTGAGGATTACCCCATCCTTCTGGACAAAGGAGCTGAGAGAGGGTGTCTTTGGTCTGAAGAGTGTGAAGGAAATTCCCATAATTTTTTTCTGCCTCTGTTTTCTTGTCATATTACCACATGAGCAGGACTCAGCTGTGGAGCTGCAGCTCAGCAGAATTAAGGCAGCTAAAACTCTAAGAGACACCCCATATTTCCAGTCAGATCATAATGAAAAGGGGCCCTTCTAGTTGAAGCATGTGTGAAGATTCTTGGTGATGCAAGACCTGGAGAAAGTGATTCCCTAATTCAGTGTGTGACAAGCACAAGTGCAGATCTATTTTCTGAGTTTTGCATGGATGAGACAAAGCCAAAGGAGTGTAATAAAACCTTTGAAAACTTATCTATGGTATAAACTACTTCCCAAATCCCAGACTAACCAATGAGTGTCACATGTGTGGGGCAGACTCCAAGCAGCATAGAAAAGACTTTGAAACCAGAAATAGCATAGGAACTACTACCAACAGAAGATGCAACAGAATTTATGGTCCGAACCTAATTAATTGCCTACTAAAAGAAGCACAGAGCAACAGAAGATTCTCCAGAGATTTTAACATTACCCAGAGTTTCCAAACATAATATTTAAAATGTCCAAGATAAAATTAAATTTATTTGATATACAAAAATCAATAAAATGTGATCAGTTACTGCAGGAAAAGATAATCAACAGATGCCAACCCCAGGATTACTGAGATGCTGGAATTTGCCGTCAAATACCTTATAGCAAGTATTATTACTGTGGTTTATGAAGAAAGCTAAAGGTGCCTTAAATATATAGAAATATAAAAATTCTCAGCATGCATAGAGATACTATAAACAAAAATTATATGGAACTTTTAGAATTTCAAAATACAATATTTGAAATGAAAATTTACAGGATTGGATCAATAGCAGATGGAGATGACAAAAGGAAGAAACAGTAAACTTGAAGATAAAGCAATAGAAATATCTACTCTGCAAAGCATAGATTAATGTATCAACTCTACAGAACAGAGGAAAAAGAAATGAACACGATTCTCAGAGAGCTGTGGACAATAGGAAAGTGTCTAACATTATTTATGGAGTCCCAGAGGAAGAGGAAACAGAGATAAGTATAGGAGAAAAGTTTGAAGAAATAATGGTTGAGAACTTCTCCAATGTATCAAAAGACACAAATTTACAGACTCAAGAAGCTCATAAAAACCAAACAGGATATAGTTTAAGAAAACCATACTCAGAATCATAATGAAATTTCACAGAACTACATACCAAAAAAAAAAAAAAAATTCCTGAAAGCAGCCTGAGAAAAAAGGTACATCATATAGAAAATTAATGACACAAATGTTAGCAGACTGTGAAATGTGAGAGAGTGAAACTTCAGGATGAACAAGAATTGTAAATTTCTAGGTACATGTAGAGATTATTTTTCTCCTTAAGTACTCTAAAACATGTATGAATTTTAAAGTTAAAAATTATAACATTGAATCATGGGATTTTCAAGTGTGAGCTAGTCAGATGATGGAATTTGTGTTTGCAGTATGCATAATGATGATATAAAATGGGAAGGATATAGCAAGCTATATGGTATGTCTTTTAAATTTTGCTTGAACTGGTAAAAATTTAAATTTAGTAGATGATGAAAAATTAAGTATGTGTATTGTTATCTCTAGAGAACCACTAAACAGAAACAATGAGATGTTGCCAAAACAAAAATGAGATTTAGTCAATATAAAAATTTAAGTCTTATCATAAAAAATATCAAAATAATCCAAAAAGGACACAGGAAAGGATTAAGAGAAAAACAAAAAAGAGGGGAAAAACAGAAAATAAATGATAAAGTGGTAGATAAATGTCTATGTTAAAAATTTCATTAAATATAGAGGCTTATATACTAATTAAAAACTAAGTATAAGATTAGGGGAAAAAAAGACCTAAATATATGCTGTCTATAGGAATCCACTTTAAATATGAAGGCATATATGTGTTAAAAGTAAAAGGATGGAAAATGTACATAGTAATTAGTGCTAATCCAAATAAAATGGGACTGGTTATATTAATAGTTAACAAAGTAGATCTCAGAACAAAGAAAATTATTAGGGATAAAGATGGACATTAAATAATTATAAAATGGTCAATTTACCAAGAAGACATAGAAGTCATAAATGTGCTAATTACAGAGTTGTAAAATACCTGAGATAAAAGCTGGTAAGAATTGAATAAAGAGACAAATGCAGTCTTGGAGACTTAGACAACTCTTGAGTAATTTGACAGAAAAGGTATACAGAAAAATCAGGACACAGAAGAACTATATAACACTATTAATCAGTTTGATCCAAGAGTAATTTGTAGAACAATATACCCAATAGTATTAGAATATATACCTTTTCAAGTGCACACAGAATATTGATGAAGGCAGATTATATCTGGATCATAAGGCAAACCTTACCAAAGTTAAAAGAATTTATATACACAAAACAATTCTCTGATAGTAACAATTAAACTGAAAATAAATATAATGATATCTGGAAAATCCCCACTGTTTGGAAACTAAACAACACACTTGAAATAGAACATGAGTCAAAAGCAAATTTAGAAAATTTTTGAGTTCAATGAAAGTGAAAACGAACATCAAAATTGATGGAATGCAGCTAGAGAAATGCTAGAGAGTTTATACTATTATTAAATGCTAATATTAAAAAAAGGAAGTTACTAAACTAATATTCTAATATTTCACCTTAAGAAATTTGAAGAAAAAAGAGCAACTTAAGTACAGATAAGCAGGATAAAGGAAACAGTAATAACAGAGAATACCTTGACAATAGAAAAATATATAAAGTAATAACATTGAAACCAAAAGGATATCTTTGGAAATATCAATAAAATTGAAAACTCTTTCACCAGATTAACCAAGAAAAGAATGAAGACTAAGTTATCATTATCAGAAATGAATGATGTGGCCTCACTTTATACCCTACACACAAAATGCTTAAGTTGACTCAAGAAGAAATAAATAACTTCACTAGTCTTACATTAGTTAAGGAAACTTAATTTCTAGTTATAAAACCTTCCAACAAAGAAAACTAGATCCAGATGATTTCATGGGCAAAGTCTATCAAATATTTAAGAAAGACATAATATCAACTTTACATCTTTTTTTTTAATAGTAAAGGAGAGAACACTTCCCAACTCAATATATGGGACCAACATTACTCTGATATGAAAACTGTATGAAGACATTGCAAGAAAAGAAAGTATGGACCAATAATTACCATGAACATAGATATAGAAATGCTCAACAAAATATTAGAAAATCAAAATTAAATTCAGACATGTATAAAAAGGAAAAGTACGTCATAAGTAAGTGGGGCTTATCTAGGGAATTCAAGGCTGGGTTAACACTTAATTATCAATTGACAGACTATAAAGAAGTAACACCACATGATGTCTTAATAGATGCAGAAAAATATTTGACAACATTAAATACCATTCATGATAAAATCTTTCAGCAAACAAGGAATAAAAGGAAATTTCCTTAATATCATTGGACATCACAAGAACCTACAGCTAACATACTGTTGAAAAACTGAATGCTTTCACCATAAGATTGGAAATAAGGCAAAGATGTGTATCCTTACTTCTTTATCATCACACAAGAAGCCCCAGCCAGTGGAATATGGCAAGAAAAAGAAGAGATAGTTTGGAAAGGAAGAAATAAAACTGTCTCCATATGCAAAAGATATGATTTTCTATATATTATTTCTAAAGAATCTGTAAGACAAGTTCCAAAATCAAAGTGAAGGTCATAGGCTTCAAATCAATATATAAAACTCAATTGTATTTCTATGTACTAGAATCAAACAATTGGAAATGCAAAAAAAGAATTTAAAGATGCCATTTATGACACTTATAAACATGAAACACCTAAGGATAAATATAATAGAATGTGTATGCTGCTAATCATAAAACACAGATGCAGTAAGTAAAAGAAGATAAATGTGAATTGTAGTACTCAGTATTGTTAACATCAATTCGTGCCAAATTGACCCATAGATTCAACAAAATTTCTATCAAAATACCATCAAATATTTAAAGATATCAACAAACTGATTCTAACATTTATATGAAGAAAGGAGGCTTGGAAAAGATGGTGGAGTAGGAAGGCTAGCAGAAACCTCCTCCCCATACACACCAAGGAAGTAACTACAGCAAAAACAACTAACCCCGAAAATGACCTAAAGATTTCAGATCAGACCATCTACACCTGGTGAAGAGAGGACTACACAAAGAAGAGTAAAGTGGCAGAGCTGTGATCTAGTGGGACCCAAGCCCTTCTCCCATCTAAGCCCACAAGCAGGAGGCAGAGAAATGGAGTGGAGAGGGGATAAGCATGCAGGAATCCTACATACCTGGACCTGGAGATCTGCTCTGGGAATATGAGTCCACACTGCGTTGGGATTTGGTGACTAATGGGGCTGGACACCAGGGATAGTTAGAGCAGTCTGGGAGGCTGAGATTCCCATCACTTGTGGAGAACAGGCATGCTCTATCAGTCCCACTGAGACCCAACACAGAGTCAGAGTCTGAAAGATTTACCATCAACAGGAAGTGTGCCAGAGTGGCAGAGGCTGGAGAGAGCTCTCCCCACCAGCCTTCCCTTAGCCCAACTGATTGGGTACTCATGGGAGCCAGTGCCAAATACTCCTTTCCTCTTGCTGTGGCTCAGCCCCACAGCATACTCCTATGTACACCTTCCCCACCCCCCTGCCAGCCCAGCAGTGTCACCATTGCTTCCTGACAGGTGAAAAGTGGCCCCATCCACAATGATCCCAGCAGAAGCACTGCTGCATAGCTCACAAAAGGCATAGAGATGAGCGGTCAGCCTCTTCTGACAGAGATCAACCACTGCTGGCAGACAGACAGAAAGATGGCCCTGCCCACAGCCCATCAACAGCAATAGCAGCTCCACCACAAAAGAAAACCAGGCATCAGTGAGCAAAGAGTCTTGAGCTTATTGGAACCACAGGATGCCTTCTTCATAAAGCCATTACTTTGTAGACTGGGAGGCATAGCTGATCTGTCTGATAGAAAGAAACCCAGACAAAATGAGGAGACAGAGGAGTATGTTCTGGACAAAAGTACAAGATAAGACCACAGAAGGTGGGTTAAATGAAACAGAGATTAGCCATCTTCTTGATAAAGATTTCAAAGTAATAGTCATAATGATGCTCACTGACCTGCAGAAAAGAAGTGATGATCTCAGTGAGAACTTTAACAAAGAGATAGATTTGCAAAAGAGCCACTCAGGGCTGAAGAATACACTAATTGAAATGAAAAATAAAATGGGGAGAATGAATAATAGATTGCTGCAAGTAAAGGAGACAGTCAATGAGATGGAAATTAGAGATCAGGAAAATAATGAAGCTGAGGAACAGAGAGAAAAAGATTTCTAAAAATGAGAGGATGCTAAGAGAGCTGTGTGACAACTCCAGATGAAACAATATTTCCATAATAGGGATACCTGAGGGAGAAGAGAGAGACAAAGGAGTAGAAAGTCTGTTTGAAGAAATAATTGCTGAAAACCTCTCCAATCTGGGAAAGGAACTAGACACCCAAGTCCTGGAAGAGCACAGAGCCCCTGACAAAGGGAACCCCAGGAAGATGACACCAAGACACATAGTAATTAAAATGGCAAAGGCTAAAGATAATGAGAGTATCTTAAAAGCATCAGGAGAAAGGCAGACAGTTACCTATAAGGCAAAACCAGATTTCTCAGCAGAAACTTAACAGTCCAGAAGGGAATGACATGAAATATTTAATGTACTGAAACAGAAGAACTTACAACCAACAATCCAGCAAGGCTATCATTCAGAATTGAAGGAGATATTAAAAGTTTCCCAGATAAACAAACGCTGAAGGAATTCATCACCACTGAATTAGCCTTATAGTATATGTTAAAGGGATTTCTTTAGATGGAAATGTTCTTAAGCCTAAATATTTTTCATCAGTGAGAATAAACCCACAGTAAAGGTAGTAGACCAATTACTTACCAAGCAAGTATGAAGTTTAGAAAAAGTAGTAAATCAACTATACACAAAATCAGTCATGGGATACACAAAAAATGTAGATAATCAAATTTAATACATAAAATGTGGAGAAGGAAGAATAAAAAAAGTGCTTTTAGATTGTGTTTGAAACAGAGTGACCATCAACTTAATATAGACTGTTAAATATTTAGGAAACTAGGAATCTTTGTTAACCATAAACCTAAAGTCTATAATAGATAGAGAAAAAATTTTAAATAACTCAAGCATAACACTAAAGAAAATCATCAAACAAGAGAAGAGTGTAAGAGGGGAAGAAAGGAGCAGAGAACTACAGAAACAATAATAAAACAATTAATAAAATGGCAATAAGTGCATACCTATCAATAATTACCTTAAATGTAAGTGGATTGAATACACCAATCAAAAGACACAGGGTGGCAGAATGGATAAACAAACAAGACCCACCTATATGCTGTGTACGAGAGCCTCATTTCAGACCTAAAGACATACAGAGTTTAAAAGGGAAGGGATGGAAAAATATGCTTCATGGAAATAATTGGGAGGAAAAAGCAGGAGTAGTATTTATATTAGATAAAATAGATTTCAAAACAAAGAACGTACAAAGAGACAAAGAAGGACATTACATAATAATAAAGGGATTAGTCCATCAAGAGGATATAAGCATTTTAAATATCTATGCACCCAACATGAGAGCACCTGAATATGTAAAACAAATACTAACAGAACTAAAGGGGGAAATAGACAGCAGCACAATTACATTAATGGACTTTAACACCCCACTTACATCAATGCACAGATCATCTAGTCAGAAAATAAATAAGGAAACAGGTATGGAACAACAAAGATCAGATGGCTTAAAAGATATATACAGAACATTCCATCCAAAAGAAGCAAGAACTACATTTTCCTCAAGGGCACATGGAACATTCTCCAGAATAGATCACATACTAGGCCACAAAAAAGAGCCTCAGTAAATTGAAAAAGATTGTAATTGTACCAAGCATCTTTTCCAATCACAGTTGTATGAAACTAGAAATGAATTACATGCAGACAACAAAAAACTCCACAAACATATGGAGGCTAGACAACATGCTTCTAAATGATCAATGGATCAATGAACAAAGAAGAAACCAAGCAATACATGAAGACAAATGAAAATAAAAATGAAAAAAGTTCAAATATGTGGGATGCTGCAAAAGTGGTTCTAAGAGGGAAGTACACAGAAATACAGGCCTACCTCAAGAAACAAGAACAATCCCAAATAAACAGTCTAAACTCACAAAGAAACTAGAAAAAGAACAAATGAAACCCAGAGTTAGTAGAACAAAGGACAGGAAAAATATAAGAGCAGAAATAAATAATAGAGAAGAATAAAACAATAGAAAAAATCAATAAAACCAAAAGCTGTTTTTTTTTGAGAAAATAGACAAACCCCTAACCAGACTTACCAAGAAAAAAAAGGAGAGGACATAAATAAACAAAATCAGAAATGAAAAAGAAAAGTTACTACTGACTCAACAGAAATACAAAGAATTATTAGAGAATTCTATGAAAAATTACATGCCAATAAATTGTACAACCTAGAAGAAACGGACAAATTTCTACAAAAGTACAACTTTCCAAGACTGATCTAGGAACAGGTAGAAAATCTGAACAGACTAATTACCAGTAACAAAATTGAATTGGTAATAAAAATACTCCCAACAAACAAAATTCCAGAACCAGATGTCTTCACAGCTGAATTCTATCAAACACTTAGAGAAGAGCTAAGACCCATCCTTCTTAAAGTATTCCAAAAAGTGGAAGAGGAGGGACTACTTCCCAACTCATTCTGTGAGGCCATCATCATATTAATACCAAAACTAGACAAAGACACCACAAAAAAAGAAAATTGTAGACCAATATCCCTGATAAATTTTAGATGCAAAAACCCTCAACAAAATATTAGCAACTGAATTAAAAAATATGTCAAAAAGATCATCTCTCAAGACCAAATGGGATTTATTTCAGGGATGTAAGAGTGTTACAATATTTGTAAATCAATCAGTGCAATACGTAAAATTAACAAAAGGAAGTATTAAAACCACTGATCATCTCAATAGATGCTGAAAAAGCATTTGACATAAATCAATATCCATTCATGATAATATCTCTCAACAAAATGGGTATAGAGGATATGTATCTCAACATCATAAAGGCCATATAAGACAGACCCACAGCTAACATCATTAGATGGTGAAAGGCTGAAAGCTTTTCCACTGAGATCAGGAACAAGACAAGTATGTCCATTCTTACCACTTTTATTCAACAGATTATAGTTATGACACTCAGACAAGAAAAGGAGATAAAATGCATCCAAATTTGTAGGGAAGAAGTAAAACAATCACTCTTTGCAGAAGACTTGATATGACATAGAAAACCCAAAAGACTCCACCAAAAACTATTAGAACTTATAACTAGATTCAGCAAAGTTGCAGGATACAAAATTAATACACAGAAATCTCTTACATTCCTATATTCTAATAATGAACTAGTAGAAAGAGAAATCAGGGAAACAATTCCATTTACAATTGCATCAGAAAGAATAAAATACCTAGGAATAAACCTAACCAAGGAGGTGAAAGACTTTTACTTTGAAAACTAAAAGACACTCATGCGAGAAATGAAAGAAGACACAAATAAATGGAAATCTGTCCTGTGCTCATGGATGGGAAGAATTAACATTGTCAAAGTGGGCATCCTGCCTAAAGCAATTTACAGATTCAGTGCAATTCCTATCAAAATACAAATGACACTTCTCAGTGAACTAGGGCAAATAATTCTAAAATTCATATGGAATCACAAAAGGAGCCGAATAGCCAAAGCAATCCTCAGAAAGAAAAATAAAGCAGGGGGGATCATGCTGCCTGACTTCAAAGCTACTGTAATCAAACAGTATGATACTGGCACAAGAACAGACCCATAGATCAGTGGAACAGAATAGGGAGCCCAGAAATAAACCCAGGTAGGGGGGCCACTCAGGCCTACCCTTGGGTGGAATTGCTGGCTTATGTGGTGACTGTCTGCTCCCCCAGCCCCGTGGAACCCCATCAAGCTTCATGCCACAAGGTCCCTAGATGGGATTCTCCTCATGCTGCAGATGAGGAAGCAGAGAAGTAGAACATTTGCTCAAAATCATACAGCCTGCAAGGGGAAGAACCTGAATCCAGCCCAGGGGGACAAAGGGGCACAAAAACCTCACTCATAATATAAGTTGGTCATGGGGATGGAAGTAAAGCTGGAGAATATAGTCTTTTGTGCTGTAAGATCTTTCTACATTGACAGTAACTGCACTAATTGGGGTGAGGATTCAATAATGTGTGTACCTTTTGAACCACTGTGTTGTATATTAAAACCAATAATATTATGTATTAACTATATTTCAATTAAAAAAAACAGGAAAATAAGATCATCAAGGGAATGTTGTGGATTAAATTTTATATTGATTTTTTTCTTTGATTTACTGTTATTTTTTAGTCTTATTGAGGTATAATTGATAAAAAATGTAATATAGAAATTTTGTATGGAGATTCAAAAGAACTAGAATAGCCATAAACAACTTTAAAAAGAACAAAGTTGAACTTTAAGATTTACACATAGATTAATATTACAGGAAAACAAAGAAATAGATCTGCTAAGTATGTGCAGACAACTCAGTGGAGAACAGGTAATCTTTTCAACAAATTGTGCTGAAATAATTAAATACCTATATTCAAAAATTGAACCTTAACCCGTATCTTACATCTTCCATGAAAATTAACTAAAAATGGATCATGGACCTAAACTTGAAATCTAAAATTATGGAATTTCTAGTGGAAAATATTGGAGAAAATTTTGTGAACTTAGCTTAGTAGTTTTCTAAGATAAGACACCAAGAACATGAAAGATACAAAAAATGATAAATTTTATTTCATCAAAATTGAAAATTTCTGATTTGTTTATGAAGTGACAACCCACACAGTAGGAGAAAAATATTTGCACATAATATAGCTGAGAAATGACTTGTATTTTGAATTTATGTTTCTACAAAGAACTCTCAATAATATAAAAAAATGACCAGTTTAAGTTAGCAAAAGATTTGAACAGATACTTTACCAAAGAAAATATATGGGTAACAAACCATGAAAATATGGTCAACACTGTTAGCTATCTGTGGCCATAGGTAAATACATAAGGAGAAAATTAAGAAAGAAGGGAAGGAAGGTAAAAAGGAAAGGAAGGAAGGAAGGACATTTCTTCCTCCCTCCTTCCCTCCCTTTCCTTCCTTCCTTCCTTGCTTCCTTGCTTCCTCCCTCCTTCCCTTCCCTTTCCTCCCTCCCTCTGTCTCTCCCTCCTTCCCTTCCTTCCTCCCTCCCTCCCTCCCTCCCTCCCTCCTTCCCTTCCCTTTCCTCCCTCCCTTCCTCCCTCCCTCTTTCCCTTCCCTTTCCTTCCTCCCTCCCTCCCTCCTTCCCTCCCTCCCTCCCTTCCTTCCTTCCTTCTTCCCTCCCTCCCTCCCTCCCTCCCTTCCTTCCTTCCTTCCTGATGGAATCCATCATCAGGTATTGTTGATCATCTTTCCTAAATATATGACAAATCTGTCTGCTTCCCAAACTCCTGATGGAAGGAAAAAAGGAAAGGAAGGTAGGGAAGAGGGATGGGAGGGAAGGAAGGATAGGAGGAAGGTCTTGGCAATTTTAAGTGTCTTTGAGGTTGTGGAGCTTCTGTAACTGTCATACATTACTGGTGTTAATGTGAAATGGTAAAACCACTTTGGAAAACCATTTGGAAGTTTCTTTAAAGTTAAGCACACACTCATCCATCCTATGACCCAGAAATCCCACATGTATCATCAGAAAGCCCTAGAATTCACTTCTACTTCACTCTGTTACTCAGTCAAGTCACTGAAATCAATTCAGACTATATACAATGGCAAGACATGCATAGGGTAACTCCAGTAGATAACTGTTACTCAGAAGGAGAAAATAGTAGAAACCCAACAATCATTTCTGTTTTACCAGGTTTATTGTTTGTCTAAAGAAGTGCAGAAGAGTAAAAGAGGGTGAAGGGATTGACCATGAAATTTAAGATGGGCGAGGAAGAAAGGACGCACGTCAAGGGAGTGAGGGACACTAATTAATATATGGTAGGGTCATTAGACTGGGGGTCCTGGTGGGGTTGATTAAGTCTAAGACTTGGAGCATTAGATGGAGTTGGAGCATTTCCAACTAAATCCATCATCAGGTATTGTTGTTTGTCTTTCCTAAATATATGGCAAATCTGTCTGCTTCCCAGACTCCCATATCTAGGCCAAACAACCACATTTCTCACATCAACAAATATGTTCCTTTTCAGCTGGCTTCCCTGCATCCATTTTGGATACCTTCAAATCCATTCTGTACACTACATGTAGCCATAGTGATATCCATGAGTGTTGTCTGATCAAAATGTCCTGCTTAAAAATCTTTGACATCTCATTCTCTTAGGAAAAGTATTTGACATCTCATTCTCTTAGGAAAAGTATCCCACTACTTATATCAGCCTTGTCTTGTATAAGTTCCTCTCATTTTCCCCCAATGTGGTTCCAGGTGCAACTTCCAATGCCCCCTCTGGCCCCAAGGGGAAGCACAAACTGTTCCCTAGCCAGGGAATCCCTTGTCTTCCACTCTTAGTTAACTTCTATTTATCCTTTAGATCTTAGTTTTTGGTGTGTCCCTCCTCAGGGAAACCTCAGATTTTCCTGCTTACATAAAATCCTTCCATTTATACTAATTTTCACCCTGTTGCAGAGTAATTTTTATGGTTGCAATTTTACATTTGTGTAATTGTTTATTATCTGCCTCCCCTACTAGTCTGTAAAACTACAAGATGGAGAGAGAAGCTATGTATCACTGGCACTCAACACAATCCTGACATATGGGAGCTCAACAAATATTAGTAGAATAAATGAATTAATTTCATGCATTCATTTTAATCCTTTCATTTTATTAAGGTTTCTCTCTATATGATGTTTTGTTTCTTTTGTGTGTGAATGTTTTACTGATTTTAATGGTTTATAGTTCATCTTACTTATTCACTGTTTATAATAGTTAGTGGTTTAGTTCTGTTACCTCCAAATACAGATCCATTGATTCCTCACTATGAAAGAAATAAATATACTTCCATTTAACCCTTTGACCCACTTTCCTTTCCCCCTTTATCACTCAATTTTATTATTTCTAGTTCTTCTAATAGTTACCTTATATTTTAAAATAATACTTAATCACCCTTAAAATGATCTGTTTATCCTTTCCCACTGTGAGAGATGAGGAAGCCAGAGTGTTCCAGCAGAAATACTTCTTTTCCTTTTTATTTTTGCTACTAAGATATTTTTTATATTTTCATGGTTTTTAACATTTGTATTATGTTCTTTAATCACAATTTACAGAATTGTTTACATTGGGATTCATAATTCACTATTACTATACTCTATTCACTTTTTAATTAGTGAATAATTCTCTAATAATTTTCTTCTATAAGGCCTCATGGGAACTCTATTTCCTAAGTTTTTTTTGGGGGGGTAGGCTGTATATTCTGCGCATGTGGAGTCTGGTAAATTCAGTTGGATCTGCCTTGATGTGGCGCCATGCTGTAGTATCTATTTCTCTAGGTCATGATTATAAACTTTAGTCTGTAGGTTCAATGCTTCTTTCATTTCATAATTTTATCCTGAAATTTTCCCTTACCAAACATTGTGAACTCTTCTAGAGGAATACTGGTTATTCATTTGTTGGATCTTAGTTTAATCTGTATTCTTTTCTTTTCTATAATTCTTTTAAACTTCTTGGTTTTCTATTTCATTATCCTCAGGATATATGTCTCCACATCCCCCCCCCTGCTTTTAGTTATCTTTATTTCTATCATATTTTTCTTTTTTTTTTATTTACAAGCATGCCTTGGTGATATTATGGTTCAGTTCCAGACTACTGCAATAAAGTGAATATTGTAATAAAATGAATCAAATGAACTTTTTGCTTCCCCAGTGCATATAAAAGTTATGTTTATACTATACTGTATCCTATTAAATGTGAAATAATATTATATCCAAAAAAACCCATACATACCTCAATCAATAAATACTTTACTGCTAAAAATGCTAGCCATCATTTGGACTTTCAGAAAGTCATAATCTTTTTGCTGGTGGAGGGTCTTGACTCAATGGTGATGGCTGCTGACTGCTCAGGGTGGTCGTCGCTGCGGATCGGGGGGCTGGGGCGATTCCTTCAAATAAGATAACGATGAAGAGTACCGCATTGATTAACTTCTCCTTTCAAAAACCGTTTCGGTAGCATGCCATGCTGTTTGATAGTATTTGACCCATAGTAGAACTTCTTCCAAAATTGGTTTCAGTCCTCTCAAACCCTCATGCTGCTTTAAGAACTGGTTTTATGAATTATTTTAAATTCTTTGTTGCTATTTCAACAGTCTTCACAGCATCTTCCCCAGGAGTAGATTCCATCCCAAGAAACCCCTTTTTTGCTCATCCAGAAGAAGCAACTCCTCATCCATTCAAGTTTTATCATGAGATTGCAGCAATTCAGTCACACCTTCAGGCTCCACCTCTAATTTTAGTTCTCTTTGCTGTTTCCACCATGTCTGTAGTTTCTTCTTTCCCTGAAGTCTTGAATCATTCAAAGTCATCCATGAGGGTTGGAATTAGCTTATTTGGTTTGTGGAACCCCAGAACAATTATAATAGTAATATCCAAGATTGTTGATTACAGATCATCCTAACAAATATAATAATGAAGAAGTTTGAAATATTGTGAGAATTACCAAAATGTGACACAGAGATTTGCAGTGAGCAACTGCTGTTGGAAAAGTGACACTGATAGACTTCCTTGTTGCAGGGTTGTCACAAACCTTCAGTCTGTAAACAACAGTATCTGTGAAATGCAATAAAGCAAAGTGCAATAAAACTAGATATGCTTGTACTTCTTGATATTTTTCCAGTTTATTTTTTGTCATAGTTTTTTAATCATTTATTTCTTTCAACCCCTGTCTTCTAAATGTCATTTCAGAAAGCAGGTGTATCTTACTATGCTCAGTGAAATAAGCCAGGCGGAGAAAGACAAGTATCAAATGATTTCACTCATCTGTGGAGTATAAGAACAAAGAAAAAACTGAAGCAACAAAACAGCAGCAGACTCACAGAAACCAAGAATGGACTAACAGTTACCAAAGGGAAAGGAACTGTGGAAGATGGGTGGGAAGGGAGGGATAAGGGGGAAAAAGGGGTATTACGATTAGTACACATAATGTAGTGGGCGTGGGGGTGGAGTGGGGGGATACGGGGAAGGCAGTATAACACAGAGAAGACAGGTAGTGATTCTATAGCATCTTATTATGCTGATGGACAGTGACTGCAATGGGGTATGTGGTGGGGACTTGATGATGGGGGGAATCTAGTAACCACAATGTTGCTCATGTAATTGTATATTAATGATACCAAAAAAAAATTCACAGATTTGCTCATAATTTTCATTACTTCATAGTATAACCTTTTTTATGTGTATAATATATATCTTATATCATTTTCCTGTTTCTTGAAGTATTTTCATTTAGGTCATCACTTGCTGTGTTTTAAACAAAATTATTATAAATATTATAATATATAATATTAATCTAATATACTAATTGAATATATGAGTTATTTGAAAGGATATTGTGGAGGAGGAGCTAGGGGTGATAGTGAGGTATGATAGAAGGCAGCTGAGTTTTTGAATATTATTTCCAAAACACTTCTCATCTGTTCGTATGACTTTCCTGGGCTGCTGCACTAACTACTGGCTCAAAGCAGAGTCATATTTGTTAGTTTTTGTCATATGTCTTGTGATTTATCCTTTTCTTCTCATTCTATAATGGGAATTGTCAGCTGCCTGGCTATTTCCCCCTTACTTTTGCCATGATTTTTCTTCCAAGCTTCATCAATCACTATCACCATACATGCCCTACTTATTCCAAATATGTTGTATTTGTGTCTTTCTCTTTAAATACCTTTCCCTTGTTACTGTGGAGTAGGGGTTCACACACCCCTTGTTCCTGTTTAAGTAAAGATCATTGGTTTTGTTCTCATAGTATCCACCTCTTTTAAGACTGCTGAGCTTAGTGACTAACTCAAGATCTTTAGAGGCATGAATTTTATATTGGTGTTCACTGTTACCCTGTTTTGATTTTAATTGCATATAACTTTTTCTTCACATGTTGTGGTTTGGAATTGCAGATGTGTTTCCTAGCCTTTCTAAGGGTGGGGCTACGTTTATGTTTCTTCTGGTTATAGGAATAGGGAGGAAGAAACATCTCATGTTTGCTATCTTAGATTGCAAGTCTGAATTTATTTACATAATTGAGTTGACCTACAGTTTCATTTTTGCTGTAGTACTTCCTGAAATTTGGGTTCAAGATCATACATACTTCACATTGGGTAATACTGATTTTTCTATAATTTAAGGATGTTAACTCTAGGAGAAAGAGAAGAAAATTTTGAGAAAGTCCTAAATTCATATGTAGCCCAAATTTTTAATATCAGTGTAATTTTAGATGAAAAATAATTTGAGATCATGTGACAATAACAATATTTTTTTCACAGTGTGATTATGAGGGTTCAATAGAATATGTATAAAAGTATTATCTTTAAAGTTAATTTAAGTCTATTTTCGTTCCATATTTTTTCTAGTTTTTTCATGGGCTACTATATAAGTTTATTTCCATTCTTCATACTTTTTAATACAGTTTGTGTTTAAGTTGAATATTTTTGTAGTAATCAACATTGAAATGATTAAATGATGAAAATTGTTTTAATGTTCTGGAATTCACCTTTAGTCATCATAAAATAGAGATTTAAAGTAGCTCTAAAAAATGTCAAAGGCCTCTTTGTTGTGAGGAAATGAAATGCCTCTCATTTTCATTATTAGCAGCTTCTCCCTTGGCTACACTGGGAAAACCAAGACAACCACAGGCGATAATTCCCCAGCCCATGTGATCGTAGCTTGGCAGCCCAGGATTCTGCAGCACTACTTGGTCGCTACTCCCTTGGGCTGTAATTAGCTGCCGCTCTGACTGTTTTATATCACTATTTTTGTGTGTCTTAAACGATCCCGATTGATTTTGGGAGAACTCTATCTGAATCTTTAACGATGCTGTTCTCTTAGTTTCCTTGGCAAATCAGGTAGGTGGGAGTAACAGAAATAAAATCTATAGTGAATAAGTCAGCAAGCCAAGGTTTCTTTGTCCAGGAACTCAAAAACTAAGTTTTGCTCGACTTACTGTGCTGTCAGTCTTTTCTGTGGCAGGTTACTGCCGGCACTAGAGGAGGAGGCTGGAGCAGGAATCAGGCCATTGAAGGGGAGTCACTGCGGGTGGGAAGCTGAGGGTATTAACGGGGGAACATGTACATTTAGCCCTCAAATAAAGACAATAAATTGGTAGAAGAATATCAGAGAAGACTCAGAGTTTATTGTATGAGTATTCATCCTAATTTCCAAGTTTCCCAACTCTTTGGCCTTGCTTTTTATTTTGATATTTTTGGTCTCATGTTCCGCCTTTTCTAGCATGTGATTTATAGTCAACCTGGATACTTGGTCGGTCTATCTAATGCCTAGAAACCTTTCATCCTTTTGTAACCTTCTGCCTCACTTGCCTTTCCACATCTCAGCCCTTGTCATCCTAACAGTTACAATTCTTTTTGATCATTTTCAAGCTGTTGAACATTGAGGGTGTGTGTCACAACAGAACGGCATGTAGGTTCTTTGAAAACTTTGTCTTTCAGTTCCTAATGGGGCTTTTTCATTTATTCATTCTTTGACAACACTATCATATTCATTATATTATTCATTCATTATTGAACCCATTTGATGTTTATCTGATATACCAGGCCCAAACTGCCCATTTACAAAGTAGAGAATTTATCTAGATTGGTATTTTAATTTTCTTACCTTTCTTCTCCTTTACTCTATCATCCCATTTTCTTTACTGTCACAAAATTTCTGTGCTGCCCCTCCCTAGTTGTCCACCTGCGTCTGTGATCGTTCTGGCTGATTGGTTGGCTCCTTTGTCTCCTTCCGCATTATCAGCATGATAGGCTATATGATTTGGTCTTTGTTTTTTCTCTGTGCTCTTACTCTCAGAGATCTTACTCACTCTTACACATTCAGGAATTATTTTTATGTGGATTACTATACTGTTATATCTTGAATCTATGCTTTTTCTTAAATATCTTGTTCTCATATTTCCACCTGGACATCTCACTAGTATTTGAAACTACAGTTGCTTAGTGTAAATGCAATCATCTATTTTCTCCATCCTCAAAAATTCCAGTTTCCTTGTTTTTAAAAATGGATGTACTGTTGTCTATTTGTGCTCAAATTTTGCTGTCATCTTTGACTTTACTCTCCTTCATGTTCATTCCAATGTTAATCAGTTCCTTTGGGGTTTTACTTCTTAATATTTCTCTTTTCTGCATCTAAAATCTTACATATTAAACTTTGTAGTACTATTGCATCTGTAGCTCCCCAGATCTGCTTTATTTCAGCATTCTCTTAAAAAGGAGTCCCTACCTCCATTGTTTCTTTCCTCCAGTTGACCTGTCACGCTTGCAGATGGAGCATCTGCCCTAACACTGGCCTCATCATCATTTCCTTGGACCCACTCCTCATTGACTCCCTACATTTATTTAATAATTCTTAAATATCTAGACTAGTTTCCAATGTCAGGCACAAATTAATCTCTACCATCTTTGTCATTTTATTTCTTATGTTTTCCAAACACAATATGCTGTAGACAATCTGCATGCTTTGCCATTAACCCAGTGATCCCTGAATTTACCTCCTTTTCATATTTTGCCATCTGCCTGAAGTGACTTCTATAGATCCTAAGTTTGTGTACTGTAGTATTTACCATCTCTTAAAACTACATGCAAAAGCCAGTATGCTCTGCTGCCTTTTCTCATCACTATAGTTATCTCTTCCCACTCTCTTCATATATTTAGAGGGTCTATTCCACTTTTATGACATGCATCACACAATACCTGATATATATTCATGTAGGTGTTGGTTAAGGATAGACTTTGTTGGTCTATCTTGAGATCTGGCACAGAGTAACCAAATCCATTTTAAATGAATGAAATGAACAAGTGAGAAGATAAGGATAAGAATAGGAATAGAACATAACTAAGACTTTGGCTTTGAGTAACCACCTGTCTTTATAATGTGTCTAAACTGCCTCTGCTTTCCACACTTGTACAATTAAAGTGGAGGTTCAAACTAAAGAATTCTATATGCCTCATGAAAAAGGCAGCTTGGGAGAAGAGTCTTTTCTCCTGAGCAGTTGGTATTTGTATTTTGGCTTCCTTACCTTGGCAGATCAACACAAATTTGTGGCTGGATGGGCACAGCCTTCAGTAATCTCTTGAAGCACCAGTCTTCCCAGTTTCTTTCACCCCTAATGACAAGGGAAATATCCAGTTTTGTCTGAGGTGGTGGCAAAAACTTATTCTCTTTTATGTGAGGAACAGAAATTTGTGGATTTGGGTTGTGGGGATAGTAGTGACAGCAGGGGCAGAGCCTGGTCGAAGCACCAAGCTTCTTCCTGTACCCTCAGGCAGTCTTTGATTAGTAGCTCCCCTTAGGAACAAAATTGTTATTTGGGAAATTTACTTATGTGATTGGATGCAAGGGTAGACATGAAAGCTTTGCCTAAAACCAGGTCTAGTTTCAGTATTTTAGAATAATAGATGATTCAGAATTTGAGGAATAATTTTCTATCCTTAAAAGTTACTCATGTAGCTTGTCTTAAATATATATTCAATACCACTTAATGAGACATACTATGTACTAGGTACTGAATTAGGTGTGTTTACATATATCAATTATTTCTCACAACACCCTATAAGGGAGGTATTATAATCTTCATGTTAGTAACAAGAAAACTGAAGCTCGGAGAGGTCAAGTAACTTTGTCATGCTCATACACCAAGTGAATGGTGATAACTGGTTGACATCAAAGAGCAAGCTATTAACCATTATACTGTCATGTATGAAAGGCACTGTAAATTTTTGTATTTTTAGGATTGAAGAAGATAGAGATGAAAATTTGGAAATAATTTGTGGACTTTGGCATGTGAGCATATAGCTATGTGATGTGTCCACCATGTAGAAGAACGCACCTTTGGAAATAACTGCACTGTGACCCTCAGTAGTAGAAGCTGACTGGACAGAGAACCCTTCTGAGATGGTAGAACACAGAGAACATACAGTGGGGAGAATTTTATGTGCCTGTTTCTGTTGTTCTGTATACCCCTTTCTTCTGCTTAGTGTACGTTAGACTCCTCAAACGATGGTAACAGGTAACAGTTGAAATTTTTACAGTGAATTACATGTTTATCATTGCACAGCATAAGAGGTAGTCGTCCCATTCATTATTATGTGTGATTTTCACATTAACTCTGTGAGTCTGAAAGGGCAGGTATTAGAAACAGCTCTGTTCCTTAAGTACAACTGAATGTACAAGTCAGAAGCAGCCCTGAGTCAGTGAACTAAAGGTGAGAGATGGATGTTCTTTTTAATTTACCTGGGTTCTCAGGAACAGATGCTGCCGTATTTCATACTACTTGAACTTGCTCAACTCTTTCTCTTTTCTTTACTCATCATTGTTCATGTCCTTCCTAATTTTCCCTTTCCACCATTTTTCCCATTTTTTAAATTTTCATGCTCTCTCCTTTTTCTCTGTTTTATTTTTTTCTGCATCTGAGATTATCTCATAGACTTCAGGAAAATAATCCCTAGCAAGAAATATGTTGTAAAGCCTTAGGTGTGTTCTCACTGAAAGAATATTACTCATGGCTACTGTACATTTTTAAGTGAGGAATTTTCAATTATTTATCTTAAAGCTATTGGAAAAGATGACTGAGAGTGGAGTGAATCAAGAATAATAATGATCACTGACCTGAAGGCATGCCTTTACTACACAGCCTGTAGTTATGACTCTAGCCTCTCAATTGAGAACTACCTACTGACTGTCTGTACCTACCTGAGTATACATCATATAGGCTATACATGAATAATGACAACTAATATTAAAAGGTACTTTCATATTATAGTTCAAGGTATTTTCCACACCATATCTCTTCCTTCTCTCTTCTTGTTCAGTTCTCACTAATTCCTAAAGAATCAGATCAGTATTTATACCCTTATGGCCTTCCTCATCTGTTCTTGCTGACATGAGTTATCTTCTACCCTTGAATGTCTAGAGCTGAAACTCACCAAATATTTATCTTACTATTCACTTGACATGTGTTGTATATCACATTAGATTGTATTTGTTACATGCGTGATTCATGTTTTTTCAACCCTTTGTTCTTTGACTTACAGAAGTTAGCAAAAGAACAAATCAGCAGGAAGAAAAATTATCAATAAAAGTTGTAAGAGTAACTAGGATTTTAATTGACATTTGAAGGTAATGAAATTCAGGAAGTCCAAAAAGATGGACTTCTTAGAAACATCACTTTAAGTTTTTTACAGTTGTAGTGACCAGTTACATAACAAGCAAAATACCAAGAATCAGTATACAAGCCATAATAACAATGAATAATCACTTTCCCAAATATAATTTACTATTTTTCTAGTTAAATTATCTTTAATTTAGCACAGATTTTATGTAATATTTTGTTATTGTTAGCCTGCTACATCATGGACATTTGTATGAATGTCTCTGGTTAGTTTTGGTTTTAACCAGGAATGACAACTGTTTTGAGTCTTGCTTTTTTTCTACTTTTTTCTACTATTTTTTCTAGGATTTTCATTCTGGAATAGGAATCAAGAGATCTAGGTTTTGGTTCCCAATTCTGCCAGTTGTGTGAATCTGGGAAACTTTCTTTAATGAGTCTCTTGTTTTTCTTCCGACTGAGGATGAACTGGACAAAATGGTCTTGGTAAAGTTCCACAAAAATTTTAATCTCATCATACTGGAGACATGCTGTTCCTCATGAAGGCCTTGGTTCTTTTTCGACAATTCACTGAGTTTCCTGCCCCCTCTGCAGTGCCACCAGTGCCTCTCCAAGCATGTTCCTCCCCTAGCACTCTCCTGTGCTGACCACCCTGCCCTGATGAGCAGCGTACATGGCTGTTCCCTGCCCTCTGCTCCAGGCCCCAGCTTTCTGATAATAGGAAGTGTGTACCTTGGGATTAGACTGTTGGCCCAGGAAGTGATGTTATAATCACTATGTGTAGGTGAGAATAGAGAGAAATTCATGCTAGTGGTGGTCACCCAGAACTGGGGTCAGTACACAAGGACCCCCTCTGTTCTGTGATCTGGGATGAATGAGAGCATCAGTCAGATGGCCTTTTGGTGAGAAAGTCTGGAGTATAACTGCAAAAATGAAGGACATCAGTGTGCCTCTCCTGCTGTATTTCATCAACTCCTAAAATATCTAACCTCTATTAAGTGTTTTCAGAAACTACTCTCTGTTATACAAATGATTGAGGTGGGTATTCAGACATAGAAACATAACACTGTTTTCTGGTCACCCTCCACCTCACATATAAATACAATATGTATTAAAGGACTAAATCTCCAGTGTTGCATTTTGTATTTTATGGTTTAAGATCTAGAAGAAAGTTAATTGGCTTTCCTAAAATGTGACTTACTAATGTTTGATATTCCTCATATTTTGTAATCAAATCAAAAGTATAAAAAACAGAGTGCCTTGAAGATAAAATATGTGAATGGATGTCAAAGTAAGCAGGAAAATATAAAATATCATAACAGGTTGCCATGTAGGTGGTAATGAATACTTTTAAAGATGGGGGGGGGATGTCAGTGGACATAAACGTTGAGACAAAGGGAGGCTGAGATACTGATGAATTAAAACTGAATATCTCAAGTATCCAAGTGCTTGTCATCAATACCTTTATGTGTATGGACAGAGAAAAACTCAGTTATTTTACATCCTCAGTGCCATTTCAGGCATGTGCCTTAGCAGAGCCTGGTAAAATCTCCCAGTTACGCATCGATTAGATCTGGAGGTAGCCTTGTATCATGGATGGCACGGGCTCCTTCAGAAAGCCTCTTGAGTGTTGAGGCCAGTTTGGGGCTTTGTACTTCATGAAAGATTGTATAGAATAGAGACACCTGGGATAGCAGTGACCATAATAAAATGTGATGCGGAATAGGGCAGTTCTATTTTTTATTAGAGCCCATGTACTTCCTCTGTTTTACTACACTTGTAGCTCTCCCATTTCACATTTAGTCTCCACTGACAGCCTAACCTAGTCAGTCTCAACTCATGTTTCAGGCATCTCTCACTACATGTGACATTCCATCTGTTAATCATGTTTTCCTCTACTTACCCTACTTTGTGTCAGTGCATTGTGGGAACAAACAGGAGAGAAGTGGATTATGAGAACACACATAAAGGCAAGATGGGATATGTTGGTAATGAGGAGTAGGCCATTTTGGAAGTGATGCAAACAGCTGGTGAATGTCATGGATACTCAAGAATCGTTTGTTCTTACCTGATCGGTTATTTGAGAATAGAACATTGCAGTCAGACTGTTGGTGATAGGTTTAAATCATGTCACAGCTCACACATGTAATGATAATGTAGACTTTTGTTTTTTTGTTTTTGTAAACTTGAGAAATTGGAAAACTATATAATTGTAAGAATGTTGAAACATCAATAATTCTATGACATATTATCATCTCGATAATCATAATTTCCTCCTCATTTTCTTAGTTCTCATAATTTCATCAGCAGCCCAGTTGGCTGGATCAATGGATGGAGGGAATCACTCAGTGGTGTCTGAGGTTGTGTTTCTGGGACTTACTCATTCATGGAAGATCCAGCTTCTCCTCCTGTTGCTCTCCTCTGTGCTCTATGTGGCAAGCATGACTGGAAACATCCTCATTGTGTTTTCTGTGACCGCTGGTCCTCACTTACATTCCCCCATGTACTTTCTACTGGCCAGTCTCTCCTTCATTGACTTGGGAGCCTGCTCCACTACTTCCCCCAAGATAATATATGATCTTTACAGAAAGCATAAAGTCATCTCCTTTGGAGGCTGCATTGCCCAGATCTTCTTCATCCACGTTGGTGGTGGTGTGGGGATGGTGCTGCTCATGGCCATGGCCTTCGACAGATATGTTGCCATATGTAAGCCTCTCCACTACTCGACCATCATGAGCCCACGCATGTGTGTTTTGTTTCTGGCTGCTGCCTGGGCCCTTGGCATCAGTCACTCACTGTTCCAACTCGCATTTATTGTTAATTTACCCTTCTGTGGTCCTAATGTATTGGACAGCTTTTATTGTGACCTTCCTCGGCTCCTCAGACTGGCCTGTACAGATACTTACAGATTGCAGTTCATGGTCACTGTCAACAGTGGGTTTATCTGAGTTGGCTCTTTCTTTATACTCCTCATCTCCTACATCTTCATTCTGTTTACTGTTTGGAAACATTCCTCAGGTGGTTCATCCAAGGCCCTCTCCACCCTGTCAGCTCATATCACTGTGGTCCTTTTGTTCTTTGGTCCAGCCATGTTTGTCTATACATGGCCACACCTCAATTCACATATGGACAAGTTTCTTGCTATTTTTGTTGCAGTTCTCACTCCTTTTCTGAATCCAGTCATTTACACATTCAGGAATAAAGACATGAAGGAAGCAATGAAGAGAGTATGCAATCAGTTAGTGATTTATAGGAAGGTGTCAGAACTGATATAATAAGGACTCTTGCTAACTATGGTGTAGCCTCTTGTTTCTACCTTTGATATTTTAGATCAAGGAACTTTGAGGCATCAAATATTGATTTGAATGTTACCATACCTGTAACATAATTCTTAACTGATGAATATATTTATTCCTTGTGAAAAGCACAAGCCATGAAAACAATGTATCTTCTTATCTATAGAAGGGTGAGCCTTGAAAACAGTATGTCTCCTTATCAATCTCATTTAATTTCTTTCAGCAATATTGTATAGTTTTTGGTTAATAGGTCTTGATACCTTTTTGAGATTGGCCCTAAGTATTTCAATTTTTGATGCTGTTTTAAATGCCATTTTTTGTTAAATATACAATTGTTTGATAATATAAAGAAATATAGTAGGTTTTTATTTATTGATATTTTACCCTGAAAACTTATAAAACCTTTACTTCTACTAGTTTTTTTTAGGTTAAATAGGATTTTTTTAGGTGATGATGTCAGCAAATAAAGGCATTTTATATTTTTTATTTTAGAAGACCTCATTTTATTAATTTTTGATGCCTCATTGCACTTTCTAGATAAAACAGCACAATGTTGAAAAGAAGTAGAGTGGTCACCCATGACTTGTTCTTATTCTTCTGAGAAAAGCACTTAGTCTTTCATCTTTAGGTGTGGTGATAGCTATAGATTTTACATAGATGTCCTTTATTAGATCAAGGAAGTTCCTTCATATTCAATTTGCTGAAAAATTTAAAAATCAGGAATGTTGAATTTTGTGAAATGCATTTTCTGGTTTAGTATCAGAAAAAAAGCTGGACTTTGAGGATGTATTGCCTCCTTTTAAATTTCTGCAAGAGTTTTGTAGGATTGATGTGATTTATTTCTTAAATGTCTGACAAAATTCACAAATGAAGTCATCTGGGTCTGGAGTTTTCTACGTGGAAAGGTTCTCAATTATAAATTTAATCTTTGTTATTTGTATCTTCCAACAAAAGTATGCATTCATGTTGTCAAATTTATTGGAATAAGCTGTTGCTAATATTCCCTTACTGTCTTATTAAACATCTGTAAGATCTGCAATGCAATCTTTCTCTTTCTCTCATTCTGGATATTGGTAGTTTTGTGTCTTTTCTCTCTCTTTTTTTTCAGCTTCCTTGATTCTGTCAGAGAACCATCTTTTCATTTCATTGATTTTTCTCTGTTGTTTTCTGTTTTCTATTTCATTAATTTCTGCTCTTACAGTTTACATTTATATTCTTCTCCTTTATTTGTTTTTAATTTGCTTTTTTTTCTAGTTTCCTTGGGTGGAAATCATATTCATTTGAGACTTTTCTAATACAGGCATTTAGTTCTATTAATTTTCCTTTAAGCACTTCTTTAAGTGCATCACTTAATTTTTATATATATTGTTTTCTTTTCACTCCATTTAAAATACTTTCTAATTTTCCTTTTAATTTATTTAATACATGGGTTATAATTCCCAGTGACATCTTCCAGATATCATTCTGTTATTGATTCAAACTTCATATAGTCAGTAACTTGCTTTCTATGATCAATGCTTTTAAATGTATGGAGACTTGTCTTATGGCCAATAAGACAGCTTGTCAGCATCTCCCGTCATAATTGAGCGCTCAACAAACTGCCAAGCCTGCTCCCTTTGGGATGTCTGAGAACATAGGAAAGAGTAACGCATCCATTCGCAGCTTGTGCTGCTGTCCAAGCTTAGGAATAAGCACAGACTGAGGTTTTTTTCCTTCAGGAAGGAGGGCAGGAGACAAAGAGGATCTAATCACCAGAAATTAACGTGTCCTTTATGGAGCAAGTTTCTTTCTTTGTCAAAGAAGTGCTGAAACACGGGAAATCTTGGTCTTCTGATCAACTGGCAACAGAGAAAAGGGGTGGGTGGGTGTCCTCTTACAGTGGCACTGTTCTGCAAGATTGGGAAAAAGCACAGAACTGAGGTTTTCTGCCCAGGAGAGAGGAAAGAAAGTGGAGGGAAACTTGTCCCCAGCCTTAAAGCACACAGTCTGAGGAAATGGTCTCTATCTTGTTTCATACTGAGCGCTGCTGACTGGTGAAGGTCTCTCCCAGTGAAAAGTAGTCCCTATAGACTGGGAGAGGAAGCACCTTCTTCAAACGCACAGACAACAAAGCAAACTTACAAGGAACATAAAGAATCATGATACATGACACAATCCAAAGAGGAAAATAAATCTCTAGCAACCAATCCAAAGGAAGTAGAGATCTGTGAGTTTCCTGACAATTAAAACTAATCAGAGAAGCTCATTGAGTTATGAGAGCATGACAGAGAACTCAATGAAATCAGGAAAGCAACTTTTGAACAAAATGAGAATATCAGCGAAGAGAATAGAAAAAGGAATAAAAAAAATACTGTAGCTAAAGGATACAATAACTGAACTGACAAAAATCACTGGAGGTTTTCAAAAACAGAAGACTTGATCGAACAGAGGAAAGAATCAGTGAACCTGAAGACAAGTAATTTGAACTTACGCAGTCACTAGAGCAAAAGAAAATAGAATGAAAAAGATTGAAGAAAGCCTAATAGATTATGGGACTCTATCATACAAATGAATATATTCATCATGGGAGTCTGAAAAGGGGAAGAGAGCAAGAAAAGGATAGAAAGCTACCTAAATAAATATGGTTGAAAATTTCCAAATCGGGGGAAGGAAATGGACAATCAGAATAATGAAGCCCAAAGGTCTCCAATAGGTTGAAATTAAAGAGATTTGTAAAGAGACATATTATAACCACATTGTCAGAAGTCAAAAGACATGAGGAATTTTGAAAGCAGCAGGAGGAAAGTGGCTCATCTTGTACAGAGGAGCCCCCATAAGACTCTCAGTGGATTTTTCACAGAAACTTTGCAGGCCAGAAAGAGTGGGATGAGAGAGAGAGAAAAAAGCTGCCAAACAAGAATACCATTACAGCAAAGCTGCTCATTGGAAATGAAGGAGGGATAAAGACTTTTCCAGATAAAGAAAAGTTGAGGGAGTTCATCATTAGATTTGCTTTTAAAAAAAAATGCTAAATGGAGTTCTTCAAATCAGAGTGTATTCCAATGAAAAAGGAAGTAAAATTATCTCTATTTGCAGATGACGTAATGTTAGATGAGAAAACCCTAGAGAATCCACCAAAAAACTGCTAGAAGTAATAAAGTTACAGGATCAAAATCAAAATACAAAAATCACTCCTGTTTTTATGTACTAACAATGAACTATTTAAAAAGGAAGTTAAGAAAGCAATCCATTTACAATAGTATCGAAAGTATAAGATACCTAGGAATAAATTTAACCAAGGTTGGGAAAGACCTGTATTCTGAAAACTATAGAACAATGAAAGACATTGATCAAAGAAATTGAAGAAGACACAAATAAATGGAAAATTATCTCATGCTCATGTATTGGAAAAATTAATATTGTTCAAATGTCCATATTTTCCAGATCAATTTTTAGAGTCAATACAATTGCTATGAAATTCCAATGTCATTTTTCACAGAAATTAAAAAAAATCCTAAAATTTGCATGGAACCACAAAAGATCCTGAATAGTCAAAGCAATCCTGAAGAAGAAAAACAAAGCTGGAGGCACCACACTGCCTGATATCAAACTATATTACAAAGCTATAGTAACCAAAATAGCATGGTGTTGGCATAAAAGCCAGGAAATAGACCAATAGGACAGAATAGAGATCCCTGAAATAAATCCCTGGATTTATGGTCAACTAATCTTCAACAAAGTCACCAAGAATACATAATAAGGAAAAGACTGTCTCTTCAGTAAATGGTGTTTGTAAAATGGATATCACATGCAGACATTGTATCCTTTTCTTATACCATCTACAGAAATATAATCAAAAGTGAATTAAAGATTTAAACTGTAAAACTACTAGAAGTACTAGAAGAAAACATTAGAAAAAGCTTCTTGATATTGATCTAGACAAGATCTTTTAATATGATACCAAAAGCACAATCAATAAGACAAAAATAGATGATGGGTTTGTGTCAAACTAAAAAGCTGGATAGTAAAGAAAATCAGTAGTTCAAAGAGACAACTCATGGAATGGGAAAAAATATTTGCAAAGCATAAGTCTTATAAGTGGTTAGTATCCATCCAAATATATGAGGAATAACTACATCTCAGCAGAAAGAAAATAAATAACCTGATTAAGAAATGGGCAAAGGATTTGAATAGACATTTCTCAAAAGAAGACTTACAGATGTTCAACATCAGTAACCATCAGGGAAATGCAAATCATAACCACAATGAGATATCCCTTCACAAATTGTTGTATGGCTATTATAAAAAAGGCAAAAGACAACAAGTGTTTGCAAGAATGTGAAGAAAAGTGAGCCCTTATCCATTTTTGGTGGGAATGTAAATTGGTACAGCCATCACGTTACTCAAAAAATTAAAACTTGAACTACCACGTAAGTATTTTGAAGAGATATCTGCAAGCCACATTCATTGCATCACTACTCATATTACCCAAGATGTGCAAACAACCTAAGTGTGTGTTGACAGATGAATGGGTAATGGAAATGTGACACACACACACACACTTGTATGATTGACTATTATTCAGCTTTAAAAAGAAGGAAATACTATTAATTTGTAACAACATGGATGAACCAGGAGGATATTATGCTAGGTAAAATAAAGTCAGGCACAGAAAGACAAATACTGTATGATCTTATATGGAATCTAATAATTTTGAACTCATAGTAGAATGGTAGTTGACAGAATATGGGGTTAGGAGTGGTAGGGGAAATGGACAGATGTTGTTCAAGGATACAGAGTTCAAGTTATTTAGGATGAAAAGTTCTGGACATCTAATGTGTAGCAGGGTGACTATAGTTAATGATACTATATTGTACAAATGAAATTTGCTAAGGAGTTAGTATAACTTAGTTGTTTTCAGCACACATACATAAAAAGTTAATTATGTGAAGTGATGGATATATTAATAGTTTGCTTGTGGTAATCATTTCACAGTGTACACAAATATCAAAATTTCATTTTGTACAACTTATACATAATTTAAAATTTCAATTAAAGCTGGAAAAAATAAAGTATGAGATAGGGAAAGTTAAAAAAATGATTATAAAAAGATGCTCAACATCATTCACCATTAGGGCATTGTAAAATAAAACAATGAGATACCACTAAACCCCTCTTAGGATGGCTAAAATTGAGTACACTGGTAACACCCTAAATGCCCATGAGGATGTGGAGTATTGGGAGCGCTCATTCTTTGCCAATAGTATACATAATGGTTTAGCTATTGTGGAAGATAGTTTGACAGTTTTTTACAAAACTAAATATACTCAATATACAATCCAGCAATCACTCTCCTTCATATTTTCCCAAATGAATTGAAAACTTATCTCCACACAAAAACCTGCACATTAATGTTTTTAGAGCTTTATTCATAATTGCCAAACCTGGAAGCAATCAAGATACCTCTCAATAGATGGATGTATAAATAAATTGTGGTATATCCATACAATGGAATATTATTCAGTGATGAAAAGAATTATCAAGCCACAAAAAGACACACAAGAACATTAAAGGCATATTTCTATTTGAAATGAGCCAATCTAAAAAGCTACAGAGCATGTAATTCCAATTATATGACATTCTGGAAAATGCAAAATTATGGAGATAAAAAGATCAGTGGTTTTGATGAAGGAAGGAGGGAACAATAGGTGGAATGCTTTTTAAGGCAGTGAAGCTTCTGTATGATGCTGTAAGGGTCATTATACATTTGTCAAAATGTGTAGGATGTACAGCATCAAGAGTGAACCTAAAGTAAACTATGAATTTTGGTTGATAATGATATATCAATGTTCTTTGATTGTAATAAAATATAGTGCAAGGCATTAATGGTAGGGTTTTGGGGTTCTATGTGTATTAGAGGGTCATGTGGGAATTCTGTATTTTCTCCCCACTTTTACTGTGAGCCTCAAACTGTTCTAAAATAAGATCTTTTAATTTAAAAAACAAATGAAAGTTAGTAAATAATTCTCAAGTTCATGATAGGAAGTATCACTAGAAGTTTGGATGGATGCAGGCAGTTCAAGCTTGACCTAAACCGGGCCTGTATTGTTCTTATTCTATGAGTCACCAGAGAAAAGAACTTTCTGCTGCAGTTTTCAAAATTTCATGGTTCCAAAATTTAGCCATATGTTACTAGTAATAATATTTGTTTTGGGGGAGTACTTAATTTTTTTTGCTTATGTTACCTTTAAGCAAACCTAAATAACCATGCCTGGGAGACTTTGAGAAGTGTAGGATGCTCCCTGGTGGTGATTTATGGCTGCTTGATAATTTAACACTACAGATAGAATCTGGTGGGATAATGCCCATGCCATGATTAAGTGGTGTGCAAAATGAATACTTTGTGAGAGATAACGTAACCTCTATGGGGCTCTGCCTGATGGAAATAAAAAGTTGGTGAGACACTAACAATAACAATTTGTGAAAGAGCTATAAGGAATTGATTTGCATATAATCTTCCTGAATTTGGAAGGAGATCTTTTCAGTTGTGAGATTACAACCAAAGGTACTGTGATGCACCCAGAGATGTGAGATGTTTTGATATATGATGTTAGATGTAAGGGACAGTTCAACAAAACAAAGGCTTTATCCTGTAGCAGGTACTAATAGTACCAGAAAATCATGAAAAACCATCTACTTTAAAGCCCCACTTTATTCTTTTGCAATCAACTCTTCAGAGGAAGCTACCTATTCTAGGTGTAGGTAGAGAAGGGAGGTGTGGCAGGAGTGTGGGCCCATTTTTGATCATTAGCTCATGAAAGTTATGTCTTTGAGATCTGTTTGATCTCAACGTGCATGTATCACTTCCACATGATTATGGAGTGCCTGCTGCACGCATCCAACTTTATCTCTTGATTGCAATGCCAAGTTCATGATGCACGGCACCAAGGTGCATGGCATCTTGCTGACACTTGTTCAAGTGTTCAGTCTCTACTGGGGACCAGAAGCAAGCCAAAAGTTCTTTCTCAAAAGTTGATTTAGCATCTGCAGAGTGTGGCGTATGTGTGCTCTCACACTCGAGAGGTCTGGGGCTGTTATTCACCTATAGGAACCTTCCAAAGGCATCATTCAGTCTGTATATGTCGCAGATGCTTTATAGTATTGGCTGAATCATATGGACCAAGTATCAGAGCAGCTTTTAAGGCAGTCTGGAGCTGATGTAGAGCCTTCTCTGGTTATAGGCCTTATTCAAATCTGGAAATATTTTGGGTTTCTTGGTTATTAGGTTGGAATATGCCAAAATAAGGTGTATGTTGCCTCTGAAATATTAAGTGACACAGAGAATTGTGCCTTGAGGTAGATGCAGTGGTACAGGATGCAGTAACTTGGCCATCCCCAGACCACTGTACCCCTAGAAATGTCACTGACACAGCAGTCCCCTGAATATTTTTGAGATTTATTTTCCACCCCATGACATACATACATTTCTTACCAAGGTATCTATAGAGTAGTTGCTATTTCCTGCTTTGCAGGCCCAATTAACATATTAAAAATATAGTGAACCATCATGATGTTTTTGGAATGGGGAAGCAAGGAAGTTCCATGCAGATTAGATTATGACGTAGGATTTGGAATGCTGGTCTTTGAGATAGTAGAGTACAGGTTTATTTTTGGCTCAGCCTGCTGAAAGCAAACTGCTTATAATGATCCTTGCCAAAAGGCATAGAGAAAAACCATGTACCAGATTAATAGCGGCATACCAGGTATCAGGGCAATTGAATGCATCTGGAACGGAAGCTTCAATGAAGTCACAACTTGATTAACTGTCTTCAAGATCCATTTGTCTTCTGCACAGGCTAATAGGTGATTTGAATAAGGATATGGTTGGAATCACCAACCTTGCATCTTTCAAGTCTATGTGATGTCACTAATCTCCAGAATTGCTCCAGTAATTTGGTATTGGTTGTAGTTTACTCTTTTGATATGTAGAGACAGCTGTAGTGGCTTATACTAGGCCACTGGTACTATAATAGCTCATATCCTATGTATCAGAGAACCAATGTAGAGATTCTTCCATTTGCTGATATGTTTATTCCAACTGTGAATTCTAGAATTCCTAAAATAACCACAGAGTGGGTTGGTACCCATTGGTTCCACTCTGAGACAGAACCAAGAAAATTTCATTCATCATTTGATTTCCATCAGGCTCTCCTCTGACTGGTGGACCACTGTAGTATTTCTTTTTGTTTTTCTTTTTCTTTTTTTCTTGCTTGACTGATAGCAAGGAGACCACAGTAGTATTTCAAGTCTCCAGGAATTAGGGTGAACTCAGAGCTAGTGTTCAGTAATTCTCCAAAAGTTTGGTTATTTCTTCTTGCCCCCAGTCACTCTCATAAATGATCATACCTTTAAGGAAAGCTATGAGAAATATTTACAGTATATATTGTGTTTGCCCTGTACTAATAATATCCTTCTTCAAGGAGAGCCAGTTTTCTTTTTATTCAGAGGTCTCTGTATTGGTTAACTGGCTCAAGTCTGGAAATTGTTAAGATGCTGTGAAACTCTGTTTTTCTTATTTAAGTCAGATGTCTGATCACCAAACTAGAGATTTTCTGCTCATACAAATCAAGTAAGGCTATAATAGGCTACCCATCCATTTCAGTTCTAGAGACACCATGATTAATTATCCAATGCCAAAGGTGTTTTCAGGTCAAACTATTTTAATTACTGTTTGGTTCTGTTGCTTATGATGGTAACACACCCACATTATGTCTGGCAATGAAATGCTGCCACTTGCCCACTGCCACCCCAGTATCTCATCGTCCCCATTGAATTCAGTGAGCCAAGTTCAAAGGCAACACTGGCATTCCTGGCCTACAGCATATAACAATCATAGAGCTTTCCAAGTATGCTAGGACTCCCCTCACAAATTTATTTCCTACAGACTTGATGAAAGGACTATCTTCTGGACTTTTTTCAATGGGGAATAAGTTTGGAAATGAGTGAGCAGCATTGCAATCTCCCTTGGCCTTTGAATACCTTCTTCTACAGTAAACTAAAGAAGTTCTGGCAGATCAACCTCATTCAATATATGTTAGATTTGGGTCTAAGTTTGTAGGCAACCAAATAAAGCAAATTGTTAGAGCCTTTTTTCAATGCATGGTGCTGGGAAAATAGAGAGTCACAAGTAGAAAGATGTTACTGGATTCCAGTCTTAACATCACTTACAAAAATGAACTCAAATGAGATTAAGGACTTAAATGCAAGATTGAATCTATAAAAATCCTAGAGGAAAACATAAGAAATAAGTTCCTTGACATTGGTCTTGGCAGAAATTCCCTGGATATGACACCAAAAGCTTAAGCACCAGAAGCAAAATTAAGTGGGACTGCATCAAACTAAAAGGCTTCTTCATAGCAAAAGAAAATCAAAAGAAAAAAAAATCAACAAAATGAAAAGGATAGGAGAAAATATTTGCAAATCATATATCTGATAAGGGGCTAATATCCAAAATATGTAAAAAACTAATAAAACTCAATAGCAAAAAAACAATTTGGTTAAAAAATGGGCAGAGGACCGTAACAGACATTTTCCCAAAGAAGATATACAGAAGACCAACAGGTACATGAAAAGGTGCTCAGCATCATTAATCATCACTAGAATGCATATCAAAACCACAATGGGTATCACCTCATACCTGTTAGAGTGGCAATCACCAAAAAGACAAGAGATAAGAGGTGTTGGTGAGACTGTGGAGAAAAGGGAACCTGTGTCTACTGTTGGTGGGAATGTAAACTGGTTCAGCCACTATGGAAAGCAGTATGAAGGATCCTCAAAAAATTAAAAGAACTACCATGTGATCCAGCAATTGTACTTCTGGGTATTTATCTGATGGAAATGAAAACCCTAACTCAAAAGATAGCACCCCCATGTTCATTGCAGCATTATTATTATTCATACTAGCCAAGACAAGTAAGCAACCTAAGTGCCCATCAATGGATGAATAGATAAAGAAAATGTGGTATACTTACATACTGGAATTTTATTCAGCCATAAAAAAGAAATCTTGCCATTTGCCACAACATGAACAGACCTTGAGGACATTATGCTAAATGAAATAAATCAGAGAAAGACATCAAATGATGTCACTTGTGTGTGGAATCTGACAAACAATAGCACGATCTCATAGATATGGGGAACAAATTTGGTGGTTGCCAGAGGCAGGGGATGGGCAAAATGAGTAAGGTGGTCAAAAAGTGCAAACTTCTTGTTATAAAATAAGTAAATCCTGGGGATGTAATGGATTGCATGGTGACTACCCTTTATAATACTGTATTATATATTTAAAAGTTGCTAAGAGAGTAGATCCTAAAAGTTCTCATTATAAGATAAAAGATTGTAACTGTGGTAATGGGTGTTAACGAGACTTATTGTGGTTACCATTTCTCAACGTATATACAAATACTGACTCATTAAGTTGTACACCTGAAACTAATATAACCTTGTATGTCAGTTATGTCTCAATAAAAAATAAGTTCTCTAAGTTATTTTATATTATCTGGAACTAGTTTTTTGATTAGACTGGATTTAAAAATTTAATGACTCTGTAGTCAGCAATAAAGGGGATACTGATAATTTTTAGCATGTAGTAGCAAAGTAGTTACATCAGTTATCCCTTGCAGACACCTGCAGTCGAGTGTCCGAGGAAGGCCAGGCTGTGGATGATGAAGGACTTGCTGTGATAGAAGGTTCTGGTGAAAATAAGGAGTGTTGGTTTGGTTGGTTGGGTGTATGTGTACTGGAGATTTGGGGGAAAGAAATTCATGAGTTCAAGCCTTTTAATTCCCATTTCGAGACCAAATAAGGGACCAGAAAGCCTCTATGACTGCTCTAAAATAAAGTTTTATCTTTTGTCACTGCAAGGTCATGTTTTCTAGGGGAAAAAAAATCTAATAAATGGATTGCTGAATTACAAAGAAAATTGAATGCACAACCTTATATTGTCTCTTAAGGTTACAGGATTGATTGGGAAAGGGTTGAAAACTTTGAAAATCAAGACAGGAAATATTTGCAAATTCTTCCAACCCCCCTTTATTGGTGTAAGCATCTTTACTTCCTCTATCTGAGATTTGTTTCTGCTTCTCTGAAGAAAGTATAATGACCTTTCCAGAGCTGGTTGCCATACAGGGGACTGCTGATAATCTTCAGTTCCTGTCCCCACTTCTTCACATTGCTTCTAGTCCTATAACCAGGCTCGAGTCCTAGAAAGCTCTAGTGAATCAGAGACAAAGTGGGGTTCATGAGAAGAGGCAGTGCACAACAAAAGAATTGCAAGATTTTATATATTTATATCAATAGAAATCTGGAACATATGTATGGGAATGGATCCTAAGGGTGTTGGACTAGGATGGAAGGAATATAATGTTGGATTGGGTCACATTTAATAATATTATTGTACTAAGCAATGCTTCTGTATTCAATATACAGAATAGCTCAGATGGCTGGGAGAGACTATAACAGTTTGCTTTATTTGGTTGACTACAAACTCAGACCCAGTGCTAGAATACAAAGAATGAGGTTGATCTGCCAGGAACCCCTTAGTTGACTGTTACAGGAAAATATTCAAAGGCTTAGGGAGAGTGTAATGCTGCAATTGTTGATACAATGTTTCCCTCCCTCTTATTTTTATTCATTTATTATTTGCTTTCCTTGTTATTTAAGGGCTTTCTTTGGCTTCATGGCCAGAAAAAACAAACAACAAAACTTAGGGGAAGGAAATGTAATTTACAGAAAGAGATGTCACCCCCAAGTGACTCATTAACCACTCTTCCCATTGATTACCCTGGGAAAACCAACATGATTCTAGGAGACAATTCCCCTAACAAATTGATTTCTGGCTGGCAATATCAAGTCTCTAAAGTTACACTTGGTCACTACCCAAGCACAATTAGTGCTGTTAATTAACTGCCTTTACAATGGCAGCATTTTTGTTAACTTGTTGCACAGGGGAGAATAATGCAACACAGAAACTTTCTGAGTTGTTCTGACTCCCTAAGGATGTAGTTGTTTTATGCCCTGAGGCAGAGGCACAAAATTTCCCCTGCTTATTGAGTTTAAGTATTAAAAATATGCGTGCACTGATGGGAGTAGCTTCTATCAATGGTAATTAAATGTACACCTCCAGACAAGGGTGGTTATAGGTTGCTGCCACTCTTCCACTATGCTTTGACTTTGATTTTATTTATTATTATTTATTTGCAAAATAAAACACAATACGGAAAACAGCACAAATGTATAGCTTAATCAACTTTTTAAAGTAATCATCATCCAAGTCAAGATATAGAATAAAGTCAGCTATCCCATCCCAGAAATCTCTGTGACTTGTCCAAATCACAACCACCTTTCCCTCAGAAATAACCAAGATTCTGTTATAGTAAAGACTTCCTTGCATTTTAAAATGTTTTATCTTACAGATGTTCATCTCAGACTCTATAGTTGGTCTTTCCCATTTTTGTTTCACCTGTCATATCTTTCAAATCTCTTCTAATATACACAGATTTCGCTCTAGGCATTTTCTTTTCCTCATAATTTACTTGTTGTAAAACTTGGGCCTTTTGACACTTAATTTCCCACACTCCAAATTTGGCTGACTGAAGACTCTTAGTGCAGTTCAGCATTTCTACTGACTGTATTTTATCCAAATGCCAGCTGGAACCAAGTATGTTTGATCCCATTTTTGGTAAGATTGTAGGTGGTCAGGAGGCATAACTAATGACTTTTCCCTCTGTTATTGGCAGCTATTAATTCTTTCTGTGTATATATATTTACATCTTTATATATGTATGTATATGTGTATGTATATATGTACATGTGTTGTATGAGAGAGAGACAGAGAGAGAGACGGAGAGAGAGAGAGAGATTGGGCGCGTGCCAATCCAGCAGTCTTCTGTTTGACATGTCTTATTCCATGTTTGTATCTCTCTTCTCTCCTTTCATTCTCCTGGTGAGACTCTTGGGTCCTAACAACATAATATATTTGTTCATTTGCTTAACCCTACAGTGCACACAAATGTTTCAGAATTACTATATCCATACCACAATAAAAAAGTAATTGTTAAGAAGACAACAATTTTTTTGCAGTTATTTTAATGAATGATATGTAGTCAAAGGATTATCTTCAAAACTTAATTGGAAAAAAAGGAAGGAGCAGTCCAAAAAACATTAATTGGTTTGGCTCTTATTTTTCCCCTTCAGTTTGGCAATGCCATGTATTTGAAATATATTTGGGTTCACTTGTTTCTCTTTGCATTTGGTTTTAGGGTCTTTTTAAAATTGAAGTATACTTGACATACAGTATTATATTAGTTTCAGGTGTATAACATAGTGATTTGACACTTATAAACATTATGAAATGATCACTACAATAACTCTGGTTACCACCTATCACCATACAAAGTTATTACAATATTACTGATTATATTCCCTTTGCTGTACTTTATGTCACCGTGATTTATTTTTATAACTGGAAGCTTGTACCTTTTAATCCCCTTCACCTATTTTGCCTAACCTCCTTGTCCCTCTGGCAACACTGTCCTCTGTATTTATGACTCTGTTTATTTTTTTAATTTTTTGTCATTTGTTTTTTAGATTCCACATGTAAGTGAAATCATATGACATTTGTCTTTCTCTGTCTTATTTCACTGCATGATACCTTCTAGGGCCATCCATATTATTGCAAATGGCAAGAGTCCATTCTTTTTCATGGCTAAGTAATATTCTTCTGTGTGTGTGTGTGTGTGTGTGTGTGTGTGTGTGTGTGTGTGTGTGTATCACATCTTTATTCATCTACCATGGACACTTAGGTTGCTTCCGTATTGTAATAAGCAGGGGTGTATACATATTTTCAAATGAGTGTTTTCATTTTCTTTTGGCAAATAGTCAGAAGTGGAATTACTATATCGTATGGTATTTGTTTTTAATTTTTTAGGGAAACTCCATATTTTTTTCCATAGTGGCTGTACCAATTTACATTCCCTCTAACAGTATTTGAAAGTTCCCTTTTCTCCATATTTTCACCTACACTTATTATTTCTTGTCTTTTTAATACTAGCCATTCTGCCTGGTGTGATTTGATATCTTATTGTGGCTTTGATTTGCATTTCTCTGATGATTAATAATGTGGAGTATTATTTCATGTGTCTATTGGCTCTCTACATCTTGTTTGGGAAAATGTCTACCAGATCCTCTGCCCACTTTTTAATCTTTTTTGTTTTTTTTTTGGTGTGGTGCTGTATGAGCTTTTGTATATTTTGAATATTAACCTCCTACTGGATATATCACTTGCAAATATCTTCTCCCATTCAGGAGGTTGCTTTGTCATTTTGTTGATGGTTTCCTTCATTGTGCAAAAGACTTTTAGTTTGATATAGTCCCAATTGTTTATTTTTGCTTTTGTTTCCCTTACCTAATGAGACAGATCAAGGAAAAAATTACTAATGCTGATGTTCAGGAGTTTACTGCATATGTTTTTCTTTCAGAAGTTTATGCTTTCAGGCCTTACATTTAGGTCTTTAATCCATTTTGAGTTTATTTTGTAGTATGATGTAGACAGTGGTCCAGTTTCATTGTTTGGCATGTAGCGGTCCAATTTTCCCATCACCATTTATTGAGGATATTTTTTTCCAACCATTGTGTATTCTAGCCTCCTTTGTCATAAATTATTTGTTCACATAAGCATGGGTTTATTTCTAGGCTTTCTATTTTTTTCCATTGACCTATGTGTCTATTTTTCTGCCAGTACTCTTTTGGTTATTGTAGTTCTGTGGTTTAGTTTGAAGTCAGGGAACGTGATACCTCCAGCCTGTTGTTTCTCAAGATTGCTTTGGTTTTTGGTGTCTTTTGTGGTTCCATACAAATTTTAGGATTATTTGCTCTAGTTCTGTGAAAAATGATAGCGGCATTTGAATTTGTATGTTGCTTTGGGTAATGTGGCCATTTTGACAATATTAATTCTTCCAGCCCATGAGCATGGTATATCTTTCCATTTATTTGTGTAGTTTTCAATTTCTTTTATCAGTGTCTTACAGTTTTCAGGGTACAGGTCTTTCATCTCCTTGGTTTAATTTATTCCTATGTGTTTTATTCTTTTAGATGCCATTATAAATAGGATTGTTTTCTTAATTTCTTTTTGTGTTATATCATTACTCATATATAGGAATGCAATACATTTCTGTATACTGATTTTGAATCCTGTGACGATTCATTTATTGTATAGTGTTTTGGCAGAGTCTATATATGTATCATGTTGTTGCAAATAGTGACATTTTACTTACAAATTTGGATGCCTTCTATATCTTTTCCTGTGTGGTTCCTATGGCTAGGACTTTCTGTACTATGTAGAATAAAAGTGGTGAGAATGGGTGTCCTTGTTCTTGATCTTAGAGGAAAAGATAAAGCTTTTGAGCATTGATTATGATGTTAGTAGGGGGGTTAGTCATATATAGCTCTTATTATGTTGAGGTATGTTCCCTCTATCCCCACTTTGTTGAAAGTTTTTAAAATCATGAATGTATGTTGAATTTTGTCAAGTGCTTTTTCTGTATCTTTTGAGATGATCATATTTTCTCCTTCCTTTTATTAATGTGGTATATCACACTGATTCATGTGTGGACATTGAATCATTCTTGCATCCCTGGAATAAATCCCACTTGGTCATGGTAAATGGTCCTTTAACATATTTTTGAATTTGGTTTGCCAATATTTTGTTGAGGATTTTTTGCATCTATGTCCACCATCTATTGGTCTTTAATTTTATTTTTGGTAGTATCTTTGTCTGGTTTTAATATCAAGGCAATACTGGCCTCAGAATGAATTTGGAAACTATCCTTTCTCTTTAAATCTTTGAAATACTTTGAGAAGGATAGGTATTAACTCTTATTTAAATGTTTGGTACAATTCTCCTGTGAAGCCATCTGGTTCTAGACTTTTGTTTGGAGTTTTTTCATTACCAATTAAATTTCATTACTCGTAAATAGATCTGTTCAGGTTTTTTATTTCTTCCTAGTTCAGTCTTGGCAGAGTGCATGTTTCTAAGAATTTATCCATTTCTTCTAGGTTCTCCAATTTGTTGGCATATGATTTCTCATAATAATCTCTTATAATCTTGTATTTCTGTGATGTCAGTTGCAACCTTACTTACTTCATTTCTGATTTTATTTCAGATCCTCTCTTTTTTTTCTTGATGAGTCTAGCTAAAGGTTTATCAATTAGCTTTTTTTCCCCCAAAGAACTAGTTCTTAGTTTTATTGATCTTCTGTATTTTTTTACTCCACTTCATTTATATCTGTTCTGATCCTTATTATTTCCTTCCTCTACTAGCTTTGAGCTTTGTTTATTCTTCTTTTTCTAGGTCCTTTAGGTTTGAGAATAAATTTTTTATAGATATTTTTCTTGTTTCTTGAGGTATATCTGTATTGCTCTAAATTTTCCTTTTAGAACTGCTTTGTTGCTTCCCAATGATTTTGAACAATTGTGTTTCTATATTCAGTAGGGTCCAAGTACTTTTTATTTCTTTCTTGACCCCTTGGTTCTTTAGTTGCATCTCATTTAGCCTTCATATGTTTCTCTTTTTTTTCTTAATTTTTTTCTTTGTTATTGCTTCCCTATTTCGTATTGTTGTTGTCAGAAAAGGTGATTGATATGACTTCAATCTTCTTAAATTTATTGACTGTTTTTGTGGCCTAATATATGATCTATCCTGGAGAATCATCCATGTATGATCCACTTGAAAATAATGCATATTCTATTGTTTTGAGGTACAATATTTTGTATGTGTCTGTTAAATCCACCTGGTGTACTGTGTTGTTTGAAGCCTCTGTTTACCTATTGATTTTCTGTCTGGATGATATCCATTGATGTAATTAGGGTTTTAAAGTTCCCTCTTTTTATTTTACTATTGTCAATTTTACCTTTTATGTCTGCTAACATTTGCTTATATATTTAAGTGTTCCTCTATTGAGTCCATAAATATTTACAATTGTCATCTATTCTTGCTGGATTAAACCCTTTATAATTATGTAATATCATTTTTTGTTCCTTTAGAGGGGTTTTTTTCTTCTTTTTTATGAAGTATAATTGATATACAGTATTACATTGGTTTAAAGAACACAACACAGTAATTCAACAGTTACACACATTAAATCCTCACCCTAATTAGTGCAGATATTACCTGTTACAAAGAAAGATGTTACAGTATCATTGACTATATTCTCTATGCTGCACTGTCATCCCCATGACCAATTTATATTATAATTGGGATTTTGTGCCTTTTTGTCCCCCTCCTACCCCAATAATTTACTCCAGCCCCACCCCCAATGTAACTACCAGTCACTTCTCAATGTCTCTGAGTCTACTGCTGTTTTGTTCATTTTGTTTTGTCTTTTGTTTTTAGGTTCCACAAATAAGTGAAATCATATGGTATTTGTCTTTCTCTGCCTGGCTTATTTCACTAGCATAACACCCTCTAGGTCCATTCATGTTGCAAATGGCTGGATTTCTGTCCTTATTATGGTTGAATAATATTCAATTGTGTATATGTACCACTTCTTCTTTATCCATTCATTTATTAATGGACACTTTGGTTGCTTCCATATCGTGGCTATTGTAAATAATATAGCAATAAACATAAGGGTGCGTATATCTTTGCAAATCAGACATTTTGTTTTCTTTGGGTAAATTCTTGGAAGCGGAATTACTGGGTCCAATGGTATTTCTATTTTGAGTTCTTTGAGAAAGCTCCATACTGTTTTCCATAGTGGCTGCACCAATTTACATTACCACCAACAGTTTAGGAGGGTTTCCATTTCTCCATTTCCTCATTAACACTTGTTACTGTCTTTTGGATGGTGGCCAATCTGACTGGTGTGAGGTGATACTTAGTTGTGGTTTTGACTTGCAGTTCCCTAATGATTAGTGATGTGGAGCATCTTTTCATTTTCCTATTGGCCATCTGTATTTCTTCTTTGGATAAATGTTAGGTCAGGTCCTCTGCACATTTATTAATCTGGTTATTTGTGGGGTTTTTTGGTGTTGAGGCATATGAGTTCTTTATATATTTTGGATGTTAACCCCTTATCAGATAAACCACTTATGAATATATTCTCCCATAGTGTAGGTTGCCTTTTTGTTTTTTTGATGGTGTCCTTTGCTGTACAGAAGCTTTTTAGTTTGTTGTAGTCCCACTTTTTCATTTTTTATTTTGCTTCCCTTACCTAAGGAGAAGTATCCAGAAAAAAATTGCTTATACTTATGTTCAAGAGATTTTGTTTATTTTCTTCTAAGAGTTTTATAATTTCATTTCTCACGTTTAGGTCTTTAATCCATTTTGAGTTTACTTTTGTGCATGGAGCTAGACAATAATCCAGTTTCATCCTCTTGCATGTAGCTGTCTAGTTTTCCCAACACCATTTATTAAAGAGACTGTCTTTTCTGAATTGTATATTCATGGCTCCTTTATCATATATTAATTGACCATATAGGTGTGGGTTTATTTCTGGGCTCTCTACTCTGTTCCATTGATCTATGGGTCTCTTCTTGTACCAGTACCAAACTGACTACAGTAGCTTTGTAGTGTAGCTTGAAGTCAGGCAGCATAATACCCCCAGCTCTGTTCTTTTTTCTCAAGATTGCTTTGCTAGTCAGGGTCTTCTGTAGTTCCATATGAATTTTAGAATTATTTTCTCTAGTTCATTGAGAAATGTCATTGGTATTTTGATAGGGACTGAATTGTAAATTGCATTGAATCTGTAAATTGCTTTGGGCAGGATGGCCATTTTGACAATATTAATTCTTCCTATCTGTGAGCATGGGATAAATTTCCATTTATTTGTGTCTTCTTTCATTTCTCTCATAAGTGTCTTACAGTTGTCAGAGTAAGGTCTTTCACCTCCTTGGTTAGGATTACTCCTAGGTATTTTATTCTTTCTGATGCAACTGTAAATGGAATTATTTTCCTGATTTCTCTTTCTGCTAGTTTGTTAGTATATAGCAATGCAACTGATTTCTGTATATTGGTTTTGTATTCTGCAACTTTGCTGAATCTAACTATTAGATCTAAGTTTTTTGGTGGAGTCTTTAGGGTTTTCTGCATATAGTATTTTGTCATCTGCAAATAGTGACAGTTTTACCTCTTCCTTAAGAATTTGGTTGCCTTTTATTTCTTTATCTTGTCTTATTGCCTTGGCTAGGACCTCCACCTCCAGTACTATGTTGAATAAAAGTGGTGAGAGTGGGAATCCTTATCTTGTTCCTGATTTCAGAGGAAAAGCTGTCAGCTTTTCACCACTGAGTGTGATGTTAGTTGTGGGTCTGTTGTATATAGCCTCTATTGTGTTGAGGATGTTCCTTGTATATGCATTTTATTCAATTTTTATCATAAATGGATGTTGAATTTTGTCAAATGCTTTTTCAGTATTGAGATGATTATGTGGTTTTTATCCTTCCTTTTGTTAATATGGTGTATCACATTGATTGATTTGCATATATTTACCATCCTTGCATCCCTGGAATAAATCCCACTTGGTTATGATGGATGATCCTTTTGATGTATTTTTTAATTCAGTTTGCTAATATTTTGTTGGGGATTTTTGCATCTATTTTCATCAGGGTTATTCGTCTGCAATCTTCTTTTTTTGTATTCTCTTTTATCATTGTGGTAGTAGAGTGATGCTGGGCTCATAGAGTAAGGTTGTAAGTATTCCCTCTTCTACTTTTTGGAATACTTTAAGAAGTGTGTGTATTAGCTTTTTGAATGTTTGATATAATTCTGGTCTGAAATTATCTGGTCCCGGCATTTTGTTTGTTGGGAGTTTTTTGATTACCAATTCAATTTCATTACTGGTAGTTTGTCTGCTGAGATTTCTGTTACTTCCTGAGTCATTCTTGGAAGGTTGTACTTTTCCAGGAATTAGTCCATTTCTTCTAGGTTGTACAGTTTATTGGCATTTAGTTTTTCATAGAATTCTAATAATTATTCTCTGGTGTCAGTTGTAACTTCTCCTTTTTTGTTTCTGATTTTGTTTATTTATTTTATTATTTTTTCTTTTTATGTCTGCCTAGGGGTTTATCTATTTTGTTTATTTTCTCAAAGAACTAGTTCTTGGTTTCATTGATTTTTCTATAATTTTATTTATTTCTTCTCTGATCTTTATTATGTCCTTCATTCTACTAACTTTGGGTTCATTGTTCTTTTTCTAGTTTCTTTAGTTATGGGTTTATATTGTTTATTTGGGATTATTCTTGTTTCTTGAATTAGTTCTGTATTACAATATAACTTCTCTTTTAGAACTGCTTTTTCAGTATCTGACAGTTTTGAACTGTTGTATTTTTGTTTACATTTGTTTCTATGTATTGCTTGATTTCATAGAAGCAATGGTTTTTGGCCTCCATGTATTTGTGTGTTTTTTTGTTTCCTTTATATAATTGATTTCTAGTTTCATACATTGTGATCTGCAGACGTTTAACACAATTTCAATTGTTATGAATTCATTAAGGCTTTTTTTGTGCCCTAATATGTGATCTATTTTGGAGAATGTTCCATGTGAACTTGGGAAAAATGTGTATCCTGCTACTTTTGAGTGGAACATTCTGTATATATATGTTAAGCCCTCAGGTCTAATGTGTCATTCACTCAATGACTGTTTTCTTATTTTCTGTCTGGATGATCTCTCCATTGGTGTAAGTGGGGTCTTAATGTCCCCTAATATGATTGTGTTGCTGTCTGTTTCTCTCTTTAGGTTTATTCGTATTTGTTTTACATTTTTAGGTGCTCCTATGTTGGGTGCATAAATATTTATAATGTTAATATACTCTTATTGGGCTGATCCCTTTATCATGTAATGCCCTTGTTTGTCTCTTGTTACTTTCTTTGGTTTGAAATCTATTTTATCTTATATTTTGTACTGCTATTCTGGCTTTCTCTCCCTTTTATGTGCATGAAATATCTTTTTCTATCCCTTCACATTCAGTCTATGTATGTCTTTTAGGTCTGAAATGAGGCTCTTGTAGGCAATATCTAGATGGGTATTGTTTATTTATACAGTCTACCATCCTATGTCTTTTGATTGGTTCATTCAGTCCACAGTATTCAAGGTAATTATTGATAGGTATGTACTTATTTCCATTTTATTAATTGTCTTCTAGTTGTGTTTGAAGTTCCTATCTGTTCTTTCTTCCTGTCTATACTCTTCTCTTCTTATTTGATAGTTTTCTTTAGTTTTATGTTTGGATTTCTTTTTAAAAATTTTGGTGTATCTGTTGTAGGCTTCAGGTTTGTGTTACCATAAAGTTCATAGATAGTGTCTTAAATATGTAACAGTCTATATTAAAGTTGATAGTCACTCTATTTAGAACACAATCTAAAAGTACGAATTTTTATTCTTTTTTCTTCACACTTCATGTATAAGATATTATTATCTACAACTTCTGTGTATCTCTTCACTGATTTTATATATAGTTGATTTTACCTCTTTTTTTTTTAACTTCATACTTGCTTAGTAATTGGCCTACTACCTTTACTGTGGGTTTATTTTCACTGAAGAAAAATATTAGGCTTAAGAACATTTACATCTAAAGAAGTCCCTTTAACATATTCTGTAAGGCTGGTTTAGTGGTAGTGAATTCTTTAACTTTCATTTATCTGGGAAAGTTAATCTCTCCTTCAATTCTGTATGATAACCTTTTTGGGTGGAGGATTCTTGGTTGTAGGCTTGTCCCTTTTTGTACATTAAACATTTCATGTCCCTCCTTTCTGGCCTGTGAAGTTTCTGCTGAGAAATCTGATAGCCTTAGGGGTTTCCATTATAAGTAATTGTCTGCCTCTCTCTTGCTGCTTTTAAGGTCTTTTATCTTTAATCTTTGCCATTTTTATTAATATATGTCTTGGTGTTGTCTTCCTGGGGTTCTTTTTGTTAGGGGCTGTCTGAACTTCCAGGACCTGGGTATCTATTTCCCCAGATTTGTGAGGTTTTCAGCAATTATTTCTTTAAGCAGACTTTCTATTCCTTTGTCTCGCTCTTCTCCTGGTACCCCTAATGCGTGAATATTGGTCATTTGGAGTTGTCACACAGCTCTCTTAGCATCCTCTTATTTTTAGATTTCTTTTTTTCTCTGTTCCTCAGCTTCACTGTTTTCCTGTTCTCTAATGTCCATCTCATTGGAGTATCTTATTTTACACCTTTTTATTGACTTTTCCTCTAATATTTAAATATAATTGATTTCACTTCTTTTGTCTTTTAACCTTCATTCTAGCTTTTAAGTGCTTGATCTGCTACCTTTGCTGTATGTTTGCTTTATCCAGTGAAAGATTTTCCTTTCATGATATTCTTCCTTCTAGTTGCAGCCTTTTCTCTTCCTCTTCAAGAAGTCCCTTTAACATTTCTTGTAAGGCTGGTTTAGCAGTAGTGAACTCCTTTAACTTTTGTTTATCTGGGAAAATCTTTATCTCTCCTTCTATTTTGAATGATAACCTTGCTGGGCAGAGTATTCTTGATTGTAGATTTTTTTTCCTTTCAGCACTTTGAATGTATAATGCCACTCCTATCTGGCCTGTAATATTTTTGCCAAAAAATGACCTTATAGCATTATGGGGTTTCCCTTGTATATAACCTGTTGCTGTTCTCTTGCTGCTTTTAAGATTCTCTCTTTATATTTAATTTTTGACATTTTAACTATTATGTGTCTTGGAGTGGCCCATCTTTGGTTCAACTCATTAGGAGCTTTCTGAATTTTCTTGAGTCTGTTTCCTTCTCCAGGTTAGGGAACTTTTCAGGTATAATTTCTTCAAGTGAGTTTACACTGCTTTCTCTCTCACTTCTTCATCTGGGACTCCTATAATGTGACATTGTCTCAGAGGTCACATAACCCATCTTTATTTCTTTTTATATTTCATTTTGCTGCTCCACTTGAGTGATTTTAATTACCCTGACCTCCAGATTATTGATTTTTTTCTGCATTCTATAATCTGTTGTTGATTCCCTCTAACGTATTTTTCATTTCATTTATTGTACTTTTCAACTCTGATTGATTCTTTTTTATATTTTTTTATCTGTTTGTTGAAGCTCTCTGTGAGTTCATCCAGTCTTAAGTCTGGTGAGTATCCTTATAACCATTGCTTTGAACTTTTTATCAGGTAGATTGCTTAACCCTGTTTCATTTAGTTCTTTCTCTTGAGTTTATTTGTTCTTTCACTTGGAGCATATTCATCTGTCTCTGTATTTTGGTTGAATTTCTTTGTTTGTTCTTATGAGTTAGGCAAAACAGCTACTCTCCAGTCTTGAAGGCATGGCCTTACATAGACCATCCCCTGGGTAAATTGCCTATGCCTTGTTGCTTGGCTGGTTGGCTGGAGGCTGGATGAGTGCAGGTCCCCAGTATTCCAGTGTGTGCAGGGATGGAGGGCACCCTGGCAGAGGAACCATTGCCTGGAGACTGGAGGGGTGCCCAGTTTGGGGAAAGTCCTTCTGTGCACCAGGTCTGGTGAGTTGCCATTGTGAAAGCACCTGGCTGATGGCCAGAGGTGTGCACAGTCCAGGGCAAGTTCTGCACCCAGCTGGTGGGGCACCTTGTCAGGGGGCCTGGGCCAGAAACAAGAGGATCATGCAGTCCAGGGAAGCACTGGTGCATGCTAAGCCATGGTTAGGGGATGGTCCTTGGATTAGGGGCTGATAGAGGTGCTCATGGTCTGGGGAAAGTCCCAGTGTGGGTGTACTGGTACCACCTTAATTGGACAGCCAGTTCTCTTGAGCAAGCTCATTGTGACATGCTGGAATAACTGCCTTAAGGTATGTCTGAACCTAGTATGGGCATCTGGACCCTGGTTTTGTCCATGCTATTAATGTGCAGTGGGAATGTAACCAGCATTTCTGATTCCAGAGGGAGGAGTTCTAGCAGTTCTCCCCTGTTTAACAGGTGCTCTTCTTCTGAAAATTGGCTTCTTTCACTTATTATCTTGTTGGCCCTTAAAGTACAGGTTTTTTCCTGCTCCCCTGTGCTGGTGAATCTGCGCAGGAGTCCCTCAGTTGTATCCCTCCCTACTACATGTCATTGCATTGGTGGTGGGGTTCCCATCGTTACCATGTCTCTGTCTCTTCTGCTTTTTTATGTGGTCTCTATATCACTCTTTATGCTGTAGGTATTCACCCAGCCCTCAGTTCTTCCTCAAGGGGAATTGCTCTATATGTAGGTATAAATTCGGGATGTACATGGGAGGAGGTGAGTTCAGTCTCTTCTTACTCTGCCGTCTTTGGACATCATAGCTGCTTTAAAAAAAAGATATCCCTCAGATGTCTGTGTAAGCCATTTCAACAGAAACCACATAATAGGAAAAGCAACAATAGAGTCTAAATAGCTATTTGACTGAATAATTTACCTGAATTAGGACCTATCACATGGAATAACAAAAGTCACTATAGTACAAGAAATCAAACATGAGTTATGAATATTTCCTGATATATAAGATCTTCTTTTGGGATTGAGCAAGAACTCCTTTATTGATGTATATTAGTAATGATCAGAGGTGATGGGCAAAGACTGTATTCAAAACACACCCACAATGTGTGCACCTTTATTATAAGACATACCAAATGCAGAGAAATTATGCATTTTTAAGTCTTTCTTATTATATTAGTGTTCTCATCAAGGAAACCTTACTTCCCCACAGGGGACACTTGGCAATATCTGGAAACATTTTTGATTGTCATATTTTTGGTTGCCATAGGGGTTGGGTGGGGAGAGCAGGGTCATTGCTGGAATCTAGTAAGTAGAGGCCAGGGCACTGCTGAACGTCCTACAGTGAGCGCACAGCCTGACAGTGCCCACCGCGGGGAGTCAGCAGCACCAAGGTTGAGAACCCTGGGCTAAACTATAAATTTCTCTAGGGAATGTCAGAGTCTTTTATATTATTTTTTGTTGCCCCAGGTCCCCCAGCACCATTCCCATCACATGGTATGCCTCTAATTAGTGTTCACTGCAGTGATGAGTGAGTAAGTGGATGGGTGGATAAGTAGATGGACAGATGGTAGGTGGATGGAAGAGGAGCAAAGGAAAAAAGACCTAACTAGTCATTTGTTAGTCTTTCTCCATAATCTATAGCCACTTATATACTCCCTAGAGTGATCCATTACTTCTGCCCTACATTATAACCTGCCTAACCACACTGGCAATTTATTTGATATCTGAAAATGGAGATTCAGCCATTAAGACTAGAATATTTTCCTGACACTGAATTTAGTAGATCAAGTCCATTTTTTTTCCCTCTTGCTTTCTCAGTTTTTCATTTGTTTTACCTACCTGTTCCCAGACCACAGCATCTTTGGGGATTTGAGTACCTCACTAATTGAGCATCTGCTGGTGCCAGTGGTATTACATAAAAGCTGAATGAATAAAAAAAAGGTAATCAACTAATACCACTGGAGAACAGTGACCAGGTGCTTCTGCAGAGACCTGGATTTGCTAACTTAGTTCATGTGGTCAGGAGAATTGTCCCTGGAACCTGATTGGTTTGCTAGAACAACTGAAAGAAAAATCTTATAATGAGTTACCAGAGAGGAAATAAAATTGAGACTGGATATTTTACATCACTTTGGCCAACTTTACCTTTCAATTCTGACTTCTTCTTTATAATTTAAAATACGGCAAAATTTCTGGGGAGTGTGAAGATATTTAATCAAAATCATGGGGATTTCACTATAAGTTTCAGCAGCATAAGGGTCCACTGAACTTTGCTGGCACCCCAGACCCCTTAAAGGCCCAGGCCACACTCTCCTTCAGCCCCCTGGTCACCCCAGCCTTCCTGGCCCACTTCCTGGCCACTACAACCCCCTCACCCACGGCCACTGGCCTGATGCACTTACCCCCAGCATCCTTTGACAATGCTCTCCACCACAGACTCTATCGGGCCTCATCTGCCTGCCTGGCATGTGCACCTGCCAAAACCTATGCAGCACCCCACTTCTTCCCCCTCAACACCAAGCTGTAGGGCGGATCCCACAGAGCTGGGCTGCATTGTGCTGTAGCGGGTCTGATGCAGCCTGAGGGTAGGCACTGCTGGGGGGCTTGGCTGCAGCCCATTCCCCACAAGCGCCCAGCTGTGCCCCATGCAGAAATGGGCCTCTGGGTCCAAAGAGAAAGGGAGTGGGGAAACTGGGTTTGTCTCAAAAAATCAGCCCGAGCCTGGGGACAGGGAGCCCAGTTGTTGCAAGGCCTTGGGAGAAGATGGTGCAGGGCTGGCAGCTCCCAGCTCGGCCCACCAGAGTAAAAGCCAGGATGGGGTGAAGGGCTGAGGAGCTGGATGGCAGCTTGGGGTGTCCAGGCTGCCCATGGACAATCCAATAAAAGACCTGTGTAAATTAAAAAAAAAAAAAAAAAAGAAACCCGAGGCTTGTCTACCATCTACTTTTTGTCCTCTTCTGAGCTGGGTTTCTACACTACCTGTGAAGAGTCAGCTGTGGTGCCCACCACTTTAGAAATTGCTTGACCCTCTTTCACATTAAAAAAAATAGCATGGGAGACAATAACAGGGTGTACCACTATGCAGGTTGGGTGGTCAGGGCAGCTGAGAACTAAAGGGTGAGGAAGACCCAGCATTGGGGAAAGAAGGGCATGGAAAATATTTCTAGCAGAAGGACCAGCAGACAAGGCCTGGAGACAGGAGAGATCCATGCCTCTTTTACCATTTAAACCTGCTCAAAGCTCTCCTTTTGCAGAAGAAGCCTCCTGGGATTGATCTCCAACATATGTTTTTGGCACTTTCAGTGCCCCCAGCCAAATAAGCTAGCAAGAAAATGTGCATACAAATAAAATCACTGAGAGATTTACTTTATAAAAAAATAGTTCCTTTATTTCCTTTTCAAAAGTACATATGAAATGATCTCCATACAGAGTAGACTCTCAAATGTTTGATATGAATGACTATGTTTATTAAAATGCAGGAAACAGATGTCAGCAATTCACTTTGAAATGCATCAAAAATGTACTGCTACATGGGTGCATGGATGGATGTGTGATAAATCATGTATAGTAAAAAATTTTTTCCAACTTTATTGAGATATAATAGACATACAACATTGTACAATTTTATGGTATTCATGATAGCGATTTGGTGTATGTATGTATTGTGAAATGATTACTACATAAATTTAACACCATCACTTCACATGCAGTAATTTTCTTTTGATGAGAAGTTTTAAGATTTGCACTCAGCAATTTCAAAAATACAATACAGTATAGCCACCATGCCTGTGCATTAAATTCCCAGAACTATGTCTTATAACTGTAAGTTTGTACCTTTTGACCACCTTTAAACATTTCACCTACCCCCATACCTTACCTCTGGTCTCCACCAATGTGTTCTCTGTTTCTATGCGTTCAAGATGTTTTTGATTCCACATATAAATGAGATCACATAATATATTTTTTTCTCTTTCTGACATATTTCATTTAACTGATGCTCTCAAAATTGACCTATGTTGTCATGAAAGGTAGGATTGCCTTTTTTATGGCTGGGTATTCTGTTATGTATTATACCACATCTTTCTCCATTCATCTGTCAATGCACACTTAGCTGGTTTCTCTGTCTTGGCTATTGTAAATAATGCCATAATGAACATGGGGGTGCAGGTATCTCTTCTATCCCTTTTCTCCACATCTTCACCAGAATTTGCTATTTTTTGTCTTTTCTATGATAGCCATTTCAACAGGTATGAAGTACTATCTGATTGTGGTTTTGATTTGCATTTTCCTATTGATCAGTGGTGTGGAGCATCTTTTCATGTACCTATGGGCATTTGAATATCTTCTTTGGAAAAATGTTTGTTCAGGTACTTTGCCTATTTTAAAATTGGATTTTTTTTTTGCCATCAGATTAAATAAGTTCTTATAACTTTTGGATATTAACCCCTTATCAGATAAGGGGTTTTCAAATATTTTTTCTCATCCCATAGTTTGCTCTTCATTCTGCTGATGGTGTCCTTTGCTGTGCAGAAGCTTTTTAGTGTGATGCGGTCCCATGTATTTATTTTTGCTTTTGTTCCATGTGCTTTATGTGTCATCCCCCAAAAAATCATTACCAATGCCAAGAAACTTTTCCCCTATTTTCTCTTACAGTTTCATGGCTTTAGGTCTTAAATTTAAGTCTTGCATCCATTTAAGTTGTTTTCTATGAGTGGTGTAAGGTAGGACCCTAGTTTCATTCTTTTCCATATGAATATAAATTATTCCAACACTATTATTGAAGAGATTATCTTTTTTTCTGTGAGTAAAATGTGAATAGTAGAATCTAAGGTGGATAAGCAGGTAATCACTATAAAATTCTTTCATCTTTGCCATATATTTGAAATGTTTTCAACATAAAGTATTCCAGGAGAAGGGAAGGGAATAGCTAATGAAATGATGATATCTTACCAAAAAATGGTGTACAAAGTTAAATTTCCAAATTGACACCTAAAGCCATTTGAAAAAAAAATCCCATTAGAGTGTGTCCCTTGCAAACTAGGATGTAGACATAGGGTTTATAATTCAACTCATTTTGACCATTACCTATGTGTCTGTCCCTAGATAATGAGCTTGGATCCAGTGAAGAGACACATCCATGCAAACTAAGCATTTGAATCCAATCTGCATGATGGCTGTTCTGATGCATGTTCAGTGCAGTGGGCAGAACATAGAAGAAAGAGCCCCTAAATCTACCTGGGGGGGATCTGGGCAGACTTCCCAGGGGAAGTAGCATTTGAGTAGACTTAAGGGTTTGAGAGAGGGATGAGGAGAGAGGGTGAAGAGAGGGAATGCCTGGGAAGATGCTCCAGGAAGAATTAACTGCATGCAGCATGAGACATGGCATGTTTGACATTGACATGTTTGAGAACATGAAGTGCAGGGTAGAGAGTGGTAGGAGAAGAGACAGAAAACTTAAAAAAAATGTTGTACCCACTCCAGATAGTTGAATCAAATCTCTGAGAGAGGCCGAGTCTCCGTATTTTTGGAAGTCACCTGAGGTGATCTGATGCACAGCTACTGCTGCAAACCACTGCTTTCCTCTATGCTCCTCTCTGTACTTCCTGAGCATCTTGTGCACGTGCTTCTCGCTGCCCTTATGTCATAACACGGCAACTGTTTCTCCCTCTGTGTCTCACCCAACAGAGGCTCCTTGATGGCAGGGATACTGTCTTATTTTTTGCTCTTTCTGTGTCTTGCACATTTTCTGGCACAGTCTATCTATACTCTATCAATATTTGTTGAACTGAAGAAAAATGAAATATGAAGAATAAGATTAGACCAGAGCTAAACTATTGACCTCTCTCAGTGTCTCTCCAAAGACTATTCATATCCATGATCCCCCAAACCTTTTGAGTGTGTATGAAGACAGCATGTGGTTTTTGAAACAGATCTGTAATCAGTCAGCTCAGGGACACATTATCCTTATTTAACCCCCTGAGTAGTCTGAAAGAGAGTAATTTCAAACCATATAATCATCCATTTCATTCTGGCTGAAAAAAGTATGTAATATATTAGAATTAGTAGTCTTAATTTTTACTATCAGCTAATGATATTTAAAAACTCAAAATCTCACGAATGACTTGATAACAGCAAAAATCATAGACTAAAATTTTTAATTAAAAAAATTTTAATTGTACAGAAAACACATGAATATATTCTCATTTAAAAATTTAGAACATACAGATAAAGTCAAACACCCTTTGATCATGACCCTTAACCCAGGGCCCCTGCCCTCTTCTCTAGGGGTAAACATTATGTGGTAGGTATCTTGCAGACTTTTTAATGCTGTACATTGATTTATTTATTTACCTTTCTAAATGCAGTAGGCTGTAGTTTCTTTTCACTGTTTTACAGCTATTTCAGGGTATTAAAGTCCAGACAGGAAGAGAGGTCACATTCAAATGGGTGACTGAGGAGAGTTGATTGATGGGTTATATACAAAAGTCTGGGTGGTGTTACAGGAACCCAAGCTGTGAGGTTGTATCGTCCCAGGACTTCAGGGAGATGGGGAGGAGTTGTTTCGAGGACCGCATGTAAAAAGCTGTAGCTTCAGAAGAGGGAGACCCTACAGGAGCTGTGAAAAGGAAAATAACATGACCTGCATGTGTAGTTTATCACAGGCTTATAATACATCCTGAGGTATGGCATGTCATCATCCCAAGGTGAATGTTCCAACTAGCACAACTGCGTCTCAGCAGGCCGTTCCACTAATCTACTAAATCAGCAGCTTGTAAGTGATGGGGCATGTAGGTTCACTAAGGAACTCCCTATGTGTGTGGGCTCATTATTATTTGTCTTATATTTCAATTGCTGTAAAATGTGTCCTCTGATCAGAGGTAATGTTTTGTTACATATGGTAATATGGTAATTGATAAGGCATTCTATAAGTCTGCAACTTACTAGTCTGGCAGACATAGTGAGGGTTTATCACTCAGACTTTGAAAAGAAAAATACAGCCACTATGAGTGATTTAGAATAAGGGATTTCTTGTAGGGATTAGACTTTATGCAATATGGGAAACTGTTGAGTAGTCAGTATAAGTCTGTTGCCACTGAACCTCATGCTGGGCCTGAAGCTGCAGAACCAGCAGTCTGGGAGGGAAATCGGACAGCAAGTGAAGGAGACAAATGACAAACTAGAACTGTGTCTGTCTCTCACTGCTTCCAGATTCAATGGTCTAGGTGATCTGCTGAATAAGCTGATGCCCTACATCATGAAGATGCACTTGGCCCTGGCTGAGGACTTGGAGGAACTGAAGGTAGAGATCTAGGAGCTAGAGGAGATATAGGCCTAAGTTGCCCCCCACCAGCAAGGTGAGCCACAGCATGCGTGAGCTGTAATGGTACTTCCCCTATACTGGCCTTCAGACCAAAAATGGCTACTATCCCACTTCCATCCCATGTCTCACACAGACTTTTGTTGTGCTGAACCCTAACATGGAAACGTGCATGGAAGGGAATTCTGGAAACATAGTTCTGGTTTAGCAATGTTGTAACAGTATGAAGCCATGACAATGAGTAATAAGGCACATCCATTGTTAAATATGTATCTATTACTGCTAAGATAAACCACTGCCTCCTCCATGATAAAAGAGGGCCAGTGTAACCAGTGTGCCACCAGGCAGCTAACTAACCCCCCCAAGGAATGATGCCAAATTGTTTCTGCCTTTGGCAGGTTAGGACTCAGCAATGGTAGTAGACAGGTCAGCTTTGTTGAAGGGAGGTTGATGGTAGTGAGCCCACTCATAGCTTCCATCCCTGTTACCATGGCCACTTTACATGTGGACCCACTGAGCAGTAACTGGAGTGATTAGGGACAGAGGCTGACTGAAATCTACTGGATGGTATCTAAGCCTCCTGATAAATCCTTCTCTAAAATGGATGCCCTTTGATTTACATTTATAAGAAAATATCTTCAATGAGTACAGGACTTAACCAGCCAGCTAGCAGACTATTTACACCACTCCACACACACACACACACATTAATACATCACAACCCAAATTTCAACTGAGCACATGCATGCCAATAAATTCTGCCTGATTTAGTCTCATAGTTTGTCTTTTCAGCCTAATAATCTTAGAACTCACTAACACATGTTCCCCAGACTCTAGCCAATGTTGGCAAGATTCTACAATTCTTTTAGTGTAAAACTGTGTATTATCAGAGCAGCCCTCTACATCTCTTTCTAGATTAGATTGAGACTTAGTTCTCATTGTGGGCTAAGGGACAACTACTCCAGGTAAAACCAAAAAATATATTTTTATTCAAGGAAAGGCTGATTCATTCAGACCTGAATGTAGGTGGCTGCTCCACCAGAAAAAAAAGCTTAAGGAGTTGGGAGCTCAAGTGACCATCACATTTGGTTGTATGTAGGTTACAGTACCTTGCCTTTCAGTTGAACTTCACTGTATACAAACAGAAGTGACAATTTGAATAATCATAGTGTAATTGTGCCAGATATGATCAAAATCCAATAACTCCCAGACAGGAGGATGTACAGGCACTCCTCAAATATGTGAGCCAGCCACTCCCAGAATCCCACTTTGGGGGGCTGTTTCCTGGACCTCTCTTTGTACAAATAATTCTGTGAGGGTGCCACCAGGACTCAAATGGAGTAAACGAGGAAAGTGTAATGTACACGGGTATAAGCAGTATTAAAGGAAAACAGTTTTAAAATATTCTTTTAAATAATCCCATGGAAATCTCATGACCACAACTATTTAATTGGTCAACAGAAAATACATTCATATATTTAGTCATATTAGATATTTTAGATATTTACCAATTAGTGCAAAAGATGTTACATTACTAAATGGACACAGCTCACTGATGCCTTCCTTTTTGCTGGGTTGGTGGACTCTTTATCAGTAAGGAGTGGAACTACCAGGTCAGAGGATCATTGGGTGTCATTATGCTAGGGCTTGTATACCTCTGAACCCACGAAAACCTCATTAACATCTTAGCCAATAAACTTACACTCTAATTGCCACATCACTTGTACCTGGTTTCCAAATTCCCAGACTGGAATCTTTAAACCACAAAGGTGAAGAACTTTCCAGCCTTAGGTCTTGTGAGCTATGTATCATTTCCCATATAGCATATGGGCTTTGAGCCTAGAGAAATTATTTAATTTGGACTTTCCTGATAAATAGTGAAGTTCAGCATTATTCATTCTGCCTATTTATTTTAAACTTCTTAAATGTCTTAAAATATAGACTGCTTCTATGTCTTGTATACAAATACTTGTATTACTTGGGGTCCCACCAGGAGAAAATGCCATATTAAAATGAAGCAATTGAGGCAATCTAATTTATAAGGGTATAAAGCATTTTTGTAAATAAGCAGCAATCTGACCAGTTTTCTTCCATGGGTTTGTCTCTTCAAAGAGCTGAACTGGTTGGTCACTGTGCCTCAGTCCATTTATAGAACACTGGCAGAAGAAGGAGTCATGGAAATGCTGAAATTAAGAGATCTTGAGGAACATTTACAAGGGCATCCAGTCTTAGAACCTGATTTCATCAAAATGTGGTTGGAGCCAATTACCACCTTGTTGGTTCCCTCATTAGTGAGTTAAATAAATAACTGTTACATGATCATTTTATATGAGTTGTGTTTTAATCTTTTTGAATATTGTACTTTGACCACTGTGATGGCCCCATCAAGACATCTAAGTGGATTTACTTTCTTGAGCCAGTGAACCTCCTGATGGGATGTTTAAGCCCAGGCATGACTCCACTGGGTTCCCATAATAAACCATAACAACTGTCAAGCAGCACTAAAATGTTATTTTCACTAGACAGTTTGATCTTTGTTTTGATTTTCTGATTTGTTTTTTTTTTCTGGTTCTTGGCCAAGGTTGTTTCCAACCCTGGTTTGCACAGGGCTGATAGATTATTTCTCACTGGTGGCAATGGAGATTATGAGTTTGGTTTCATGATCTGATCATTTGGTGATCTCTCTTGGGATGGTGGGGACCTATTCTTAATCAGATGATAGAGAATTTGGTTGGTGAGTTTTATTTTTCTTTCCTCCAGCTATTAGTCTGTTTTTCTTTTAAAAATCTTTGTCTTAGTTCCACTGGAAGTAGAATGGAAATTCCAGTAGAGATCCTGTGTGTGATTTTGTATATCCATTTATACTTTTAATTTGTTAGCAAATCTGAGTCTTGATATGTAGCTGAAATTTTAGAACTGAACTTAATAGAACTGAGTTTATGTGTGACTGTTTCTGTATTTGGGGAGCCTTTTCCTTTCATTGTATGAAGGTGAAATTTTTTCCTACTTCAAGGATATATTGAGCAATATATTACTGGATAAATTAATTAAAATTATTAATGATAATTTAATAATTGTATTTAATAACTATAGTATAAAATAGGTAAGTTGAAAACTTAATCCCCAATAACTATCAGTAATTAATAATAATATTAGTAACAAATTAAATATAAAAACTTTAAAAGAGCCCTGTTACTGTTACTTTATGGTGATTAATAAGGGCTGACTTGAATCTAATATTCCTCAATTTCCCCAAAAATAAAGAAACTGAATTTCTACTGTGTTAAATGTGCCATCTTTTTCAGAAAAATCCCATAGAAATTATGGCTCAGGGAATTTTTGTATATTAATGCAAATTCAAATAATCAAAAAAAATTCTTGGTCAACACACTGGTTTGATAACATTAAAAAAATAGCTGACCTTATCAGAATGGAGTTTTAGGCAAACATTTAAAATCAAGGAAAATGTAAAATTATGTGTTTAATCAATTGGGATTATAATTCTGACAGTTTTAAAGTGAGTCAATTGAAATATAACTTCTAAGATCCTTAGTTGTTTTAAGATTTTGGTTTTGTGTTAATAAAGCAGTCAGTGGATAGTCCTTGGATAATTTAAAGTAAGATTGAGTATTGAAACATTGGTCATGGCATGTGGGTGTGTATCACTTACTTATACCTTTATAGAGTGCCTATATCTTTGGATCCTGTTAGTAAATGTGTTCATTTTTGCTACTTTAAGAATGACATTTACTAACTTTAAGAAGGTATAGATAGGATGTTTGTGGCAGTAGGGGGTTATTTTGAATGTTCCTACTAAAATAATTATACATAGCAGACAGATTTCAATTATGGACCTTCAAGTTGTTGACAAACACTCTCCTTGACCAAACTTTAGTCAAGCTCCTCTGAGCCCTTTTTTCCATGAGGCCTCACCTGAGGCCCATCCTTTCTGGGCTTGCAGAACTCAGTTTTATAAGAATCTTGCTTGGTCAGTTTAAAGAAAACCCCTCAGCTTTGATATATGGTAAAATTCCTAAACCTGTACTCCTGATATGTGATCACCCTGGCCTGTCCTCAGCACGAGTCCTGTTAGGTCAGATCTCAATAATTCTCCATACCTTAATGTTTCCTCCTAGTAATTTCCAACCAGAAACTTCATCCTCATCTGCTTTCTGGCTATAAATCCCCACTTGTTCTTATTGTATTGGAATTGAACCGTGTTCTGTGCTGAGGTCTCTTTCCCCTAATGCAGTAGTTTCTGATTAACATCAGTTTGTGCCACTTAAACTACTGTCAGGCTCTGCCTTTTTTTTTTTTTGAACAGAGTGCCATGTGAAATAAAAGTTAGTTACTTTGGTAAAAGTCATAAAATGGGTGATTGAGACTATACTAGAAGAAATTATAATAAAAAATATGATAGATTTTGCAAGATAACTGGTTTTGTTTATCCAGGGGGAAAGAAAAGTATAGATTTATCCTAAGATAAAATGTCCAGTTATCCTGAAAAAGGACAGTAAAGGACAAAACCAATGGAGATAGAATGCTCTAGAAGGTTCAGGGAGTAAGTTCTATTTGCCTTGGTTTTTATTTATATATAATTATATATATATTTAAATAATGTCTGAAAAGAGACAATGGTATATGTTAATATTTTTCACACTCAACTTTGATGGGTTTATTTAAAAAACTTAGGAATGCTTTACCACCAAATACTATACTGAAACCAGACTAGAATGAGGTTTCTTTCTGTTAGAATGTTATGATGAATTTATCTTGGTGTATTCATTTTCTCTTGACTAAAGGCAGTAAATGTTATTATTTACCCTCTGTGGAATTTTCCTTGTTAGCAGAGATTCTTTAGCTCACAAGAATAAGTTTTTGTGCCTCATACTTATTTATGTGCTCTGTTACTTAAAAATATAGTTAATTGCCTATGAAAGAGCTAAAGTTACTTCGGTTTATTTTAAATATATTTTCACTCTGATAATTCTACAACTATTCTTGTTCTCAGATACCTATACTACCTACTTTATTATTATGAGTTTATATGTGTCCACCAAATAGATAAGTTGAAATCCTAACCCCCAACACCTGTCAGTGTGACTATATTTGGAAATACGTGTTTGTAGATGTAGTAAGGATGAAATCATACTGAATTAGGGTGGACTGCAAGATGCTTCTCCCTGTTCTAAAGCCTCAAAGAAGCATGCCTTCTTATGTATTTCTAAAATTGACTTCATGTAAATACAAATCCTTAGGAATGGTGACTTAAGATTGCTATAAACTTTGGTTTACACATACTTTATATGTAACTCTTTTCAAAAGTGAATGTCCCTCTCTCCATAGTGAAAGGCAAAATAGACTCAATACCAGTGTGTATGATCAAAATCAAGGTAGGAAAACCAAGAACTTCTCTTTGAGTTTGAACATCAGCAATGAACTTCAATAATCACAAAGGATCTTCAAAACACAGGCTTCACTTAAGAGATCCTTCTATAACTCACTAGCTGTCTGCCTGCTCTCCTCATTGCCACCTTCTTTTATTGATTCCTGAATGTGTGGGAACATTCTGGAAAGCAGTGAGAACCGCATCAAAGATGGCTAGAAACTTACCTAGGTGTGTGGAGGGAGATGGCTATATATAGACAAATATTGAAGGATGAAAGAACAGGATGACCACAGTGATGTGAGCTGGCCGTGTGGATAGAGCATTAGATGAACCAGCTGAAGAGTATTTCTGGGTAGTGAGAATGATGGGGATGCAGGAAATCATTGGTATGAAGAAGTAGCCAACGCAAGTGAACCCACTGTTGGCTGTGAACATGAACTCTGATTGGTAGGTGTCTATGCAGGCTCATTTGATGAACTGAGGAAGGTCACAGTAAAAGCTGTCTAACACATTAGGACCACAGAAGGGTAAGTTTACCACAAAAGCCAAATAAACCATGGAGTGCATAGGCCAATCATCTAGGCAGCCACTGAAAAGAAGATGCACATTCTTGGATCATGATCATCAGAGAGTGGAGAGAATTACATATGGCAACATATCCGTCAGAGGTCATGGCCATGAGCAGCACCATGTCCCCATCACCAATGACGTGGATGAAGAAGATTTGAGTAATGCAGTCACTAAGGGATGTAACTTTATGCTTTCTGAAATGGCCCTAAATAATTTTGGGGGAAGTGACAGAAGAAGAAAAATCCAGGTCAGTGAGGGAGAAGTTGGCCAATAGAAAGTCCATAGAGGAGTGTAAGCGAGGGCTAGAAGTCACAGGTAACATAATGAGGGAGTTTCCCTGTCATGCTTGCCCCATAAAACATGGAAGATACTACAAAGAGGAGAAGTTGGATCTCCTAGGAATTGGTGAGTCCCAGGAACACATATCTTGACACCACAGAGTGATTTGCTCCATCCACTGGCTTTGTCAGCATGGCAACCTGAAGGATGGCAATAGGAGAAAATGTAAATTATGAAAATTACGTTCATAAATTAGAAGAAGTCAAAATTATAAAGAAATTATTTCCTCTTAAGCATTATAACTGAGCCAGTTTGCCTTTAAAATGTGATCACACAGAAAAATTGGCAGCTATCATGTGGAGCTCTTCTCTACCACCAAGTTGTCTCTGCACTTAATATCCTCTGCTTCCTCCCAAGGTTGATGCTGTGATATTACCCATGAGATACAAGATGGTAAACATGAGTTATAGGAATTCAACCACAAACCTTTTAGAATTTGGTTGAAAAATAATATGATCTGACCCCAGTTTTATAGAACTAATCACTATTGTAATCTCTGCAAAGACTATAATGATTATCTGATAGACCCTTCTCTTCCCAGTCCCCACCTTTGAGAACATACTCATCTTCAATATCATTTAAATGTTTACCACATCTGTGAAGTCTTGCTTTATTATTACTAGCACTATTTTACTCTCCCTTGTATTTTAGTGAACTGAGTACAGTTCTAGCTCACCAAGTAGACTCTAAGATTCTTGAAAGCAAGGATTATGACTTATTCATATTTAGATTTACTGAAGCAATGAAAAAGTGGTCCATACAGAGATGCAGGTCCATAAACTGTCGGTATCAGTTTTTATTGTATTGGGTGCAGGATTTGTGAGTAAGTGTTTAGAAACTTATCTAGCAATTTGATATTATTGTGATACCCACATTGTAACCAGAAAGAAGCAGGGGTGACTATCCGTGTATCAGATAAAATAGACTTTAAGTCAAAAACTCTTATAAGAGATAAAGAAGGTCATTATATAATGATAAAAGGGTCAATTCATTGAGAGGATATAAAAATTATAAATATACATGTGCCTGACATCAGAGCACCTAAATATGTAAAGCAAATATTAATAGAACTGAATGGAGAGACATCAATACAATAATAGTGGGGGACTTCAATACCTCACTTTCAACAATAGATAAGCCAGATATAAATCAGGAAGTAGTAGATTTGAACAACACTAAGACCAAATGGACCTGAAAGATACAGAAATTTCTATCCAACAGTAGCAGAATACACATTCCTCAGAAGTGTACATGGAACTTATTCCAGAATAGATCATATATTAGGGTATAAAATAAGTCAACAAATTTAAGTTTGAAATTATATCTAGTACCTTTTCTTACTAAAATGGTATGAAACTAGAAATCAGTAACAGGAGGTAAAGCTGGAATATTCACATATATGTGGAAATTAAACAATACACTCTTGAAAAATCAGTGGGCAAACAAATCAAAAGAGAAACTAAAAAAATATATTAGACAAACAAAATGGAAACTCCACACACAAAACCTGTTTGATGCAGTGAAAGCACTTCTAAGAGGGAAGTTTATAGTGATAGGTTCTGAAATTAAGAAAAAGTAAGTTCTCAAATAAACACTCTAACTTTACACTTTAAAGAACTAGAAAAAGAACAAACTGAGCCCAAAGTTAGCAGAAGGAAGGAAATATAGATTAGAGCAAAAATAAATGGAAAAATAAATGATTAACTAAATGAAGAGTTGGTGCTTTGAAAAGATAATAAATGGATAAACTTTTTGCTAGAATAATTTTAAAAAAGCAAGAGAAGACTGAAATAAATGAAGTTATCACTGAAAGATGGTACATCGTAACTAATACCACAGAAAAACAGAATCTTAAGGGACTGCTATAAACAATGGTAGGTCAACAAATTGGACAACCAAGAAGAAATGAATAAATTCCTAGAAATGTACAACCTACCAAGACTGAACATGAAAAAAATAGAAAATCTGAACAGAGCAATAACAAGTAAGGAAATTGAATCAGTAATTAAAAGCTTCCTAATGAAGAAAATTCAAGGACCAGGTAGTTTCACTGATAAGTTCTACCTAATATTTAAAGAATTAATGCTAATCCTTCCTAAACTCTTCCACAAAATTGAAAAAGTCCTACTCCCAAACTCATTTTATAAGGCCAGTATTACCCTGATACCAAAACCAGTTAAGGACACTCACTCCTAGAAAACTACAGACCAATATTCCTCAAGAACATAGATGCATAAATTCTCAACAAAGTACTAGCAAAATGAATTCAATAGCACATAAAACTCTAAAGCTTCTGCGTAACAAAGGTAGCACTCAACAGAGTGAAAAGGCACCCTACAAAATGGGAGAAAATATTTTCATAGCACATGTCTGATAAAGGGTTAATATCCAAAATATAGGTGGATTTCATATAACTCAATAGCAAAAAACCCAAATAACCTTATTAAAAAATGGGCAAAACAATCTAAATAGACATTTCTCCAAGGAAGACCTATGAGTGGTCAGCAGGCATATGAAATCTGTTTAACGTCACTGATTACCTGAGAAATGCAAGTCAAAACCACAGTGAAATATTACCTCCCACCCAGTAGAATGACTCTTTTTAAAAAAAGAAAACAAAAGATAACCAGTGTTGGCAAGGATTTGGGGAAAAAGGAACCCTGTTAACACTGTTGGTGGGATCATAAATTGTCATAGCTATTACAGAAAACAGTATGAAAGTTTTAAAAATTAAAAATTGACTGCTGCATGATACAGCAGTCCCTCTTCTGGGTATTTATCCATAGGAATAGAAGGTTCATTACAGTATTATTCATAATAGTCAAGATATGGAAACAAGCTAAATGTCCATTGATGGATGAATGGATAAAGAAAATGTGGTATGTACATACAAATATTATTCAGCCTTAAGAAAGGAAATCAGGTTAGATGTGATTATATGCTTAGCAGTCAGTCTGAATCTAAAGCACTCACAGAAGTGCAGAAGCTAAGGAAAGCCACATAGTTTTGTTTTGTTTTAGGAGAGGAAAACTTTCTGAAACAGTTCCAAAAAACAAAGATTGCTGTGGTTTTTTTTTTCTGTTAGTGGTGGTGTGTCTCATTTAGTATTCAAAACTTCATGCATCTAAAAATATCAGTCATCTCCTATTTTCATCCAGACCTTTTTGTCCAGGAGGATTGTAGGCCAGACTGACAGAAGTATGTTTACAGAAAAACATTTTTATGTAACTTAACCAGAAAAGTACATTATGTTTAAGAATTGGTTAGCACAAAACTTGGAGTTTTTAAAAAGATTTCAAAATAGGTTTACATAACCTCTCATCCTTTGCTGTTTAATACCATTCTGATCTCCCATATTTCTAGCCCTTAGTGATAGACATTCCCTTCAGAGAGATATGTCCTCCAGACTTCGTGCATCTTTCCCTTGGACTCTTTTAAGTTTCCCCTCTTCCTCTCTGCATCTGTATCTTGGAATGGTGGTGGATTCTCCAGTAGTGCCTCAGTTGGAATTTATTGTTTAATTCTCTACTCACAGATAATTTGGAATTTCTGGTATTCCCTGTATCCTAGCAATGATAAGGCACAGTATGTGTGGTTTTCTTTGTAATCCTTGTAATTTTACAGCTTTTGTGGATGATATTTGTAGACAGATTCATGTGGCTGCCATTATATGAGGCTAAATCAGAATTAGAAAATTATAAAGTCTTGTTTATGACATTTACACCTTTAATTGTCTTTAGTTAATTTTGGTATACAGTATGTGGTAAAATCCAACTTAATTTTTTTCCATATGGGAAACTGTTTTTCTTTCCCCATTTATTAAACAGTTACTTCTGTTTCCTCATGCCATTGGAACTTTGTCATATTTTCACAAATACACGAGTAGTTTCAGGGGTCTCCATTCTATTTCAGTGGTCACATTGTCTATCCTTATACCACACTGCTTTAATCTCATGGTTTCATAGTAAATTTTACTGTGTATAAGTTTGTTTTCATTTCTCTTGAGCATATATCTAGGAATGGTATTGTTGGCTAAAATAACTCCCTGTTTGACATTTTGAGGAAGTGTTTTCTAAAGCAGGTATACCATTTTGCATTCTCACCTTTGTATGAGGTTCCTATTTTCTCTTCATCTTTGCCAGTAATTTTAGAACCTGTCTTTTTGATTATAGCCTTCATAGTGTATATGTGAAGTGGTATCTCACTTGGGTTTTGATTTGCATTTCCCTAATGGCTAATGACGATGAGCACATTTTATTTCTTTATTGGTTTGAATATCTTTTTTTTTTTGAGAAATGCCCTATTAATTTTGTTTTTCACATTTTACCATCAAGTTGTCTTTTTGTTCTTGAGTTGCAAGACTTTCTATATTTGGATATGTGGCCCTTACCAGTCTATGATTAGCAAATATTTTTCCATTCTATAGGTTGTCTATTTCCTTTCTTGATGGTGTCCTTTGAAACAAAAAAGACATTGATTTTGATGAAGTCCAATTTTATTTATTTATTTGTAGTTTGTACTTTTGATATCACATTTAAGAAAGCTTTGCCTAATCCCAGGTTATAAAGGTTTATTCCTATTTTTTTCTCAGTGTTTTATAGTTTTAGCTGCTATATTGTGTCTGTGATCCATTGGAGTTCATTTTTGTGTATAGTGTAGTAGGGGGTTTTTGCAGAAACTACTTACCTCAAGAAAAGCTTATATTAGTCTGTAAAGTGATTTATAGTAATACATACATTTAACCAGTATAACATGTATCACATAAATATCTTGGGAGAATTTAGCTACAAGTAATGGAAGAGTAGCTTGCATTAAATTAAAATCTCCACAGATATTAACTATCAATTTTGGACAAAATATAAAGAGCAACTATTTGAACATACTGAAAAGTAACTCAAAGCAGGTAGAAACTGTAAGTCACCCCTTGAAAGAAAGTTTATACAGTTTATTACTTGAGGGAAATCTCTTATTCATGTAGCATAAGGTAGCTGAAGGTCAGGGAGAAAATTGTAGTCTTAAAGGCTTGCAGAATTAGAGGATGTAGTTTGGGACTGCCAGAGTGGCTGAAAAATAAGGTGTAAAATTCAGTAAAGGAGGGGTGTCAGTAACGATAGTCCCAAATTTTGTTTGTAAATTTCACCCAAATCTTTGGCTCTCCCCTAAACTGCACATAAGTGGGGTAGACTTTGAGATTCCTAGTGAAAAGTAAAAGCTGATAGGTTGCAAATGTTGAGCAATTTGAGCAAGGAAGACAGAATTTGGAATATGAATATGAAGTGAATATGAAATGAGTGTAAGTGGCCTGGGGACCATATCAAGCAGTCTTAACATATGAGCAACTTCTTCCTGAATGCATCTCCTCAGGCAAGGGAAACAAAAGCAAAAATGAACACGTGGGACTACATTAAACTAAAATGTTTCTGTACAGCAAAGGACACCATCAACATAACAAAAAGGCATCCTACAGTATGGGAGAATATATTTGTAAATGACATATCCGACAAGGTGTTAACATCCAAAATATATAAAGAATTCACAAGCTTCAACACCCCAAAACAAATAACCCTATTAAAAAATAGGCAGAGGATATGAAGAGACAATCTCCAAATAAGAAATTCAGATGGCGAACAGACACATGAAAAGGTGCTCCACATCACTAATCATCAGGGAAATGCAAATTAAAACCATAATGAGATATCACCTTACCCCAGTACGGATGGCCAGCATTGAAAAGACTAAGAGCAACAAATGCTGGCGAGGATGCGGAGAAAGGGGAACCCTCCTACACTGCTGGTGGGAATGTAAGCTTGTTCACCATTGTGGAAAGCAATATGGAGGCTCCTCAAAAAACTAAAAATAGAAATACCATTTGACCCAGGAATCCCACTCCTTGGAATTTACCCAAAGAATACAACTTCTCAGTTTCAAAAAGACATATGCACCCCTATGTTTATTGCAGCACTATTTACCATAGCCAAGATATGGAAGCAACCTAGGTGTCCACCAGTAGATGAATGGATAAAGAAGAAGTGGTACATATACACAATGGAATACTATTCAGCCATAAGAAAGAAACAAATCCTACCGTTTGCAGCAACATAGATGGAGCTGGAGGATATTATGCTCAGTAAAATAAGCCAGGTGGAGAAAGACAAGTGCCAAATGATTTCCCTCATTTGTGGAGTATAACAATGAAGCAAAACTGAAGGAACAAAATAGCAGCAGACTCAGAGACTCCAAGAAGGGACTAGTGGTTATCAACGGGGAGGGGTCTAGGAGGGCCGGTGGGGAGGGTGGGAGAAGGGGATTGAGGGGTATTATGTTTAGTACACATGGTGTGGGGGTTCACGGGGAAAACAGTGTAGCATAAGAGTGTGTATCAATAATACCTTAATACAAAAAAAAAAAAAAAAGAATTATATAAGTTTCTCATTTAAGAAGCTGGGTAAAGACAAGTACATTAAATCCAGATAAACAGAAGGAAAGAAATATTGCAGGCAAGAGAAGAAATCAGTGAAATAGAAAGGAGACCAAGTATATTAAATATATTTATTAGTCAGGGTTCTCCAGAGAAACTGACCGGTAGAATGTGTGTGTGTGTGTGTTTATTTTAAGGAATTGGCTCACAGTTACAGAGACTGCCTGGTACAAAATTTGACTGTCTGGAGACCCAGAGAAGAGTTGATGTTGAGCTTGAGTCCAAAGGCAGTCTGGAGGCAGAATTCTCTCTTCCTCAGATGTCCTTTGTTCTTTAAGAGCTTCAGCTAATTGGATTAACCAATTTACATTATAGGGGTAGTCTGCTTTACTCAAAGTTTATTGGCTTAAATGTTACTCTCATCTAAAAAGTACCTTCACAGCAACATCTAGACTGGTGTTTGACCAAATAAGTGGGTATTGTGCCCTAGACAAGCTGACACATAAGATTAACTCTCACAATTAACTGAGTCAAAAATAGAAATTTGAGTTATAGTTAGAAAGGATCTCCTTATTTCCATATGATAGACAATTAACACATACACACAGGAATACCATGAAATAACTTGTTTGGTTTGAACTTGATTTTTAGAGGTTGGTATTTTTTTCTCTTGATTTAATTTCACTTTTAATTATGTAAAAGCATTTGTATGGTTTCAGTCACAACTGTAAGACATACTTAGAAAAGCCAGCTTTTATCCCTGTTTGCCCTGTTTCCTCCTCCCTCCACAGGAAAACATAAAAAATTTATTTTTACTATTTAAAATGTGTTTATGTAAGTATTTATAAAATATATATTAAAAATTATACATACATATATAAATCTAATATATGTATCCCTATTTTAACACAGAAGTTAGCATCCTAAAAGACACCCTTGTTCACCCTACTATTTCACTTACCATATATCTTGTAGATTCCTTCAGAACAGTATTTGGAGATATTCCTTACTCATTTTTATAGTTGCTGAAAATTTTATGTACATAATTTATGCCCATAATTTATGCAATTTTTACTGATGGTCATTTGGGTATTTTTCATTCTTTTGCTGTTAAAAACAGTGCTGCATCAAGTATTGGTTATTTTGTATTTTTGTAAATGTGTCCTTCGGATAGAATTAGGATTGTTTGGTCAAAAGTTAGTAACATGGTGATTTTCATAGATTTTGCCAAGAGGTTATACCATTTTGTATTCTTGTCAACAAGGTACATAAGTGCCCCATTCTGTACAGCTTTACCAACAGGTTGTACTATGAAATATTGAAGTCAGATATTTCATATCTTATAGGTCAAAACTGATATTTCAACTTAGTTTTACTTTGCGTATATTTTAGTATGAGCTTGAACATTTTTTGTGTATTTAAAAGTCATTTATATCTCCATATACTATCAACTGTAAATTCATATATTTTACCCATTTTTATGTTTGTTGGTACTTTTTAGAAGTCCTTTACATATTATAGCTATTATTCTTTGTGGTGTGAGTTGTAAATACTTTCTCCTAGTATCACTTTCTCCTATTATCTTTTTTTTTTTTTTACCTTTCTCATAGTTTTAGCATCCATTTAAAACATTATGTAGTCAATATTATCAATATTATATTCATGGATTATAAGGCCATTAACTCATGTTTTCCTTTAATGTTTGTATAGTTTTTTTAAAAAGACTTGTGCTTGAATTCATTTACAAATTACCCTGGCATATGGCAAGTGGAATAGATCCAATAGATATATTCAGTTTTTCCACCATCACAGAAATAGGTCCTGCCTTTCTCCACTGATTTGAGATACTGTGATTATCATATACTAATTTCCTTATGCGTTTTTAATGTACCCGTAAGAGTTTCTCTTCTGTTTGTTTCCTGGGGGTAGACATAATTTTAACCCTTTTATCATCTGACTTTCATTTACTATTTCAAGCCACACTTTGAAAAACTACATTACTTTTTTCCTTAAGAATATTTGATCTTCAATTTTAGCCTGGTTCAGCAATTCTCACAGAAGAGAGGCTCTGTTTATCAGAATCATTTACCAAGTTTTTGCAACTTATATTTCTACTTCTATCTTGAATTTTTGCATGCCTTTCTAGGATGGTAGAGTGTACATGCATGAGTACACATTTGTGTGTAAATATACACACCTCCACTTACAACTACAGGCTCCAAGTGAGCCTCTGTTAAAATTGGAATGGGTCATGTTCCTCAAGTATGTTAGGATAAAATAAAGGTAGAGAACGTTTGGCTTGTTGATAAATAGGACTTATATAATAATGATAAATAGTACCTAATATTGATTGATTTCTGAAAATATGCAACAAAATGTTTTATTTGTCTGATTTATACCTATTGTCTCATTATCCATCATAATAGCCATATCTTTAAGTATTGTTATCTTCCTTTCACACATGTGGAAACCAAAGTTTAGAAAAATTAAACAATGTGCCCAAAGTTATGATTAGTAAGCAGTAAGTAGAGCTGAACCCATGTCTTTTTCGAATTCAAAGTCTGTGCTATCACAAGCTAACCATGGCAAATGAAATGGATGGATCCAAAAGGTACACTTTGTTCCAACATGCTGAGCGATGTGGATCTCTTTAAGTACTTTTTATTGCTTATGAGCTGTTGTCATATACCATAGGATGTCAGCTGCCTGCAGGCAAATTTCATGTTGGTAGACACACTCTTCCTGTCACTCCTGATAATGCACTAATGGATTATGGGTTGTTAGAGTGAGAGGAGATGAACTATAAACTGTTATAATGGGAGGCATTTCCTTTTTAAACCTCCTAAAAGTGGACTTATAAATAACTGTGTCACTAAACATATGTTTTGAGTTAGGTGTATGGCAGTTGCTTCCTTGATGTTTTTAGGGAAAATGAACCAAATAAAAATTAAAAGAAAATTATAAACCAGGCTAGTGTCTATCTTTCCCTCAGTTACACTCAGGACCACTCAGTAGAGCACAAGAATGTATAAATACCAAGCTATTTATGTCCTTCATTGTTTTGAAAATAAGATAATAATATCAAAGCACGATAACAACTTTGCATCTATATCCAAAATATAATGTGTAAGATTATGAAAGGACAAATTAAGGCAGTGTATGTGAAAGTTACAATTTTCACGAGCTTTATGAAGTAACTTACTCACTTTACTATATACTATGTCATTATCTCAGGTTAGTCTCACAGCTATAGGAGATCTAAGACTTTACCCAAGAATTTGCATCCCATTTTCTCAGCTGTCTCATTGCAGTCTTCATGTCTTTGTTCCTCAGTGTATATATAATTGGGTTCAAGAGAGGAGTGACCACAGAATAAAACACAGCAAGGAATTTATCTAATGACTTGATGGGGAATGGCCAAGCATAAATAAAGATACATGGTCCAAAGAACAAAAGAACAACAGTGATGTGAGCAGTCAAAGTGGACAGAGCCTTGGATGACCTGTCTGAAGGGCGATGCTGGATGGTGACTAGAATGATAGTATAGGAGATGATTAGAAGGACAAAAGCACACACAGTGAGCACACCGCTGTTAGCAATGACCATGATATCCAACCTGTAGGTGTCTGTACAGGCAAGTTTGATGACCCTGGGGAGGTCACAGTAAAAGCTGTCAACTTCGTTAGGACCACAGAAAGGTAAGTTCACTGCAAAGGCCAGCTGGCTCACTGAGTGGAGGAAGCCAGTTCCCCATGCAGCAGCCATGATGCCAACGCATACATTGCTACACATGATTGTAGTGTAGTGAAGGGGTTTGCAGATTGCTGCATATCTGTCAAAGGCCATGGCTGTAAGGATCACCAACTCACTCCCACCAAATAAGTGGAGGAGAAATATCTGAGCAAGGCAGCCCTTGAAAGAGATGACTTTGCGTTTCCTGAAAAAGTCAGCAATCATCTTCGGTGCTGTGACTGAAGACAGACACAGATCAATGAGCGAGAGGTTGGCCAGCAAGAAGTACATAGGGGAGTGAAGATGGGAGTCAGAAGCCACGGTGATGACAATAAGAAGGTTTCCAAACACAATTCCTAGATAAAATACAAAAAAGAACACAAATAGGAAAATCTGGAGTTCTGGAGAATTGGAGAGTCCCAGAAAAATGAACTCAGTCACCATGGAGTGATTGGTTTCACTTACTGATTCATTCCAGGAAATAGCCTCTGTAGTTGCCTTGGAGAAGAGAGTAAGGAAGTCAGATTGGTTATATTCAAGTTCAAAGCCTAATTTTGTACTGTGCCACTCACCCATATATGACTCACTGTGGTTTATTGCATAAAGCCTTTGAAAATGCACAAAAACTAAGCTCACCATATTATTCCACATTCCTCCCTTGGCTATGCCTTATAGTCCAGTTATTCATGTCTTCTCAGTGTTTGCACTTATGCTAAGCTTATTCCTAATAAGATGCCTATGTTAGTGCTACCCTCTCTGCCAGCTTAAGTCTATACCATCATCCTACATTGATCTCCTTTTCCTCTGAACTTCAAAACAGTTTATATTCTGTAATCAATATCTTTACTCTTAAATTTATACAATATTGTATGATATTCCTATTTACAAAGGCTTTTTATCAGATGCATTTTGAAAAGGTATTTTTGGTAATTTAGTAGTCTATCACAATAGTGTTGTATTTAGTTGTTGGAAACTTTCTATCAAACTAAGACAAATTCTCATTCACAGTTTTGCTAGGTGAGGCAGTTAAAGTGTATGGGTTTTATATGTAGTCTGTGGACCTTGGATTCATCTAGTTTAAGACTTATTTTACCATTTTTGTAAATATGGATACTAATTATATTCATTTCTGATGTTTATGAATTTCAAATGACATAGTAAATATAAAATGTTTTGCATAGTTTTTGTAATTAGTGCACAATAGATTTAGATAAATATTAATGGTGAGATTTATCACTTTCTGATTCATAGGGAAACCATGGCTTCTCAATAATGATTTCATTTTTAATTGTATTCTAGAAATGACAATCATAAAAAGACGATTGCATCTCAGTCCCTGTATCCCTCTGTCTTTCCATCTTTAAAGTGAATACATTGGATCAGAGTTCTTAAAATCCCCACCAGTCTAATTAATACTCTGTGGGAATGAGGACACAATTCCAAAATAATTTTTACAGTCTCTCAGAAATTTGCATAGAAGCATAGAAGCTAAGACAGATGTAGAGATTCAGCCTTAGAGGTAGTTTAAACTTTTGAGAATTCTAAAAGCAAACCTAGGAGTTATAAGGCCTTATAGAGGGTGGAATTTATACTTATCATTTGGTGGTATTAAAATGCTTAGAAGAAAAAAATATAAGCCAAAATAAAATTAAAGATGAAAAGCAGAAGAAAAATAAAGTAACAGAAAATAAGATTTAAAAAAATGAGAAAGAAGGTAAAAGAAAGGGTATTCAGAGTGAATAAAAAATGTGAGGAAAATGCAAAAAATATTTGCATGATTGAAAATGTGAAGAGGTTTAAATAAGATAAAATTGAAAAAGAATTGTATAATGTCTCCTAAGGTATTTGTGTTTGATTATAAAGACAATGAAGAACTATTGAAGAATTATGAGCAATTGTTTAATACATTTACAACAAGTAGTAGTCAATGGATGGTATCTATTATTAGGCAGTAAAAATAGAACATTTGTTACCAGGATGCAGGAGATGAAAAAAGATGATGCCAATGTCTTTATTCTGAGTAATTGTGAGCATTGTGATGGCTTACTTTTGAAAATAATTATAGTAAGCACTAATATAGCAATATGTAATATACAGCTCACTCTCAGGAGCAGGAATAAGTTTGGAAGGAGGTAAAGGATAATGATAGCTGTCTAGGTATGTAGAGGTATTGTTGGGGCATCCTTGTAACTTGCTAGGTGAGCCTGAAAAGTGAGTGTTGGACATTAAGTTGAGAAAGCCACTTCACTTGTGTACTGGGGAGAGAAAATAAGTACTCTTTCAGGAAGTTTTGCAGTATGGGAAGTAGAGAATGGACAGGTAGCCTGGAGGAGAAGCATGGCCCTGAGCATACCTGTAGAGTGAAGTGTAGGAGTTAATGGAAAAGCAAGATGTAAATGAGAGGAGTAGAAATTGATGGGTCCCAGGGGACATGAAGGGATAGAGGGCTACTCTTACCAACTTTCTTGGGGGAGAAGCATTTTTTTTCTTCACTACTTCCTTAATTACAGTTAATCCATCCATAGCCCTTGGAAATTATACTTTTCTCCTTATTATACTGAATCTCATTCCTTAGCTTTATCCACTAAGCTCCACTTACTATTTTAAAAATCCTATAGAATTACAGGAATTCTAATTTTATTTGCAAGTATAGAGAGAAGTCTAATGTAAAACAAGGTCATAAATACTCATTTTAGTTCCCTTCTGCTTAGCACATTAAAAGTATAATTATATAAATCACTGACAATAAGGATGATGGGATTCCCATTGTAAGATCATTTACAACATGATTGATTGGGATGTTTCTTTAGAATTAAGGTACGCAATTTAGAATTGGCCTTAGATATTTACTGATGTTAATCCATTTCATTTCACTGGGAGAGAAGCACAAATCTGCACCTGTATCTCCATAGGAATATACCAAGGATGGTGGTTGGCCAAAGGATTCTCATTTGCAGTGAACAGATTTTCTATCATGGTAACAAGTAAGAATTCAGACATGTTATTCTTCAGTCCAGGAAAAGGAATTTCTTGCTTATGTAGTTAAGACATCTCCTTTCCTGAGTATATGCTACTGAGGAGTGAGGGATAATATAGGATTTTCAATACAGACACTCTTCACCACCTTAATCCTTTCAAAGGTCATGTCTGACTTCAAAAATTACTCAAGAAGTTTTAGAAAAATTATGTTGATTCAGAGTTAATTTAAACTTAACTTTAGGTTTGTTGAAGAAGTTCTCCACAATCTTACATATTGATTGTAGTAATCATGAAGAGCCAGCTACAACTGAACAAGAAAATTCTTCCCCATGTACTAGATTAAGCTTAAATTTCAACTATCAGAATGTTATATGGTTTCTTAAACATATTTTTCCCCCCTTTAAGGAAAAACAGCTTATGTCTTTATAAGTTTCACTGAGATTGAAGTTAGGAGACTTGGGAGTTCTAACACAAATTCACTGAGTAACAGGCATGTCATTCAAAATGTCTGGGCCTTAATTTTCCTGTTTAAAATTATTTCATTGAATCAAAACTCTATAAAAAAATCCCACAACTCTAAGAGCATGATTTGCACCTTTACGTGAAAGAAATGTCCAAAACTAGGTATCACTGGGGATGCAGGAAGGAGGGAAAGAAGTGGTTAAGAGAACACTGGATTTGAAGGAATATGAAAAAGAAGACCCTCAAACAGAGAGGAAAGACCAGGTTAGCCCAGAAGATCTGGGAGAAGAACTCAACACTTAAAGTACTTGCATTACACTTACTAAGTTGTATAATACAACAAGGTGATCCTTGTTAATATTATGCATATTAACTCTTATAAGTATTTAAGTTGACTTCACTGGATCCTTCCATTTTTCTTGAAGATACACGTGCAGTTGAATTCTGCAAAATGGGTTCTTTCTCACAGAAGCCTGTCATTGTCAATGAAATGCTACAACTTGCTTAGTTCTGCCAATATGTTTCACTTTCATCCCTCCACCTACCTCCTTCATAACTGGAAGAGACTACGGCAATTGTCAGAGCAAAGAAGAGTGCAGATTTTCCTTTTATTTGCGCTTTCTCTTGAAGCATAAAATTTCTTGGAGAATAAGGTCTATATGAATTTTCCTCCTTAGTAAACCACTTGGTTAATTAAGAGAAATTTATGAAAGTGGCCAGAGGCAGGTGAAGAAATCTGGAAATAAACAACCTGAACTTCAAGTACTGAGACTAATCTTATAGTCTCACAAGCTTTCCCTTGAGGAAACACACAGAATCTTCTTGAGTTAAGAGCTGTTTTCACAATTTCTTAGCTCACTTGGCTATTTTTACTACCTCACTGAATCTATAGGTGAATTTGTAAAGAATCATATAAAATAATTGAATAAAGTAAGATTGTGAAATTAAAAATCTGGATGGTGTAACAAGACAGTAAATAACAATTGCTTTAGATTTCTTAAAAAGGCGATGGATGACCACTGATGATCAATTTTGGAAAAAATGTAGGAAAAAAACTTTAACCAATAAAAAGAAAATCTCACTTCTTACCATTTAACATTTTATTGAGCAGCTTTAATTTGAATGCAGAATTACCATGCAGAAACTAATACTGAGATGTCATCACAATTAATGTTTCTTAAATCAATCATAGAAGTACATCCAAGTGATTTCTCAGTTGTGCACCTTGACCATCAGTCTTTCCCAGTTTTACCTGAAGTGTGTCATTCATGTTTGTCCTAAGCACCCTGGCTCAAGGACAGGTACATTAAAAAAGCTGAGATCTGAGTGGGGTACCTTTGTTTAGGTAATAGGTCCTTTCAAATACCTTGACAGTTATAGAAACTTGTTTAGAGTGAATCAAGAAATGCTTTGGGGAAGACTGCAAATGCAACAGAAATTTATTGTTGAGAAGAATGGAACATAGTCAGATATTACATAATGCAGATTATTAGAGTCTCTTTTAAAATAACATTGTACACAATACACTGACAAAGACTGAAAAAAATTCTTAGGAATCATAACATAGTGTTGTCTTCCTATTTACCTAATTTAAAATACAATTAGGATAGTTCAACCATTGTGGAAAGCAGTATGGAGGTTCCTCAAAAAATTAAAAATAGAAATACCATTTGATCCAGGAATTCCACTCCTAGGAATTTACTCTAAGAATGCAGTTTCCCAGTCTCAAAAAGACATATGCACCCCTATGTTTATTGCAGCACTGTTTACAATAGCCAAGATATGGAAGCAACCTAAGTGTCCATCAGTAGATGAATGGATAAAGAAGATGTGTCATATACACAATGGAATATTATTCAGCCATAAGAAGAAAACAAATCCTACCATTTGCAAAAATATGGATGGAGCTAGAGGGTATTATGCTCAGTGAAATAAGCCAGGTGGAGAAAGACAAGTACCAAATAATTTCACTCATCTGTGGAGCATAAGAACAAAGCAAAAACTGAAGGAACAAAACAGCAGCAGACTCACAGAACCCAAGAATGGACTAACAGTTGCCAAAGGGAAAGGGACTGGGGGCAGGTGGGTGGGAAGGGAGGGAGAAGGGGAATAAGGGGCATTATGATCAGCACACATAATGTAGTGGGGGGCACGGGGAAGGCAGTATAGCACAGAGAATACAAGTAGTGATTCTATAGCATCTTACTACGTTGATGGACAGTGACTGTAATGGGGTATGTGGTAGGGACTTGATAATGGGCAGAATCTAGTAACCACAATGTTGCTCATGTAATTGTATGTTAAGGATACCAAAATCAAAAAAATACAATTAGGATGAGAATGGTTTCTTCTTCAATTTTAATGTCTTATGGTATATAGAAACTCATATTTTATCCATAGGATCCACATAATTTCTATAAGAAATTTTTACTGATTTCCAGTGATGCTTATTATCAATATGCACATACTGATAAATAAAACTAAATCATATATATGTATTTATGTATATTTATATAGAGATATAGAGCAACCATATGAAAATTGAATGTGGTCAATGATAACTATAATTTACATTTGTAGGTTAGATAGAAACATATAACACTTTACATTTTATAATTAACAAAAATTGCTACAACTGTATCTGATAGTGAAATTCTTTGATTTAATACCTCTTTTTCTGAAGACTTGTCAGGTTTCTAAAGGCAATAATGAAATTTTCCACACTCCATAATGTTCATGGTGTTCTCAAGGGAACAGATGGTCCATGAAATCATCTTGTGTTCTTAGCAATGGGATCCATTATCTCCCTACCAATTACAGCCTGTCCACTCAGCCTTCTCATTGCCACTTTCATATCTTTATTTCTTAAAGTATAGATGGCAGGATTTAAGACAGGAGTGACAACAAAGTTCACAATGGCAAAAAATGTATCCAGTGACTTGGTAGGGAAAGGCCACACATAGAGAAACATGCATGGAGCAAAAAACAAAACCACTACGGTGATGTGAGCTGACAAAGTGAAGAACGCTTTGGATAAATCCTTTGAAGAATGTTTTCTGACAGTGACCAGAATAAAGACGTATGATACAATTAAGAAAAAGAAAGTGCCCATAGATATGAGGCCACTGTTGGCAGTGACCACAAATTCTAGTCTGTAAGTGTCTATGCATGCAAGTTTAATAACCCTAGGAAAGTCACAGTAAAAGCTCCCCATGTTATTAGGGCCACAGAAAGGTAAATTTATGACAAAAACAAACTGAGACACAGCATGAATCACACCAGTGGTCCAAGCAGCTAGTACCAAAATTACGCACATTTTGTGATTCATGATAGTGAGATAGTGGAGAGGTTTGCAGATAGCTGTGTACCTGTCATATGCCATGGCTATGAACAGCACCATCTCAACTCCTCCCATGACATGAATGAAGAACATTTGTATCATGCAATTGTGGAAGGAAATGCTATTACAATCACTGAAAAGATCAGCGATCATCCTAGGAATTGTGGTGGATGAAAGGCCCAGGTCAGTGAGTGATAAATTGGCCAGAAGAATATACATTGGGGAATGTAAGTGAGAATTAAAAATCACTGTGAACACAATGAAGAGGTTTCCCAAGATAATTCCCACATAGAATAAAGAGAAGAAAAGAAAAAGGAAAAACTGCATTCCCAAGGATTTTGTAAGTCCCAGCAACACAAATTCAGTTACAACAGAGCCATTTGCTTGTTGCATTGAATCATAAGGAAGGGAAGACTCTGAAGTGACCTGGAAGTAAAGAAAGGAGAATCAACTTTGAGGCTCTGAAAATCATGTGTGACAGGTTGATACTTTAAATTTGTTATTGAGAAATCTTTTGTTCAGTTGATAGTAAATTATTACAGTATAATGGGAACCCAGGGTTTAAATATTAATGTAGTATAACCAAAGTTGCACTCAGAGGCAATCTATTGCTTTAAATGCTCTTATTTATTTAAATACATGAACTAATTAGGCAACTTAAAAAAAAGAAGTTAGGAAAGAATGCACAAAATAAAGGAATTCAGGTGAAAGAAAATAGAAACTGAAAACAAAAAAAATCTTGAATACCAGAAAGTTGGAAGCGTGTATATGAACATGTAAGTATGGTTTAAAAAAATAAAATATAGACAACTTTTTAAAGATATAGTCAAGAATAATAAAATTAGGTAAAAATTAGAAATGTGCATAGAAATGCATAATAAGTCAAAATATCTCTGGAGGCTATTTCCTGTATTTGCTTAAAAACAATCTACCAGAAATCAACACATAAATCATACTTGAATTTGAAATGATATAGAGAGACAAAGGTTGATGTCTTCATAATACAAAAAAGGTTTCAAACCATTCGATAAAACCTCCAAGACTTAATAGATATGTGGACAAATGACATGAAGAGAGATATAAACTACATATATGTATATGTATGTATATATATATGTTAGTAATATCTCTATATACATTTAATGTGTATATTTACATTAATTTATATGCCTATGTATATTAAATTATATATCATATAATTTACATTATACAATAATATGTATATATGATGCTAGTAACTATATGTGTACTTTTCTTCCTTAAACATTCCAAGAAACAAGGTAAAATGTAATACTACTGTTTTTCTATTAAATTAGAAAACTGTTTTACAATTATAAAATCTGACAAAGTCTCAGTGAAATAGGCACCTTCATACATTGCTGGAGGAAATACAGACTGATTCAAACATTAAAGAAAACATTTTGAAATCATGCATCGGTAATCTTGAATCCACGCCATTTGGTTCACTAATACCCTAGTGGAATTCTATTTATACAGAAAAATTTTGGCACAAAAACATTCAAATCTTATAATGGTAAAACTGAACAATTTAAATGTGAAACATTAAGTTTCAGCTTATTATAGTATATGTACATGATCAAATATAATATTGTATTAAATAAATGTTAATAGAAGAGTTTATTATGACATTAGAAAGATTTTTTTATAATATTAACTGCAGCAAAAGGAAACAAATTATGTAGTCCAAAAATTTAAATAATGATAGTTGATTTTGAGTTTTTTAGAGCTCTTAAACAGTCCCCTTGATTTTGAAATATTTTTCATTACACATGTTTAGTTTTTTTTATAAAACAGCATGGAGGATTGAAGGGATGGTTTATTAAGAATGTTTGAATATACTTGAAACCAATATAAGATTATCAACTATACTTCAGTAAAAAAAAGCAAAAAAAAAAGAATGTTTTTAAAGGATTGACTCAAAGTTATCAGAAGACAAACCAGCTGAGGAAGTAAAGGACTCTAATACTTCTCTCATGCAATCAGCCATTTTCACAAACTGCCAGAAATTCATCCACAGATGAGATAATTAAGGGGGGAATATAGCTAAATAAGTAAAGGGTCCTTATTAAGCTTCTCGGACTTGGTGTAAAACTATAATGGAGCTGAAACTTCTTGGGACATTCCATCCAGTTAATTGACAAAACATCTGTTACCTCACTTTGACCAGGGTTGGCTATTTGGAATGAATTCTGGGAACTATGAAATAACTATAAGGAAAATGTTCTGGTGGTCCTGTCCAGTTCCAAGTGAGCAAGGTTAGTAATGTTGTAGTGAGATATATTAAGAGAGACATAATAAGTGGTCAAGTAAATAGAGCCAACAAAGTGCAATGGGATATAAGAGATAATACTTTGAGTATAGCAGATGGATGCAAGTAAGTTTCATTCCTTTCCTATTTCCACAATAAGCAATTATTTTTGTTGCCTCTCAGATTTTACAGTCTTCTACCTTCTCTCATCTAGATGTTCTCCTTAATATTCTTTCTAACATTTTCTCTGAGAACTATGTTTTACTGTTTTCAATTCATTCATATTACTATCCCTGGACTTCTCATCCACATTAAAATCATCCAGGCCATAGGGGCATAGGGACAAAGGATTTTGGAGGGAAACTGAATCTGGAGAACATTTTGGAGTTAGTACTAAGTCATGCCTAAAGATTTCAAAGCAGTAACCTCTGCTCTGCTGAGGAGAAGGTGTTTGATGACTTCCTAAGCTCACCATCTGATTCAGTGTCTTTGGTGAAATAAAATTGAAGCTGAAGAATCATGTTGGCTACTTAAGATTACATGTTTTATCCTATTAAACTAAGACAGAACATATAAACTCAATACTTCAGGACACTCATCATGAAAGTGGTTATTTCATCTTAACAAAACCAATTAAGGTCTCTGAATTAATTTGTCATATTTGGAAATTCCCATTAATATTAGGTTAGTGCTGATGAAATGGTGTTTGTTTTGGAGTTTGAATGATAGTTAACATTTTTTTTAACAGGAAAGTTCCACACTACATAAACTGCTTAGCCTAAAGACTCAGAATTTCCATTTATAATGTGTAATTTAAAATATTTATGATTCTTAATCATTACAAAATGGGACAATCACAGTACAAAATGTGTAACTATGAGTCTAATCAATGTGGTGGGGTCAGAATAGTAGCATGTCTAAGGAAGAGGCAGGAAAGAAGTCCAAAGAAAGAGGAAGAACATCTTTGCTTTTGTTACTTGTTATGGTTTAAACCAACAAGCCTTGATGAATTATGAACAACTAAGAGTATGAACTTTATTTGGGTTTTCATTCATTGTTTTAGGTATGTTTTGACTGGAAGGATGGAAAGTAATAGTAAAGCTGTAAGAAAAATAATCACTGATAGGAAGTTAAGACTTTAAGCGTATGAGTAATGGATGCGGCAGTGGGCTTTGGTGAGTGGAGTAGGTAGTCGGACATGGTGGCTCGGCTGACTGACAGGCGAGGCATCTCTACAGAATTAAGAAGTAGCCGATCAGAACATCCCTTTAGCCTCCAGGCTCTATTTTACTTACACTGATTCTAATATTGATAGCATTTAATAAATATAAAATGAAAGTTCATGATACAAGCACTCTTTCTGCTTTGTTCAGTACTATATCACCTGGCTGGCACAAAGAAAGGCTCAATAAATAAATGCTGAATACATTTTCTACAAATAGGTACTGAATTGTTCATGTAAGGAACAAATTGGTAGCCCTTACAAATACGTAGAGAAATTGAATTTAATAATACCTTCTCCACAAGAAGTACTTTCTGATAATACCTCAGCTACATATATATATGTGATATGTCTTAATTTTTATGTATATATAGAGTTAATTAATTTTATATAATATATATTATATATATAATTTATTTACTTAATTTATATATTGCATATATATATAAAGTGAGTACTTAGATAAATGAGGGAAATCCCACCCTTTCTGCTATAAATATCTGGAATAGTATGTATCATTGAAGAAATCCTGATGACTTGAGCATGCTTCTTTGGAGAAAAAGACCAGGTACTTGGTCTCTCTGCCTTAAGAAGCACTTTTGACTTTGTAAATCTCCCAGGAGTTCTTCAGAAGTCAAGTCCCTATAGAGTTTGCCATCGCTCCTGTTGGAGATGAAAAATTTGTCAGTCAGTCAGGGCCTGGGAAGACAAGTCTTTAAAGAGGAGATACAGGTACATATTAAACACAAACAATTATCAAAATTATAGGTTTCTGTAGAAGTGGGAAAGAACTTTGAGATTACCTTCTCCAGTCCTTCCATTCTACAGGTAGAGAAACAACCCAGCAGTGTGGCAGGCTAGCCTGTGAGTTCACAGCAGCACATTCACAGAGCCAGAACTAGAAGTCAGCTTACTTTCCGGTCCAGTGGTCTTCCTCAGTAATGCTCTACACCTGCTGAGTAGAAAAAGGTCATTAAAAAAAAACTAGAATTACCTGTATTTGATAGGATAACTCTAACCTAATTGGAAAGGCCCTGTTCATCCCTCAGTTCACCTTTCACTTAAATAAAATTGGCCTTCCCTTCCTTTAAAACTATTTTTTCAGTGGATATTGCTCTTCCCAATCCCCTTTCCTGTTTCTTCAAACAACTTGGCCAGACCTTGACTCTTAGCCACCAGCTACTCTGTATCATCCCTGGTGTGGGGCCAGAATCTTTTTGAATCTGATCATAGCTTCTCAGACTAGGCATTGACAGGAGCCTTCAAATGTGAAGGAGGGTAATACTGAGGGAGAGGGAGTCGCTCTGGAATCCTGGAGGTCATGGAATGAAATTCCCTTCCTCTGGTTTAAAACAGAATTTGGTTCTCAAGTAGGATGGAAATAGCTGAGGCCAGATATCTGTTTTACACAATGGAAAATGAAGTTGAAACAAGGGAAAGAGCACAAAATTCACAAACACATGAATATTGAAAAATCTTCACGTCAAGACAAATTGAAAATATCCAAGGGGTGTGTGTATGTGTAACTAATTATACATAATGCAATTCAATGATTGAAATTTGAGAATAAGAGATGGTGTAGATTCAAAGGACACAGGTATTTCAGAAAGGAGAACAATTCTGGCACAAATATTTGACAGAAGAGCAGAACTGAAGAGGAGTTAAAGGGGATAGAGTGAGGGAAGCAACAATGACAGGGGCAGCTACGCAATTTAACAGCATCTCTCCTACCTGTCTGTTCAGTCACAGGATGTGCATTTTTTTTAGAAGAAAAGAAATTCAGAGAGCTTATTCTTCATTTCTGTAGATAATCATCCCCCCAAGCTTCAAGACAAAGCTATATATATATTAGGTTCTTTATGATGGGGAAGGAAGCTAATTTAGTTGCAGAGGAGAAGGACCTACTGCTGCCTCACAGACGACCGACACTCAGCCCATGATTAATTTCTCCTGGGCACTAAATCTTCAAATCACATCAGTTTTCTCAAGGGAGAAATAACAAAGAATTGCCTGATGATGAAACGGAGGGAGAGAGGGAAGGTTTTGAGGTAATGTGTTGGTTTGCATATAATAACCTAAATAAAATAAATTCACTCTAAAATTCACCGTGTTTAGAGTGGATGATCTTGGAGGTATGAATTGCTTGCAATAACTGAGATGAGGGTGTGAAAGTATATCCTGAGTAGGCAGACATACCTTTCCTCACAGTACTAAAGCGAAGAAATAAACTAAAATCCCTGATATATCAAGATAATTCTTATAATAGGGGATTTAATTGATCATTTTTCCTGTTATTCATTATAGCAAATGTTCAGCTGTGAATGTCTGCCTGTGCTTCTAAACTTTGGAGTGTTGGGGATGAAGGTCTTAAATGTTTTTGACCTTTATACTTCCTGAATTGAATTGATACAAGTAAAATTTGTGTTTTATTGGGTCAAATTTTAAAGAGATCTTGGGAAAACAGAAAACACACATTAAAAAAAACATAGGGAGTTATTTTGAGTTGTTTGTAACAGGAGCATGTTTACCTGAGAGGGAGAATCTCATTCAAAGGATCTATGACAAACCATTGAGACAAACCTAGTGTATCTGCCTGGAGAAGCCTGACTTTATCTTGGATGTGTAGATACAAAGAATCTGATCTCCAGGTTGTCATGGAGGCCTTAAAGTGGCATGGCTCTATCTTTGTTTAGAGTTGTATTTGTTTAGTGCTGTATTTTATTTTCTCTTGTTTATAAACAGGAGAACATCAACTCTCCAGAATAGTTGCAGAATAATATGTGGTCTGAAAAAATTTGAAAAATATTGACACTCCAAAAATTTATAAGCAAGGATAAAAACTGGAGAAAAATGTGGGCAGAAATACTTAAAAAACAGGTATGCATGGTTAGGAACTTGAATTGTTTTATATATATAAGATAAAATGAAACAATTTAGTTGCTTTAAAAATCTACTCTAAGATTAGAAGAAAATTTCTTCTTTTGCCTGCCTCCCTCCCGGGGTGCTCTTCTGCAATGCAGTGTACAGTATAGAGCCCCCAGATTCATTCTACGATGTCAATGTGCTCTTGTCCTGATACGCTTTTGTTGTAAGTGGGAGCATCATAGTCAGATGAATGAGGGAGAATCTAGGCAGAAATATAGTCCTAGAGAGTGGTTGGCCAGGCACAGAAGGTTCTGTGATTTGAGGGCTATCTCCTGGAGCATGGATTATGGATTTCCTCCGTAGCAGAGAAGGCTGCTGGGCCAATATGGAGCAGGAGTTGTTAAGGCAGAGTTTATGAGACCTGGGAGTATCAGAGAGAGCTGAGACCAATGATTTATAGGCTGGCCCAGCTGAGACTGGCTCAGGATTTGAATTGGCTTAAACCTGCAGAAAGAAGTCATCAGCAGATTTCACTGCATAGAACTGAGGAGATAGAGCATAGAAAATTAACTGAGAAGGGAAAAGGAGAAAGAAAAGGAAAGGAAGTTCTTTATTCCTATTTAACTTTGCATGAATATAAAAAGAAAGCCCAGACACTATTCAGTAAATTTTTTTACTCTTTGGTGGGTATTCATTTATTTAATGATATCTATTTGTCATTTTCTATACTGTTGTTACTGATATTTAGCAGTACACATTATGCACATAGACCCTCCTCACATGGAACTTAAAACGTAATGAGGAAGACATACATTGAATAAGAAATTATAAGTGTGATTAATGTGACAAAAATGGTATTAGGGAGTGCCCCAGTAATGCACAGTGGAAGGGGCTCTCTTGGACCCAGATTCTGTGACGTATACCCTGATTAAATCATGTTGAAACTGAGATATGAAGAATGAATAGATGTTATAGCCAAAGCATGAAGGACAAATGCTTCAGAGAGAATGATAAACTACTGCAATGCCTCAGAGATGAGAGAGTTGAAGTTTTCAGGCAAGGAAACGAAATTGGCTCTGAAATTGCAGGGAGAGAGCATGTCTTCTGAGGCTGGAGAGGAAGAGGCAGCCAGGTCTTGAATGGCCTGGTAAACCTTGAAAAGGATTTAGTATTTCAATTTAAGGGCAGTGGCAAGTATATGGAGGATCTTAAGCAAAAAAATCTCCTGCTTAGATTTTTACTTTAAAAAATCTGTCTTACTGAACGGTAGATACCTTAGACAAGAATGGTGACATTGTACATGAAAATAAGGGGAATATGTTTAAGAAGTGTTTAGAAGGTGGAATTAATAAGATTTACTGATTTATCAAATACTGAGACCAGTAAGGGAGGAGTCCATTACTACTCCCAGGTTTTGAGTTGAGCAGTTAGGTAAATATTGGTGCCATTTACTGTGACTAGGGACCTGAAAGAAGAGCAGGTTTGAGGAGGAGGTGATTAGTTTAGTTTTAGACTTACTGAGTGGGAGATGCTGTGAAGCATCAAATAAGATTTATGGATTAGGAATCCAAGAAGTAGTACCCTAGCTTTGAGAACCCCTAGCTAAAAGCTAGAGATGGTAATTAAAGCCATGGGAATGGATGCTACCTAGGGACAGGACATAGAGTGAAACTAGGCCAAAAGTGTAATTCTGAGGAGTGGTACTTTTGATAGTGGAGAGGATGAAAGTGACTCAGCAAAGTGGTCCTGGGAAGGAATTCCCCAAAAGGTAGGGGGAAAACCAGAAAGCTGCAGTGTTTCAGAAGCCCAGTAGAGTATTTGAAGGAGGAAGTGGTTAACCATGATTAAGGGAAGAAGAAATTCTCATTCAGATGAATAGGAAAGCATTAAAAGAAATATTATTGATTTATTTACACAGAAGAAACCAGAGAAGTTACTGACAATGTTCCTAGAGAAACACAGGACAAAACAAAATAGCATTAGTTTCTTTTAATGAGCAGATTTTATTTACAAAGCAATAAAAACAAATGCACGAAAATGTAATGTGTACCTTCAGTAAAGCTTTTATTCCAAATATAGAGATCCTCAATTAAACTGAATATACCTCACCATTTTAGGCTTTACATTTCTCTAAGACTGTCAAACACAGATACATAAACTCTTGAGGAATCTTTTGCTTGACCAGAAACCATGTTGAAGGAAACCAGGACCTCTAAACACATCCTTGGGGGAGGGGACTATTCTCCTGTGGATAACTATTTCTATGAGGTTTTTTTTGGGGAGAATAAACTAGAAATTTATAGAATAAATATATGAATAATGGAAGGTCTTCATTTTAGAATAATAGATAGAACAAAGTGAAAAAATCTCTGGTTTGTGTTTATAAGTATTGGTAGTGTTAGAGAAATTCTCTCTCTACCTGCAGTCACTCAAATTTCAACACAAAACTGAAATTGCATCCTAAACTGACAAAACTCAAGCCCACACATTCAGGGCTTAACAGAAAAATAATGCATACTTGATTTTCTTCTTATTCTATGTTAAACTAAAATTAAAATAGAAATAAAATGTATACTTTATTGATTTATGATTTATCCAAACATATTTTATCATTGAATCCATAAGCTTAGTATGAGATGTATTTATCAATTTTTGAGGTATTTATTTATAATTAAAAGTTAAATACAACTGGAAAATCCCAGAAAATGGTATTTGGATATTAAATTTATTCCTGGAAGTCAGCTCAGTTTTCTATTCTTATCTTTCTTCTCACTAGAAGTAGACGAAGTCAATTTATTTTTGGTGGTTGGCAAAATCAGTTTGGTACACATCTCTTGAACAATTTCCTCAAAGAGTAGTTTTTACTGTGGTAATGATGACAGTCATGTGACTCTGGGAGTTCTCAGTGAGCCTGGAGCCTCTTGCATCCTTGATCTGCTCTATTCATTATGAGATCCCACTAGAACCCATAACCCATTTGCCCAGGCTTCTCACGGCTACTCTCATGTCTTGGTTTCTTAGCGTATAGATGGCAGGATTCAAGAAAGGGGTGATGGCAAAGCCAACAATGAACAAATACTGATTCAGAGATGTTGTAGGGAAAGACCACATATAAGAGAAACATGCATGGCATAAAAAATAAAGTCACTGGGGGGGACTTCCGGGAAGATGGCAGCGTGAGCAGGGTGGCGGAAATCTCCTCCCCAAACCAAATATATTTATGAAAATACAGCAAATACAAATCTTCCTAAAAGAGAGACCAGAAGATACAGGACGACACCAGCCTGCAGCTACACCTGAGAGGACTTGGCACCCCGTGAGGCGGGTAAGATATGGAGCCGCAACACGGCGGGAACCGAGCACTCCCCCACCCCAGTGCACCGGCGGGAGGAGAGGATTCAGAGCGGGGAGGGAGTGGAAGGACAGGCCCGCTGAATAACCAGTCCTGGTGATCTGCACCGGGAGCACCAACACACGTCGCGCGGTGTATCGGAGCTTGGAGAGACAGCAGTGCAGATTCCAAGATGGCAGGTCCACCCAGCCGGTTCCCCAGGACAAAAGAAAAGCGCATGCTTTTTTAGTGGTCTTAAAGAGACAGGGGCCCAAAGGAGGAGCAGGATCGTCCCAGCGCACTCAGCCAAGCAGGCTGGGAGTCCTGGGGAATTTTGGTCCCCTTGGACTGTGGCTGGGAAAGGCAGTTGCACATAGACTTCCCACAGAAATCAGCAGCCTCCGATTCATTTCCTTCCTGGCCAGAGTCACAAAGGGCCCAGGAGAGCTCCGTGGCTGCGGAATAGTGGAGCAGCAGCGCCACCTACAGGATCATAAGAGAAACTACATCTGGCAGGCATTTTTTTCTCTATTTTCCCTTTCTTTTTTTTTTTCTTTTTCTGACCACTTCTATCACCATGAAAAGACAGAGAAATATGGTACAAACAAAACTTACCCAGAAAACCCCAGACCATACTACCCAGAGAGGGAGTCTGATGGGATGGACATGCACAATCTTCCTGAAAAATAATTCAGAATAAAAGTCATAAGCATACTGATGGATCTGCAGAGAAATATGTAAGAGCTAAGGGAGGAAGTGAGGAAAGACAATGAAGAGATGAGACAAGTGATCGACAGGCTTAGCAGCAGACTGGACGAGATGCAAGAGACTGTTAATGGACTAGAAACAGAGAACAGGAGTACAGAGAAGCCGAGGCAGAGAGAGATAAAAGGAACTCTAGGAATGAAAGAATTTTAAGAGAACTGTGTGACCAATCCAAACGGAACAATATTTGCATTATAGGAGTACCAGAGGAAGAAGAGAGCCAAAAAGGGATAGAAAGTGTCTTTGAAGAAATAATTGCTAAAAACTTCCCCATGCTGGGGAAGGAAATAGTCTCTCAGACCATGGAAGCCCACAGATCTCCCAACACAAGGGACCCAAGGAAGACAACATCAAGACACATAATAATTAAAATGGCAAAGATCAAAGATAAAGACAGAGTATTAAAGGCAGCTAGAGAAAGAAAAAAGATGAACTACAAAGGAAAACCCATCAGACTATCATCAGACTTCTCAACAGAAACCTTACAGGCCAGAAGAGAACGGCATGATATATTTAATGTAATGAAACAGAAGGGCCTCGAACCAAGAATATTGTATCCAGCACGATTATCATTTAAATTCGAGGGAGAGATTAAACAATTTCCAGACAAGCGAAAGCTGAGAGTTTGCCTCCCATAAACCACCTCTTCAGGATATCTTAAAGGGACTGCTCTAGATGGAAGCACTCCTAAGGCTAAAAAGATGTCACCAGAGAAAATAAACTCATAGCAAAGAAAGCAGATCATCCAAATACCAACTAAAGGCAAAGAATAAAACACCTAGTATAGAAAGAATGGAGGAGGAAGAATAAGAAGGGAGAGAAATAAAGAATCATCAGACTGTGTTCACAATAACTTAACAAGAAAGTTAAGTTAGATTGTTAGATAGTAGAGAAGCTACCCTTGAACCTTTGGTAACCACGAACCTAAAGCCAGCAATGGCAATAAGTACATGTCTATTGATAATCACCCTAAATGTGAATGAACTGAATGCACCAATCAAAAGACACGGAGTTACTGAATGGATAAAAAAGCAAGACCCATCTATGTGCTGCTTATAGGAGACTCACCTCAAACCCAAAGATATACACAGACTAAAGGTGAAGGGATGGAAAAAGATATTTCATACAAACAACAAGGAGAAAAAAGCAGGTGTTGCAGTACTTGTATCAGACAAAATAGACTTCAAAACGAAGAAAGCAGCAATAGATAAAGAAGGACATTACATAATGAAAAAGGGGTCAGCACAACAAGAGGATATAACCATTTTAAATATACATGCACCCAACACAGGAGCGCCAGCATATGTGAAACAAATACTAACAGAATTGAAGGAGGAAATAAAAAGCAATGCAGTCATTTTAGGAGACTTCAACACACCACTCACTCCAAAGGACAGATTAACCAGACAGAAAATAAGTAAAGACACAGAGGCACTGAACAGCACACTAGAACAGATGGACGTAATGGACATCTACATAACTCTGCACCCAAAAGCAACAGGATACACATTCTTCTCAAGTGCACATGGAACATTTTCCAGAATAGACCACATACTAGGCCACAAAAAGAACCTCAGTAAATTAAAAAATATTGAAATTCTACCAACCAACTTCTCAGATCACCAAGGTATAAAACTAGAAATAAATTTTAGAAAGAAATCAAAAAGGTTCACAAATACACGGAGACTTAACAACATTCTACTAATTAATCAATGGGTTAACGACCAAGTCAAAACAGAAATCAAAGAATTTATAGAGACTAATGACAAGAACACAGAGCCCCAACTTCTGTGGGACGCAGCAAAGGCAGTTCTAAGAGGAAAGTATATTGCAATCCAGGCCTATTTAAAGAAGGAAGAACATTCCCAAATGAATAGTCTAATTAAGACACAATTACTGAAACTGGAAAAAGAAGAACAAATGAGGCCCAAAGTCACCAGAAGGAGGGACATAATAAAGATCAGAGAAGAAATAAATAAAATTGAGAAGAATAGAACAATAGAAAAAATCAATGAAACCAAGAGCTGCGTCTTTGAAAAAATAAACAAAATAGATAAACCCCTAGCCAGACTCATTAAGAGAAAAAGAGAATCTACACACATAAACAGAATCAGAAATGAGAAAGGAAAAATAACGACAGACCCCACAGAAATACAAAGAACTATAAGAGAATATTATGAGAATCTATGTGCTAACAAGCTGGAAAAGCTAGAAGAAATGGACAACTTCTTAGAAAAATACAACCTTCCAAGACTGACCAAACAAGAAACAGAAAAACTAAACAGACCAATCACCAGCAACGAAATTCAATCGGTAATCAAAAAACTACCCAAGATAAAAACCCCCGGAGCAGATGGATTCACCTCTGAATTCTACCAGACATATAGAGAAAAAATAACACCCATTCTCCTTAAAGTTTTCCAAAAAATAGAAAGGAGGGAATACTTCCAAACTATTCAATGAAGCCAGCATCATTCTAATACCAAAACCGGGTAAAGACCTCACCAAAAAAGAAAATTACAGACCAATATCCCTGATGAACGTAGATGCAAAAATACTCAACAAAATATTAGCAAACCAAATTCAAAAATACATCAAGAGGACCATACACCATGATCAAGTGGGATTTATCCCAGGGATGCAAGGGTGGTACAACATTCGAAAATCCATCAACATCATCCATCACATCAACAAAAAGAAGAACAAAAACCACATAATCATCTCTATAGATGCTGAAAAAGCATTTGACAAAATTCAGCATCGATTCATGATTAAGACTCTCAACAAAATGGGTATAGAGGGCAAGTACCTCAACATCATAAAAGCCATATACGACAAACCCACAGCTAACATCATACTTAACAGCGAGAAGCTGAAAGCTTTTCATCTAAGATCGGGAACAAGACAGGGATGCCCACTCTCTCCACTGTTATTCAACATAGTACTGGAGGTCCTAGCCACGGCAGTCAGACAAAACAAAGAAATACAAGGCATCCAGATTGGTAAAGAAGAAGTCAAATTGTCACTATTTGCAGATGACATGATATTGTACATAAAAAACCCTAAAGATTCCACTCCAAAACTACTTGAACTAATATCAGAATTCAGCAAAGTTGCAGGATACAAAATAAGCACACCGAAATCTGTTGCTTTCCTATACACTAACAATGAACTAACAGAAAGAGAAATCAGAAAACAATTGCGTTCACAATTGCATCAAAAAGAATAAAATACCTAGGAGTAAACCTAACGAAGGAAGTGAAAGACCTATACTCTGAAAACTACAAGACACTCCTAAGAGAAATTAAAGAGGACACTAACAAATGGAAATGCATCCCATGCTCTTGGCTAGGTAGAATAAATATTTTCAAAATGGCTATACTACCTAAAGCAATCTACAGATTCAATGCAATCCCTATCAAAATACCCACAACTTTCTTCAGTGAACTGGAACAAATAATTCTAAAATCATATGGAACCACAAAAGACCCCGAATAGCCAAAGCAATCCTGAGAAGGAGGAGTAAAACAGGGGGAATTATGCTCCCCGACTTCAAACTCTAATACAAAGCCACAGTAATCAAGACAATTTGTAACTGGCACAAAAACGGACTCACAGACCAGTGGAACAGAATAGAAAAACCGAACATTAACACAAACATATACAGTCAATTAGTATTTGATAAAATAGCCTTGGATATACAATGTGGAGATGACAGCCTCTTCAGCAGCTGGTGTTGAAAATACTGGACAGCTACATGTAAGAGAATGAAACTGGACTACTGTCTAGCCCCATGCACAAAAGTAAACTGAAAATGGATCAAAGCCCTGAATGTAAGACATGAAACCATAAAACTCTTAGAAAACAACATAGACAAAAATCTCTTGGACATAAACATGAACGACTTCTTCATGAACATATCTCCCTGGGCAAGGGAAACAAAAGCAAAAATGAACAAATGGGACTATATCAAGCTGAAAAGCTTCTGTACAGCAAATGACACCATCAGTACAACAAAAAGAAATCCTACAGTATGGGAGAATATATTCAGAAATGACGTATCTGACAAGGGGTTGACATCCAAAATATATAAAGAACTCACGCACCGCAACAAACAAAAAGCAAATAATCCAATTAAGAAATGGGCAGAGGACATGAATAGACACTTCTCCAAAGAAGAAATTCAGATGGCCAACAGGCACATGAAAAGATGCTCCACATCGCTAATCATCAGAGAAATGCAGATTAAAACAACAATGACATATTTTCTCACACCAATGAGGATGGCCAACATCCAAAACACAAACAACAGCAAATGTTGGCGAGGGTGTGGGGAAAAGGGAACCCTTCTACACTGCTGGTGGGAATGCAAGTTAGTTCAACCATTGTGGGAAGAAGTATTGAGGTTCCTCGAAAAACTCAAAATAGAAATACTATTTGACCCCGGAATCCCACTCCTAGGAATTTACTCTAAGAATGCAGCAGCCCAATTTGAAAAAGACAGATGCACCCCTATGTTTATTGCAGCACTATTTACAATAGCCAAGAAATGGAAGCTACCTAAGTGTCCATTAGTAGATGAATGGATAAAGAAGATGTGGTACATATGCACAATGGAATATCATTCAGCCGTAAGAAGAAAACAAATCCTACCATTTGCAACAACATGGATGGAGCTAGAGGGTATTATACTCAGTGAAATAACCCAAGCCGGAAAAGACAAGTATCAAATGATTTCACTCATATGTGCAGTATAGGAACAAAGAAAAATACTGAAGGACCAAAACAGCAGCAGACTCACAGAATCCAAGAACGGACTAATAATTACCAAAGGGAAAGGGACTGGGGAAGATGGGTTGGAAGGGAGGGATGAGGGGGAAAATGGGGCATTAAGATTAGCAGATGTAATGTTGGGGGGACACAGGGAGGGCTGTACAACTCAGAGAAGACAAGCAGTGATTCTATAGCATCTCACTACACTGATGGACAGTGACTGTAATGTGTTTGGGGGGGACCTGATGAAGGGGTAGTTTGCACATGTAATTGCACCTGTAATTGTAGATTAATGATACCAAAATAAATTATAAAGTAAATAAATAAAACCAAAAAATATATATTCCATGTCCTCTTGAGTAAAATGTGTATCCTGTTGCTTTTGGATGGAGTGTTCTGTAAATGTCCGTTAGTTCCATCTGTTCTAATATGTTGTCTCTACTTATTTTCTGTCTGGTTGATGTGTCCTTTGGAGGGAGTGGTGTGTTGAAGTCTCCTAAAATGAATGCATTGCAGTGTGTTTCCCCCTTTAATTCTGTTTGTATTTGTTTCCAATACGTAGGTGATCCTGGGTTGGGTGCATAGAGATTTATAATAATTATTTCCTCTTGTTGGACTGACCCTTTTATCATTATTTAATGTCCTTCTTTGTCTCTAGTTACTTTGTTTTGAAGTCTATTTTGTCTGATACAAGTACTTCATCTCCTCCTTTTTCTCCCTATTAGTTGCATGAAATACCTTTTTCCATCCCTTTCTTCTGTTTGTGTATGTCTTTGGTTTGAAGTGAGACTCTTTTAGGCAGCATATAGATGGGTCTTGTTTTTTTATCCATTCTATTACTCCATATGTTTTGATTGGTGCATTCAGACCATTTACATTTTGGGTAATTATTGATAGGTATGTACTTATTGCAATTGCAGGCTTTAGATTTGTGGTTACCAAAGGTTCAAGGGTAATTCCCTTAGAATCTAACAGTCTGATTTAACTCACTTCATATGCTATTACAAACACAACCTAAATGTTATTTTTTCGTCCTCCTTTTTATTCCTTCTCCATTCTTTGTATGTTCTAATCATATTGTGTAATCTTTGTCAATCCCTTGGGTGACATCTATTTAGCCTTAGGAATACTTCCATCTATAGCAGTCCCTCCAAAATCACTGTGGAGGTGGTTTGTGGGAGGTCAATTCTCTCAGCTTTTGCTTATCTTAAAATTGTTTAATCCCTCCTTCAAATTTAAATGATAACCTTGACGGGTAAAGTATTCTTGGTTCAAGGCCCTTCTGCTTCATTGCATTAAATATATCATGGCACTCCCTTCTGGTCTCTAAAATTTCTATTGAAAAATCTGATGATAGCCTGTTGGGTTTTCCTTTGTGTGTGATATTTTTTTTTCTCTCTAGATGCTTTTAAAAGTTTGTCTTTATCCTTAATCCTTCCCATTTTAATTATTATATGTCTTGATGAAGTCTTCCTTGGTCCCTTGTGTTGGGAGATGTGTGCACCTCCATGGCTTGAGTGACTATGTCCTTCCCTACATTGGGACGTTTCAGCAATTACCTCCTAAATGACACTTTCTGTCCTTTTTTCTCTCTCTTCTTCTTCTGGTACCCCTATAATGTGAATATTGTTCTGTTTGGACTGTTCACACAGTCCTCTAAATATTATTTCATTCTTGGAGCTCCTTTTTTCTCCCTGTGTCTTAGCTTCTTTGTATTCCTCTCTTCTATTTTATATTCCATTTACCTTCTCTTCTACTACATCTAATCTGCTTTTAAATCCCTCCATTGTATGTTTCATTTTAGATATGGAATTTCTTAATGATTGAATCTCAGACTTATGTTCGTTCCTTATGTCTTGAAAATTTTTCTGTACCTCCAGAAGCATGTTTATGATTTTTATTTTGAACACTCTTTCAGGAAGATTGGTGAGTTCAGTTTCATTTGGCCCATTTTCTGAGGTTTGTGAGATTTTGGTCTTATCCAGGTTCTTTTGATATTTCATATTTCTATTTGGTGCCCTCTAGTTGCCAGAAGCTTCAGTCTGTGGAGCTGCTCAGCCCGTAGGTTGAGGTTGGGGGTCATAGAAGAGCAGAGGTGGTGCCTGGGGGGAGGAAACATCTGTTTCCTGATTCCTGGCTGCAGTGCCTGTTTCCAGTGTCAGAGCCAGTGGGCCGAGCACACAGGTGTAAGCCTCTGTGCTTTGTGTCTCTACCTGTTGTAGGCAGGGCCTCCCTCTGTCTGGCCTGACATAAGTGCAGTGACTGCCAGTTTGCGAGACCGTGCCATCAGGCCGGGAGGAAGGCTCGGGGGGCTGCAGGCTGTGTTTCACAGTGCGGGGCCTCAGAGCTGAGCAGCCTGCCTGGGAAATGGAGCATCTGAAGCTCCTCAATGTTCCCAAGCTGCTGGGCATAGCGCACCCACACAGCCTTGTCCAGCTCTCCCTTCTCCCGCGCAGCAAGCTCTGTGCAAACCCCACCCCTTCAGCAGCCCGCTTGATGCTAGGAAGTCTCTCAGACCACCTGCCTTTCCTCTGTCACAGAGGACCAGATGTGGATCCCACCCTCCACAAACTGTTGGAATCTCAGTGTCTCAGCCTGTCTCAGGCCCCAACCTGCAGAGCACCACGCAATGTAGGCTTCTGCTCACAAAGCAGATCTCCAGGGCTAGGTGTTCAGCAGTCCCAGGCTTCCACCCTCTCCCTGCTTCATTTCTTTTCCTCCTGCCAGTGAGCTGTGGTGGGGGAAGCGCCTGAGTCCTTCCAGATAAAGGCTTTCATACCTTACCCTGTTTCGTGAGGTCTGCTCTTTTGTTGGTGTCTGTATGCAGTGTGGTTCAGCCTTCTTTCTTGTTGCTGTTTTAGGATTAGTTGTATTAATTAAATATATTTTCATACTATTTGTGGTTTTGGAAGGAGTTCTCTGTCTCACGTCTCACGCCGCCATCTTGAATCCTGATGTTTTTTTGAATTCAGTTGCTAATACCTTGTTGAGGATTTTTGCATCTGTGTTCATTATGGGTATTTGTCTAAAATTTTCTTTTTTTTTGTTGTGTCTTCACCTGTTTTTGGTATTAGAATGATGCTGGCCTCATGAAATGAGTTTCGAAGTATTCCCTCCTCTTCTACTTTTTGGAATACTCTCTAAATGTTTGGTGGAATTCAGCTGTGAGGCCATCTGTTCCTGGACTTTTGTTTGCTGTGATTTTTTTGATTATCAATTCAATTTCATTGCTGGTAACTGGTCTGTTCAGATTTTCTATTTCTTCCTGGGTGAATCTTGAAAGGTTGTGTTTTTCTAGAAGTTTGTCCATTTCTTCTATGTTTTCCAATTTATTGGATATAATTTTTCATAGTAATCTCTGAGAATTCTTTCTATTTTTGTCATCTGTTGCGAGTATTCCTTTTTCATTTCTGATTTTATTTATGTGTACTCTTTCTATTTTTATTCGTAAGTCTGGCTAGAGTTTTGTCTATTTTGTTTATTTTCTGAAAGAACCAGCTCTTGGTTTCATTGATTTTCTTTTGTGTTTTATTCTTCTCTATTTTATTTTTGCTGTGATCTTTAAGTATGTGCCTTCTTCTACTAACTTTGTGTTTCATTGGTCTTCTTTTCCTAGTTTCTTCAATTGTGAATTTAGACTCTTTATTTGGGATTCTTCTTCTTTTTTGAGGTATGCCTGTGTCTTCCCTGAGGGTTTCAGCTCCAGGCAAGTTTACTATGGATTCAGTGAGACCGAGAAATGACAACAGAACATTCTTGGGGTAAAGGTGCTTATACCGCTTTAATCTCCTGGTGGCAGGTTGAGCGCTGGAATCACATCTGCAGCCAGCATTCTGCAGGCCTGTAATTCACCTCTGTCTCTGCCTCCACCCACAGCACTCGGCAGAGCACTTTATATAGTGACTTAGTCGATAATAGCTTATTGCCTCTAGGTGTGGAAACATTAGCCTAGCAGCAGGCCAATTACATCATCAAGTAGTTTCAGGTAAGGTGAGGATCCTGGCTGTAGGAACTTCCATTTTCCTCATACTCCACCTCTCCAGGATTCTTGCCTCACAATCTACATACCTTCAATCTTCCATGATGGTCCCTGTGTGAAAAAGCTGGAGTATTATAACCAGATTCCACAACAGCAACAGAAGATAACAACATCATACAGATAACAAAAAAAATTTATGATACAGGTAACAAAAATTATAATAATCCTCAAGCCTAGGAGATGAGTTGCCACCAAGTGGTCATTCCAGCTCTTTTAGAACCAGTTCTACTCAGATGAGTTCATGACTCACACTTTCTGAGGGAGAAATCAATCTTCTGCAATAGTCCCTGTGAGAGAAAGTTGGAACTTTGTAACAACAAAAAATTGTAATAATAATAGTTGTCATCAAGTCTGAGGAGATTGATTGCCACCACGTGGTCATCCCAGCTGTATTCAAACCAGTCCCAGTTCATGATTCACACTTTTCATATGAGGCCTGAGTGGTACTGATAAGGGAGCTCCATGCATATGTAGCTAGTAGCAAGTAGCAGTTTTTGCTAGGGTGTGTGCCCAATTCACAAAGATGTTAGAGGATATTAACCTTAAGAGTGATAAGATACATGTTTTAATGACACTAACATAGGCAAATATTTCCCATTAGGTAGGATACATGCAAGAGAGTGGTCCTGTGATAGGACCGTGGCAGGAAAGGGGTCCCATCCAGGTCTAGTATTACCATGTGGGGGTCACTGAGGAGTCTATATATAGTGCTACTAGGGACGCATGCACTGTCCATAATGATAAAACAATATTTCTCGGTAAGATGCTCCTACCTTCCAGCTGTTTAGGATATACTACTGTGATCTCTGGGGACCACTCTGGTGTTACTCTAGGAATACACAAGAGGCCATGTTCCAGGCCTTGTCCCCAAGGTGCCAGGAGGGCCAGCCATTGCTGGTCTGTGTTGAAAAGTCCAAGGCCATGTCCATGGAGTCTCCAGGGCTTATTGCAGTTGGTGCTGGCAGCAAGATATTTTTCTTGTGCCCAAACCTCAGCTTCAATGATTCCTCCTTGGTTTGTACTTGCAGTTTTATAGGAGAGGCAGCAATGTGTGTTAGCATGTCTATGGGGCTCAATGCCCCCTTCCAGGGCTCTTCATTAAAATGCTGTAGCACTGTTCATCCCTATAGAGTATTGGTGCCTGACTTCAGGCCAGATTTTAACAAACCATTGTACCTCTCTATCATACCTTCCCCAGAAGGATTATATAGTACATGAAACTTTCATTTTATCTTTAATTGTTGCACCCATTTTGTACTGCATGTTCAGTAAAGTGGGTGCCTTGATCACTCTCAATTGCCTGTGGTCAGTTATAAGCTGCAAAGAGATGCTGCAGACCTCTTTTGGTCATCTGCTTGTCTGTTCAACATGTAGGAAAAGCAACCAGAAGTCTAGTAGTTGTGTCCATGCAAGTCATGGCATATTGGTACTCTTCTGACATGGGCAGAGGACTAATATAGTCTGTCACCTGACGAGGGGTATTGACCCCTTAGTTTTTCTCCCGTGTTGCTGTGGGACTCAATGTAAGTCCCTTTTAGCGCATATGGTGTGCTCCTCCTGGGCTGCTGACTTCTTCAAAGGTCAAAGGCAGGCTCAACCAATGGGCTACAGCACACATTGTCTTCTTCCCCACATGTGACAAATGTTGATGTAACCTTGGACCACATTAAAGTCAGGCTTTCCTTCTATCCAACTTACCTGGGCCAGTTCATCTGCTTCATCATTTTCTGGGGATGCCAGTAGCAAATGGTCTGTCACATATACTGTGCAACTGTTTTAGTCTGACCAGAGGCCCATAAGTCTTGCCACATTCTTGCCCCCAAAGGGGTCAGTGACCAACCAACAAGTTGGCATGGTACCGTATTGGTAGCCACAGAGTCAAGCCTCGATAGATGGCCCAGCTGTCAGTGCAGACAACTATTCGGAAGGGGTTTTGGTTGATCACAAGCCACACTGCCTGCAACTCTGCCCAGTGACAGCTCTTCCCCTCACCATCTTCCATCCATATTGTCTCAGTCTTAGGATGGAAAGATATGGTCCTCCATTTCAGGGGCTGTCCACAGCTGGAACCAACTTTGTACCATACATCTTTGGGTATGTTCCCTCCCAGTAAGGGATCTCTGATATAATGGCTCTAAAGGATATTCTCCTGCCTTTCAGTGGTATGTGTCAGTGGCCCCAGTAAGTGCTGGAGTTCTTCACTCAAAGGGCCAGTAGGGCACTGCGCTCATGTAGGTATTTGCCCCATTTGGCCAGTGTAGGCATCTATGCCATGCCACTCCACAGCTTTTGAGTCCAGGCTCATACCCACCCCACGATGGGGTAGGTGGTTATTACCTTTATTTGGGCCATTCTGGTGATGGGTTTTGTACCCAGAAAAGCATGGTACACAGCAGCTAATTTTTTCTCCATTAAGGTGTACCATTCCTGTGCTCCTTTGAAGAGCTGTGACTAGATTCCAGCAGGTAAAGCCACTGCCAGAGACCCCAGCTATAACTGTCCTCACTCACATGAACATTCAGCTCACAGGGCCTTGATGGGTTTATCATACTCAAGGCCTGCACAGCCTTGACTGCCCATTTTGTGGCAGTGAAAGCAGACACACATGTCTCATCCCAGTCCCACCTGATGACCTTTCATACCAAATGGTATAACGGCTTCAGAATTTGTACCACCTGCAGAATGAACACTCTCCAGTAGCCTAACAGACCCCCAAACTCCTGTAACAATGCCTGGTCTGTATCTATGACTGCTTCAGGGGTAACTTAAGTCTTACCCAACGAGACAACCCCCAAGAATTTGGCTAACAAACCAGGTCCCTGAACCTTGGTGCTATTCACAACCCATCCTTTCTCCTGTAGATGTTGCAGCAGTCTAGGTCCCGTAACTTCTAGATCTGTAAGAGAATCAGATGTGTGCATAATATCAATATTGTGATACAGCCACTCTGTTGGCAGTTTCTCCCATGCTGCCAAGTCCATGACAGATGGTGGGGCTGTGGAGGTACCCCTGTGAAGGACGGTGAAAGTCCATTGCCATCCTTCCCATGTGAAGGCAAGTTGTTCCTGACTTTCCTGATCTATGTTAATGGAAAAGAAGGCATTAACAAGATCCAAAACATAATAATATGCTCCTACTTCATGACTGAGGGTATCCATCAGGTCTTCAATAGAGGAGATGGCAAGCATGCAGAGAGGGTATGACTTTATTCAATTCTCTGTAATCCACAGTCATACACCAGGAGCTGTCCAGCTCTTTTACTTGCCATACCAGGGAATTGAAAGGACTATGGGTGGGCTTTATAATACCCACCTTCTCCAGTTCCTGGAGGGTTTCTCCAATTTCTTTATGCCCTCTAGTCAATTTGTATTGTTTGATATTAGTCATCTACTGAGGCACAGGCAAAACTATGGTCAGGTGCTAAGCATGTCTTTACCACATGTATCCTGAATATGAACTCATCTGCAGTGGTTTGCAAACATAGGCCCTCTATGCAGGATATCTATTCCTAAAATATATTGAGGAATGAGAGAGATACATACAGTATACTCCTTTGTAGGTAGATGCCCTATTCCCAGTGGGCTTTGGGCTTGTTTCACTCCGATAGCTTTACCCACATCTCCATCTGTCACTCAGGGTTGCCATAAATCAGTGAACATTCAGCTCCTGTTCCTACAGGAGCTGGGACATATTGTATGTTCACTGGGGACCAATGATACTTCAAAATGTGGCCTCCAGTTTGCCCTGGGCCCTCAGGGTGGGTACCTTGACCATCCCATCAGTCAAACTGTATTGCCAAATCGTATCTTTCTGTGCTGGTTCAGGCGAGGTTGGCTCACTCTCCAGCAAGAAGTCTTGCAGACACACAGGCTGGACTTGTGGCTCTGTCTCCAGCCTCTGCTTCTTGGTCCTCAATTCTGTAACTGCTGCTCTGGCTTCAGTTGTTGCCACAGCTCCAGTAAGATTCCGTTTGTCCTCCAATCCAATTTCTCTCTGCATGCTCCTGCCCCCTCATGACCTTCACAGGGCCCTTTAAATTTTTCTGTGTAGCAGACTGTATTTCCCTCCGTGTTTTCACTGTTTCAGCCTTTCCCCAGCCTGCCACTCTGTGGGTAGCCTCACTTATGGGCTGCCCTAAGTGAGGCACAAGAATGGCCACGAGGAGCCCAAAGAGGCATGTGGGAGACATTTGAAGCACCACATTTCTTATCCTTGTAGTAACAGGTTCCTCATCTGGGCCATAATTCTCTGGTTTATAAATTGCATTTTTCATGCCTAACTCCTGTAATACCTCTTAGAAGTCAGCATACATCTGCCATCTAGCGGTGGAGGATGGCAAATCACCCTATTTGGGCTCTACAGTGCAAAGTGGGGCCATGATTTTTGGGAGTCTGATGTGCCTTTTGTAATTGTTGCCTCAAGGCAGGATGAACTGTCATGGAAGCCAGCTTTCCCATCTCTGATCCAGACAGTACAATTCCACCCACCCACACATCCCAAAAACACAGGAGGCAGGCTGATGTCAACTCTGAGGGCTTCTGCCGAAACTGGGAGCCCAAATCCACCCACTCAGCCTGCATATAGGGGAGGAGCATAGAGTGTTCCATGACCTGGGAAGGCGGGCAGCAACTCTCCTAGAGGAAACCGCTGTTGCTGCATCTTTATTTTCTTGACTACAACCAGGTGTGCTTTCAACAGAGAAGGGGTCAGTGCCTCTGACACCACCCTGTCATCCTTCCCCAGCTCCTCCTCCTTTCCCATGGATGACAGCACCTATCTCACCATTCCCAAGTGCCTCCACTGCTACACCCTTTACCTTTTCTCCAGTGCCTTGCAGAAATGCTAGCTCAGTCTTCAACAGGCCTCTTACCTTCACCTCAATACCTTGCAGCTGGTGTTCTTGTGCTGCCTCTTGTGATTTTTGTAGGAGCAAATCCTTCTCCTTTATGGCCTTTGCCTCCTTCAGAGCACCTTGCAGCACTGCTGTCTCATTCTGCAAATAATCTTTTATCTTCTCCACAGCAACCTGCAGCTTACATTCTCATTCTGTCTCTTCTTGTGCTTCTCATAGGGGTATGGCCTTCTCCTTCATGGCCTTTACCTCTTCCACAGTGCCTCGCAGTGCCTTGTCTTGTTCCCAATCTCAGAGGAAAAGTTTTCAGCTTTTTGCTGTTAAGTATGATGTTGACTGTGGGTTTGTCGTATATGCCCTCTATACCCATTTTGTTGAGAGTTTTTATCATGAAAGGATGTTGACTTTTGTCAAATGCTTTTCAGCATCTATGAAGAAGATCATGTGATTTCTGTCCTTCTTTTTGTTGATGTGGTGGGTGATGTTGATGGATTTATGAATATTGTACCATCCTTGCATCCCTGGAATAAATCCTACTTGGTAATGATGGATGATCTTTTTGATGTATTTTTGAATTCAGTTTGCTAATATTTTGTTGAGTATTTTTGCATCAAGAAGTCACAGAACTGGGAGGCAGTATGAGTGGGTGCACATCTTAGGTCCTCTAAGTCCTACTTCTATGTTGTCATTCTGATTGTTTTACATTCTAAAAGCTTAATTCTGTTTCCATGGCAAATAACTGATGTTTGTAGCATTTTGGAGGCTCCCCTCCACATTATTCATTCAAGTTCTTCCTAACAAAAATGTTAGCAAACAATACCGTTAGCAACCAATATCCTGTTTGGAAATTTCTGGTGATTGGCATTATACATCCCTGTCCAGGGCCATGTGTTAATACAGAATTGTGGATCATGAAGGAAGAATGGGCCTTTCCAAATGTCAATATACAGTGAGCTCTAGGACTGTACAGAAGGCATTCTTTTTGGTGCAGGATGATCCTTTGCTCTAGAGAGTCCAAAACTTCTAGAAATTAGCTGAGAAGAAGCCCTGATGTTTCTGGAAACTTTACAAAACTTTCAGAAAAATATGTGTTTCTATATTTGGAAAGTTGATATTAAAGTACTGTGAAATATTTGATTCAAATGTAAGGGAGGAAGAGAAGTAAGGAAGAAATTGAGAGATTATTGTAGAATATAAGATACATCATGTTTGGAAAAACATCATCTGTATTAAGATTCCTCTTCAAGGATAAAACTGATGCCAAAATCTAAGGCATGAGTACAGTCAGAACAAAATCAAACAATACCCTCTGGACAAGGGTTTATGGGATAGTGTTAAGTTCAGTGTGGAGTATATGTCCTGGGGAGTGTAGCTTAATGTTTGGGAAATGTTAGAGCTGTGTGTTGTGGGTAGAGCAAGGCTTATAGTCAGACCATCCATACTGTATTCCATGGGACTGCTTGGTTTCTGAATCCCTAAATTGAGAGTATCATCAGCTACTATGCCTTTTCTCAAATTCAGAGCTGAAAATCAAAGTGAATTTAATTATAATCCTTCTAGAGATGGAAGGAAAGTAAAATCTTAGAATGTCCTTTGGTTCATTTGAATTGTTTGAAGGTGTGAGAAAAATTTTGTTTTATTTTGGTCTACAGCAACAGTTTTTGTATTGGAACTGAGGTTTTACTTCTTATTCTTGCAGAAGTTGGAAGGCTTCTGTGGGTAGCATGTGATTGCCAGCTGTGAGAGCTGATTCCACCCATAGGCCAGTCATGACTTGCAGAACTTTGCCTATGGCTGAATAAATAGCCCACCTTATACTGCTGAAAGCATAGAAACATTTTATTACATTGAGTTCTGTGTGTTAATTATCGGTTTTCGGTGCATTAGAATAAAAAGTTTTGTTAACACTTCCATAAGTAACAAAGCAATATTGGGAGACTTCTTTTAAGTTTACTTTTATTGGAAATGGTTCTTCATTGTTAGCAGCAGAAAATCTGTCTCAATGCTTATTTCTGTTCTCCCAGTATCAGTATACAATATTTCCTTTAAGAATAACTGAACATGCTCAGAAGTTAATTTTTGTTACTCACTTCTAGGATGGTTCAAATGTTTTGATGTTAAATTATTTATTTTACTATTGATTGTGTCTCAGGCTACCTTCTCATCAGTCTGTACTTCTTTTGCTTTGAAGCAGTGCATCCTTCTCGTTTCTCATCCTCACTGTATCTTTTTTATTTTTCTCTGAGGAGGGTAAAATTAACCATAAAAGAAACTTATGAACATAAAAAAAGAGATAATGTTTCAAAGGATTGTAAACACTTCTCTCTCTGTAAATATTTTTTTCCATGGGAAATGCTCAGCATGGTGTTGGGAACATTGGTGAGCTCAAAAATGGTAGCAATTATCATTTTTATAGTTACCATTATCAGTATTGTTATCACCTGGTAATCTTTGATCCTATACAAAGAAACATTTATGCAAAATATTATTCTCTCCAAGAATATAGTGTTGGATTTGAAAATATATTTTGATAATGGAATAAACACAAACCATATATTTGGGAATATTTACAGTTTGCAGATATGAACAGTTTATATTTCCAGTTTAGTTTATAGGTCAGAATGTAGCCAAACTGGGGTACACACAGTAGATTTTCTGATTACACGAGAGATCAAAAAATTATCCCTTTAAGCCATATGCTGAGTTATCAGTCTCTTTACAGAATCCTTAATCTCTTTGTTTCTCAGTGTATAAATGGCTGGATTCAGGAGAGGTGTGATTACTGTGTAAAACACAGCGAGAAACTTGTCCACCCAAGAGATGCTAGGTGGCCACAGATAGATGAAGATACAGGGTCCAAAGAACAGCACTACCACTGTGATGTGGGAAGAACAGGTGGAGAGTGCCTTTGATGCCCCATCCTTAGAGTGAAGGCGGACAGTTACCAGGATATAGGTGTAGGAGGTCAACAAAAGAATGAAGCAGGTTGTTGCCAAGACTCCACTGTCAGCATTTATCAGTATTCCCAGAGTATGTGTATCTGTACAGGCTAGTTTAATCACCAAAGGAATATCGCAGAAAAAGCTGTCCACTATTCTGGGTCCACAGAAGGGCAGGTCTAAAATCATAGCTAGTTGGCTCATGGCATGCACAAAGCCAATGATCCATGATATCAGAACTAGCCAGATGCACTTCTGTCTGTCCATGATGCTGGAGTAATGGAGTGGCTTGCAGATGGCCACATAACGGTCGTAGGCCATTGTCACAAGCAGCACCATCTCACCTCCTCCGAAGAAATGTACAAAGAGGATCTGTCCCATGCAGCCCCCAAAGGAGATGGTCTTATTAGTCTTTAGAAAGTCTGTGGTCAGTTTAGGGGTGGTTACTGAGGAAAGACAGAAGTCAACAAATGAGAGATTGGCTAAGAGGAAGTACATTGGAGAATGGAGATGAGGGTCATTGATGATTAGGAACACAACAAGGAGGTTGCCCCCAGCAGTCATCAGGTAGAGTACAGAAAATGGCAGTAAGAGGAAGGTCTGCAGCTCCCTTGAATCACAAAGTCCACGAAAAATAAACTCAGGCACCACAGAGCAGTTTGCTTCCTCCATGTGGTACAGTGTGCTGTAATGCGATCCAAGGAAAGAAATGAATTAAGAACATCTAGAATGGAAAGAAGAACTTAATGTTCATGCTCCAGAGGGCAGATAAGTATTACTCATGTGCAGAATTGAAATCTGAGCAATGTACTAAGTTCAAAATTGAAAATAAAGTTTTCTTGTATATATAGGTGGGCAAAGCCTTATGACTAAGAAGGGGAGCTGAGTGTAGAAGTCAGGTCAAAAACTCTACCTATCAGAAGTATAGCTCTTATGGGTATGAAACTGAATATATTGATTAAAAATGTTGGTAGTAATGTATTTCATTAACAGTTGTCCAAGGCTTGAATCTACCTCTTCTGCAGGGAGAATGCATAGCCCTAAAACAGAATTTGATGTTCTTTGTCTTTCCGTGCAATAACTAGGACTAGACTACTAATAGATAATAACTATTCCTAGACTATTAACTAGGCCAATAGTCTGATGCTCATAATCTAATTAACTCTTAACTCTTAACATATATTGACTGGTCATTGGTCCTTACTCAGAAGCAGAGATTCTGTTTGAGACCACCTTAAATGACAGACATATGAAAGCGTCTTTTACTCCTCTCTGTCCTTCATGGGAGAAAATATAAATTCTAAGTTCTTTTGTACTTAAGTATTTATGTTATATTAGTTAAATTTACCTCCATGGAAATATATAACATTTTCTATAAGCTAGAAAGCCAATTCCTTTTCCCCTTCTGTCCTTCCCTCTTTCCTAAACTCCTTCTTTCCTTCATTTTTTAAGTTTGTTCCTAGTTAGGCACTCTTCATCTCTCTATCTGTTTTTATCCTATTATTGTTTTCAGTCTAAGAAGCTCTGATTATAAAGGCTAACTATATCTTATTATGTACCAAGTCTGTGTTACACACGTCAAAAATATTTATGTTTTGTTAATTATTCCTTCCACAGGCCTTAAAACAGTTTGCATTTCCACCAGCTACATATGAGTTGCCTATATTATTCTACAGCCTCTCCAACACAATGTGTTGTCAAGGTGATGGTGAAAAATGGCATCTCAATATAGTTTTAATTTGTTTTTATGAGAATAAGCATTTTCTCCCATTTTAGGATTATTTGTCTTTCTTTTTCTTTAAACTGCCTGGTCCCCTGTATTGGTAGTTTTTTATATTGGGTTTCACTCTTTTCCCTCTGTTTTATTTTTCCTCTGAAAACGTAAGACTTCATTTTTTTTAAAGAAAATCAACACATGGATTGTATCCTTATGACTGTCTCACTACTGAGTTCTAATTATTTTATTATTTTGGTAAGAACTTAACATAGAACTAAACAACTATGTATATATATATATATATATATATATATATATACACATGATCTGTTTTACTCATCAGAAATGTTCACATTTTATGTATTGGCAAGCTTCATTTTTACCAAGTTATAAAATAGACAAAAATAGAACTGGAATATACACTGAGGTCTGTCTGACTCCAAAGCTTCCAAGATAATTTCTCTACTAGAAATGGTTCCAGTGGGGGTCTTGATTTTGAAAAGACTAAGCAAAAAAATAAGACTTCTGAGATAAGACATTTTGTTCTATGAAGATGTGAGCAATACAAAAATGTAATGGCTACTATGATTAGGAATGAATTGTAGATGTTTACATTAAAATCAATTCAATTTCATTGTTTGTTTTCATATTCTAGGGTTCTTTGCCCTATTAATTTCTGATTGAAGCTTTCCTCCATTTACTACTTTGATCAATGGTAGAACAAGTAAAATCCAAATGGAATAAAAAAATATCATGATAAGTTGGAAGGGTCTGTGAGAACCCATCTTCTCTAAACTTGGCATCTAGGACTTGCTCAGTTTGTAGCAAGACACCTTTTTTTGTTAGTGTGTAAAACTGCTGTTAGGAATCCAGAAGTCCCAAGATTAGTTGGGAGAGAAAACACATAATGTTTCCTGTAAGCACATTAACTAAATAACAAAGTCAGAACTCTAGGCTCCATAGGTAGGTACAGAAAAAATGCTACAGGGGGAAGAAAGCAAATTAAGTCTTAAAAGAGGAGGCAGACATTAAAAGTGAAAGTTCAAACATCACTTTTCTGAGACATACTTACCCAACACAGATCACCTCTGAAACCAGATTCTTCTGTGCTGACCGACAGGGTTACTCTAGATTCTACTTGAGGTGAAATGAAGTTCAGTTAATTTTCTGTCATGACCAGTGTTGGACAGAATGCGTCCTCCTCAGTATGGCGAGTACATACTGTAAAGAGTGGCCTCTGGCTTGGAAAGTTTTCACGTCTGTGTTTTAAACAGAGGCAAGTTTCTTTATTTGGAAAGACTTTATAACGTTCCTTGGGGATCCTTGGCTTCCAGCTTTCCCTAAGGCAAAGCTGAGCATTGAGGGCATGATGCCATTATATACCCTTTTGAAGTCTTGATTTCAATTACTCTAGTTAAATACAACTAAAAATGTGAGAGAGGGAAGTACACGATGTTTTATTATTCTGTTCATATGTAAAATATTAGAATGGATATGCCATGCACACATAATGGGTTTGAACCTGTGATTTAATTTTGACAAAGCTGTATAATTTTTTACTGATACCTCGCTTTTTGAGAATGAAACATAGTGGTTATGCTATTGGCTTGAAACCAGTTGTAGGATGTTCCCTTATTTCCTTTGTTATATTCAGTTTCCTTGAGCACGTTCTTCAAATGAATGCTATCATGGGGCACACCATGTAGCCATTTGAGATCAGTAGCAATTTTACTATTAATACTTCTCACTTGGATGCAAATGTTTCTTAAATTATTAAGTTGTTAATATTACTGCTGTTAATGTAATAAGTGAACATTTTGATGAGGTGGTGTTTCATGTTGGATATACATCTGGGTAGTGGGGGGGTAATGAGGTAGCCCTGAAAGGCCAAGAAAATGTTGTGGGAAGAAAGCCATGTTCATGCCTACAATTATAACTGTGCAATGGATTTTTTGCTCACATTAAGTGTGCAACATGAAGATAATAATGGGAATCAGGGAACAAGTCCTCCTATGATAACAAAGACTGCTTCCATTGATAAGACATAACGAAAATGTGCATCTATTTAACATGTACCATGAAGAAAGTGTCCAAGAATGAATTTGTTAAAACAATTTCTGTTAGGCCTCTTACTTCAAATAAGAAAATAAAACCTAAAACTCATAGTATGGCTAGTGATCATTTAATATTAGTTCCATGGAGGTTGCTAATCAACTGAATACTTTTACTCCCATAGGAATGGCAATAATGTTGGTAGCTGTATAAAGTATGCTTGTGTGTCAATATCTGCACCTACCATGACTATATGGTGGACTCACACAATAAATCCCAGGAAGCTATGGGACTTTATAGCTCAGTCCATTCCTATATATCCAAAAGGTTCTTTTTTCCTTGAAAAATATGTAACAGTGAGGGAAATTACCCTGAATCCTGGTAGGATAAGAATATAGATGTCAGGGTAATGAAAGTATTAGAGCAAGTGTTGATATAAAATTGGATCTCCTCCGGTGGGCTGAAAGAAAACAGCATTTAGAGTGTGCTCTGTTAATAATAAACTAATTTTGGCTTCTTAAACTGGGAATGATAGTAGTAATAGTACAAGTATAACTAGGACAGGTCAAACACATAATGGTGTTTGATATTGAGCTAAGGCTAGTGGTTCCATTTTAATAATTTAGGAATTAAGTTAATTGTGACTAAAACAGGATACACTTGCTAAATGCTGGAAAACAAGCTTAGGTTAATGGAAGCTCATGCATGGGCTAGACTGCTAGCTAGAGGTGGGCGTGTAGTCCTGCTGTTCCAGCACCAGCAGTTGTTGCATCAACTACTAGTGATGTGAACAAGAGTGGGAATGATGGTGGGAGTAGCCAGAACTTCATTTATTTGAGGGAATGCTATGTTGGGTGCTCCCATCAATAATGGGACTAGGCAGTTTCTGAATCCTCCGGTTATGGTAGGTATAACTAAAACGAAAACTGTTATAAATGCCTGTGTGGTTATGGCTACATTCTGGCTTTTGTCACCTCCTGCTAACTCCCGATTAAGCAAGTATGGCCCAGATTAAATGGCTTTAGGGAATACTTACTATTCCCTCTCAGACACCGAATAGTAGATATAAAGTGTCAATGTTTTTTTGGTTTGTGGAGATTAGTCGGAGGTTTATGAATATAGGTAAAATAGCTGAGCAAGCATTAGCCTGTAAATCTGAAGACATACGTTGTGCTGTCTTTTCCAAGCCGTATAGTGAATAACGTTCCAAACTGAAAATTCAAAGGAGTAGCTTCAATTCTGTGGGGATTTCTCTAGTCTTTTACTCCGAGTGATAGGAGAAGGAGATTTAAACAAGTTGATTAGGGTTTTTGGCTATTAGCTAAAATTCAGTGAGGTGAAAATGCTGAAGTTACAAAAGGTATTCCATTAGAAAGATAGCAGTGTGAGAGGTGAGACACAGGGTTCCTCCTAAAACAGCATATAATATGAAAATATAATTAATACAACTAATCCTGAAAAAGCAACAGGAAAGAGGACTGTGCCAGACTACATACACTTGGAGAAAAGAGCAGACCTCACAGAACAGGGTAACGTACCAAAGCTGTGGCCCGGCAGGACCCAAGCTCTTCCCCCACCCCAGCTCGCGGCAGGAGGACGAGAAACCGAGCAGGGAGGGAGTGGAGGCCTGGGACTGCTGAATACCTAACTCTGGAGATCTGCTCTGGGAGCACAAACCTATAATTCATTGTGCTTGCATGATACTATCATGATTATGGGGTTGGAAAGCTAAGACAGGCAGAATTCCTGGAGAGCCTGAGATTCCAGCCGCTTGTGGAAAGCAGGTATCCGTATCCAGCTGCTCTGGAAAAAAAGAAAGGTGGGCAGTCTGAGAGACTTCCTAACAAGGAAGCCCTTAGCAAGAGGGCTGCTAAATGGGCAAGGATTGCACAGAGCTTACTGCTCAGGAGAAAGGACAGGTAGACAAAATTGTCCGGGTGCACTCTGCCCAGCAGGTTGGGAGCTTTGCCATATAGACTCTCATATTTAAGGAAGGAAAAAAAACCTTCCTTCTTAGACGATCTTTAGGTGCTCCAGCTCCCTGGCTGGCTACACAGCTCCAAGGACCCCCTCCGTGATACGCAGCCTACTGTGCCTGTCTTCCGGCCAGCCCCACCTAGCTCACAAACCGGCAAACCTTACCCTGCCATTAGCCCAGCCAGAGGGAAGATCTGTTTACAGAAACTACAAACGCAAAGCATAGAGGCTTATACCTGTGAGCTCAGGCTACTTGTTCAGGTAGTGGAGACAGGCATAGCAGCTGGATAGCAGGAAACAGCTCTTTCCTCCCCACAGGCACCAACACCACTCCTCTGCCACCCCCGACATTGTTTCAGGGGCTGAGCAGCTCCAGGGTGTAGAGCTTCTGGGAACTAGAAGGCTCCATATACAAATATGAAATGCCAAAGAAATCTGGTTCAGAGTAAAATTATTAATACCACACCTGAGAAAGATTTAAATGACATTGACCTCATGACTACCTGAAAGGGAGTTCAAAATAAAAATCATTAACATGCTCATGGTGGTACAGAAACATATTCAAGAACATAGGAATGAACTCCGGTCGGGGATCCAATTGTTGAAGAGCACAATGGAGGGTATTAAAAGCAGATTGGATATGGTGGAGGAGACGATAAATGAAATAGAAACTAGAGAAGAGGAAACCAAAGAGGCTGAGGCACAGAGAAAAAAAAGAATCTCTAAGAATAAAAGAATATTGAGAGAACTGTGTGACCAATCCAAACAGAACAATATTCGCATTGTAGGGGTACCAGAAGAAGAAGAAGAGAGAAAAAGGGTTAGAAAGTATCTTTGAGGAGGTAATTGCTGAAAACTTCCCCAATCTGGGGAAGGAGATAGTCGCTGAGGCCATGGAGGTGCACAGATCTCCCAACATAAGAGACCCAAGGAAGACAACACCAAGACATATAGTAATTAAAATGGCAAAGATCAAGGATAAGGACAGACTATTAAAAGCATCCAGAGAGAGAAATCAGATCACATACAAAGGAAAACCCATCAGGCTATCATCAGACTTCTCAACAGAAACCTTACAGGCCAGAAGGGAGTGGCATGATGTATTTAATGCAATGATGCAGAGGGGCCTTGAACCAAGAATATGTTATCTGGCAAGATTATCATTTAAATTTGAAGGAGAGATTGAACAATATCCAGATGCGCAAATGCTGAGAGAATTTACCTCCCACAAACCATCTCTACAGTGTATTTTGGAGGGACTGCTATAGATGGAAGTGTTCGTAAGGTTAAATAGCTGTCACCAGTGGTAATAAAACCACAGCAAAGAAAGTAGAACAGGTAATTACTAAGCAAATGCAAAAATTAAAATAACTATCTCCAAAGTTAATCAGGGAATAGACAAAGAGTGCAGAATATGATACCTAATATATAAAAAATGGAGAAGGAAAAAACAGGAGGAAGAAAAAAAAAGAACCTTTAGATTGTAATAGCATAGTAAGTGAGTTGAGTTAGACTCTTAGATAGTAAGGAAGTTAACTTTGAACCTTTGGTAACCACAAATCTAAAGCCTGCAATGGCAATAAGTACATACGTATCGATAATCACCCTAAATGTAAATGGACTGAATGCACCAATCAAAACATAGAGTCACTGAATGGATAAAAAAGCAAGACCTATCTATATGCTGCCTATAAGAGACTCACTTCAAATCCAAAGACATACACACACTAAAAGTTAAGAGATGGAAAAAGATATTTCATGCAACTAATAGGGAGAAAATAGCGGGAGTTGCAGTACTTGCATCAGACAAAATAGACTTCAAAACAAAGAAAGTCACAAGAGACAAAGAAGTACATTACAAAATGATAAAAGGGTCAATCCAACAAGAAGATATAACCATTATAACTATCTATGTGCCCCAAACAGGAGCACCTATATATGTGAAACAAATACTAACACAATTAAAAGGAGAAATAGAATGCAATGCATGCATCCTAGGAGACTTAACACTCCACTCACTCTGAAGGACAGATCAACCAGCAGAAAATAAGTAAGGATACCGAGGCACTGAACAACACAATAGAACAGATGGACCTAACAGACATCTACAGAAGTCTACACCAAAAAGCAGCAGAATACACATTCTTCTCAAGTGCACATGGAACATTTTCAAGAATAGATATATCCTAGGCCAGCAAAAGAGCTTTGGTAAATTCAAAAAGGTTGAAACTGTACCAACTAGTTTCTCAGATGACAAAGGTATTAAACTAGAAATAAAGTATGCAAAGAAAATGAAAAATCCCACAAACACATGGAGACTTCCCAACATACTTCTAAATAACCAATGGATCAATGACCAAATAAAAACAGAGATCAAGCAATATATGGAGACAAATTACAACAATAATTCAACACTGCAATATCTGTGGGACGCAGCAAAGGCCGTGCTAAGAGGCAAATATATTGTAATACAGGCCTACCTCAGGAAAAAACAATCCCAAATGAACAGTCTAATCTTACAATTAATGAAACTAGAAAAGGAAGAGCAAATGAGGCCCAAAGTCAGTTGAAGGAGGGACATAATAAAGATTAAAGCAGAAATAAATAAAATTGAGAAGACTAAAACAATAGAGTCAATGAAAGCAGGAGCTGGTTCTTGGAGAAAATAAACAAAATAGATAAACCCCTAGCAAGACATATCAAGAAAAAAAGAGAGTCTACACACATAAAACAGAATCAGAAATGAGAAAGGAAAAATCACTGTGGACACCACAGAACTACAAAGAATTTTTAGAGAATACTATGAAAAATTATTTGCTAACAAACTGGATAACCTAGAAGAAATGGACAACTTTCTAGAAAAATACAACCTTCCAAGGCTGACCCAGGAAGAAACAGAAAATCTGAACAGACCAATTACCAGCAACAAAATAGAACTGGTAATCAAAAACCTACCTAAGAATAAACTCCTAGACCAGATGGCTTCACTGCTGAATTTTATCAAACATTTAGTGAAGACCTAATACCCATCCTCCTTAAAGTTTTCCAAAGAGTAGAAGAAGAGGGAATACTTCCAAACTCATTCTAGGAAGCCAGTATCACTCTAATACCAAAACCGGGCAAAGACACCACAAAAAAAGAAAATTACAGACCAATATCCCTGATAAACATAGATGCAAAAATACTCAACAAAGTATTAGCAAACCAAATTCAAAAATACATCAAAAAGATCATCCATTATGATCAAGTAGGATTTATTCCAGGGATGCAAGGATGGTACAACATTCAAAAATCCATCAACATCATCCACCACATCAACAAAAAGAAGGACAAAAACCATATGATCACCCCCATACATGCTGAAAAAGCATTTGACAAAATTCAACATCCTTTCATGATAAAAACTAAAAAAAATGGATATAGAGGGCAAGTACGTCAACATAATAAAGGAGGCCATATATGACAAACCCACCACCAACATTATACTTAACAACGAGAAGCTGAAAGCTTTTCCTTTAAGATCGGGAACAAGACAAGGATGCCCACTCTCCCCACTTCTATTCAACATAGTACTGGAGGTCCTAGCTACAGCAATCAGACTACACAAAGAAATAAAAGGCATCCAGATTGGCAAGGAAGAAGTTAAACTGTCCCTGTTCACAGATGACATGATATTGTACATAAAAACCCTAAAGAATCCACTCCAAAACTACTAGACCTAATATCTGAATTCAGCAGAGTTGCAGGATACAAAATTAATACACAGAAATCTGTGGCATTCCTATACACTAACAATGAACTAGCAGAGAGAGAAATCAGGAAAACAATGCCGTTCACAGTTGCATCAAAAAAAAAAAAACCTGGGAATAAACCTAACAAAGGAAGTGAAGACCTATACTCTGAAAACTACAAGAAACTCATGAGAGAAATTAAAGGAGATACCAATAAATGGAAACACATCCCATGCCCATTAATAGGAAGAATTAATATTGTGAAGATGGCCATCCTGCCTAAAGCAATCTACAGAATCAATGCAATTCCAGTCAAAATACCAACAGCATTCTTCAATGAACCAGAACAAATAATTCTAAAATTCATATGGAACCACAAAAGACCCCGAATAGCCAAAGCAATCCTGAGAAGGAAGAATAAAACAGGGGGAATTATCCTCCCAGACTTCAAGCTCTACTACAAAGCCACAGTAATGAAGACAATTTGGTACTGGCACAAGAACAGACCCATAGACCAGTGGAATATAGTAGAGTCCAGACACTAACCTAAACATATACAGTCAGTTAATATATGATAAAGGAGCCATGGATATACAATGGGGAAATGACAGCCTCTTCAACAGCTGGTGTTGGCAAAACTGGACAGCTACATGTAAGAGAATGAAACTGGATTACTGTCTAACCCCATACACAAAAGTAAACTCAAAATGGATCAAAGATCTGAATGTAAGTCATGAAACCATAAAACTGTTAGAAAAAAACATAGGCAAAAACTCTTGGACATAAACATGAGCAACTTCTTCCTGAACACATTTCCTCGAGTAAGGGAAACAAAAGCAAAAATGAACCCATGGGAATACTTCAAATTAAAAAGTTTCTGTATGGCAAAGGACACCATCAACAGAACAAAAAGGCATCCTACAGTATGGGAGAATATATTTGTAAATGACATATCCTACAAGGGGTTAACATTCAAAATATATAAAGAACTTACACACCTCAACACCCCAAAAGCAAATAAGCCAATTAAAAAATGGGCAGAGGATATAAAGAGACAGTGCTCCAAAGAAGAAATTCTTTGGAGACACAGAAAAAGATGCTGCACATCACTAATCATCAGGGAAATGCAAATTAAAGCCACAGTGAGATATCACCTCAACCAGTAAGGATGGCCAGCATTGAATAGACTAAGGACAACAAATGCTGGTGAGGATGTGGAGAAAGGGGACCGTCCTACACTGCTGGTGGGAATGTAAGCTAGTTCAACCATTGTGGAAAGCAATATGGAGGTTCCTCAAAAAACTAAAAATAGAAATACCATTTGACCTGGGAATCCCACTCCGTGGAATTTGCCCAAAGAGTACAATTTCTCAGATTCAAAAAAGACATATGCACTCCTAGTTTATTGCAGCACTTTTTACAATAGCCAAGATATGGAAGCAAGCTAAGTGTCCATCAGTAGATGAGTGGATAAAGAAGAGGTGGTACATATACACAATGGAATACTATTCAGCCATAAGAAAGAAACAAATCCTACCATTTGCAACAACATGGATGGAGCTGGAGGATATTATGCTCAGTGAAATAAGCCAAGAGGAGAAAGACAAGTGCCAAATGATTTCCCTCATTTGTGGAGTATAACAACAAAGCAAAACTGAAGGAACAAAATACAGCAGATTCAGAGACTCCAAGAAGGAACTAGTGGTTACCAAAGGGGAGGGGTGTGGGAGGGCGGGTGGGGAGGGTGGGAGAAGGGGATTGAGGGGTATTTTGTTTAGTACACATGGAGTGGGGGATCACGGGGAAAACAGTGTACACAGAAAAGGCAAATAGTGAATCTGTGGCATCTTACTACACTGATGGACAGTGATTGCATTGGGATATGGGTGGGGACTTGATAATATGGTTAAATGTAGCGACCACATTGTTTTTCATTTCAAACCTTCATAAGAGTATATATCAATAAAACCTTAATAAAAACAAAACATTAAAAATGAAAAGGTATTCCATTAGCTTCAGGCCTAATCTTACTAACATGACACATATTTTCACCTGTACTAATTTTATATCAAATTTCATCATGTATTTATCAAAATGTGTCATTAACCATAGGCTTTACAGAAATCATAGTAGGAGGATGAGGAGGACTTAAATTCAACTCCAAACAGTTATATCCTACTCATTACTTGCTCTCATAAAATGAATATGAATAACAGCATTTTTAGCTTACACTCAAATTTTAATCACACTAAATTTTTAATCTACATTAACACTAACTACATTTATGTCATATACAGCAAAAAAAGCTAGATGTGGCTAATATAAACAGTACTTGTAAGTTTATGTCAATTAATGGATGTAGTATTTGTAGTAAAATTCATACTTAGGCCTAGAGTGAGGGCTGGGATTGGTGCAATAATAAGTATGGGTGTTGGTGATGTTATCTGTCATCTTGGTTCTTTACTAAATACTTTGACACCATCAGCAATAGGTTGTAGTGGGCCTTGGGGGCCAATGATGTTTTGTCTTTTATGAAGCTGTATATAGCCTAATACTTTGCATTCAATTAGTGTAAGGAATGCTACGGCAAGTAGGCTTGGGATAATTAATGGAAGAATATTAATTTTGAACATGGTGTCAGGAAAAGGAATTGAACCTCTGGCAATAAAGGTTTAAGAGTTATGCAGTTGACTAGGTCTGCCACCCTAACAAACCCTGTTCTTGGGCAGGGTTAGGTATAAATTAATTATAGTAAGATTATTTGATCTATTTGTTGGCAGGTACTTTTATAAAGGAGGCCTTATTTCTCTTGTCCTTCTGTACTGGGAAAAATGTAGGATGGATCAAAACGACCTGGATTACTGTGGTCTGAACTCAGATCATGTAGGACTTTAATAGTTGAACAAATGAACCATTCACATTAATAGTGGTTATTCCTTTGGGATACACTGACCCAATATCGTGGTTGTAATCCCTATGGTTGATATGAACTCTAGAATACTATTGAACTGTTATTTGAGGGTAACTTTTTCCTTTGACCAACATTTTAGATCAGTAAGTGATAAAGTATTTTGATTGGTTGGTCTAGATTTTAGTCACTGGGAGGTAATTTTGTTCTCTGAGGTCTCCCCCATCAAAATTATTAGTCCATTTAAAGTTTTGCTATCCCTTCAATTTTTTATTCTCTTTGAACTAACTAATTAAACCTCCGTAGGGTCTTCTCATCTTACTATGTCATTCCCCCTCTTCAGAGGAAGGTCCATTTTACTGATTAAAAGAAGACAGGAAAATCCTCTTGTGGCCCATTCATTCCAGTCTTTATTTAGAGAACACATGGTTATGCTACTTTCTCATGGTCGGGATACCACTGCCTTTAACACATGTCATGGGGCCGCATAGTGGAAATGCTGGTGGCAATGTTAGTGGTAAACAGGCAAGGTTTGTGTTTGCCGAGATCCTTTTACTTTTAAACATCTTTCCTTAAATGCACACCTGTGTTGGGTTAACAATTGATGTAATAAATAATTATTGGGTTGGATTTATTTTGTAACTATGAATGGTTATCTGTTATGACATAAGCTTGTGCAAGGAGAAATAAGTCTCGTTACTCATATTAACCGCATTGCCTCTATTAATTAAAAGATTCATCAAGTATTAGGTTGGGAGTTGGTCTTTCATGTTGGAATTAAATATACTGTTGGGCTTGAATGCTTTTTTAATTGGTGGCTGCCTTTAGGCCAACTATGGTGGTTTTTATACTTACTGTGTAAAGAAAGGTGTATCCTGAATCTAAAAGGCTATTTATTCCTTTTCAGATTAGTATTAAATTTACTTTGAAATTATTATTTTCTTAGGTAAATTTACAGTTGAAGTAAAATTCTGTTCTCGATAACCAGCTATCACCAGGCTTTAAAGACTCTTCACCTCTACCTATAAATGTTCTATTTTGCTACATTGATGAGTTTATTCTTTAAAATTGTTCATAGGTAGCTCTTCTGGTTTCAAGGCAGTTAACTTTAGGACTTTTTGTTAGACTGTTCTAGTTTAATCATTATGAACAAAGTAAAAGTGGTAAATTTCCATTTAGTACTTTTAATATTTCTTTCCTCATTCCTTATGGTACTTTCCCTATAGCATCAATTAAAATTTCTATCTCCTGTACTTTTAATTTTAAATAAATGTTTTCTTTAATTTATTTATAATTGAGTTTGCTAAGTTTGGGCCAGCTTTGATTCAAAGTGGTCATATTAAATGAAATCTCCTAGGTAAAAACTAGGTACTTTATTTAAGCTGCCTTTGATGTGTCCAGGAACACTTTACAGTATGCTTACTTTGTTAAGCCTCCTTTCCTATTAAATATTTAATAATTACTAATAATTTATACATGAGTTTTGATATTTGAGGAGTGTGACTGGTGGTATGTGCATTCTATATGGCCTAATTTAATAAAGCTTTCTAGTCTTAATTTGTTACTAAATCTTTCTTTTTCTTCTTACCACTTTCTTTGAAAATGTTACTAACATCTTATATTGATTTGCAAATAGTATTAATACTTTAAAATTAATTTACATTAATAGCCAGATGATAAATACTGTATAATTAAATTTAAAAAGCACAGCATAAGGTTGGAGAAATAAATCTTTAGGTTCCAAAGTTTATATTTTTATCTTCAAATGTTCAAGACAAAACTCTCCCTAATGACGGGTTAAAGAAATATGGTGATAAAAAAAAAATCCAGGGAAAGAGAACCTGGATATACTTCACATACCAGGGCCTTCCATTCTGTAGCTCCATGAAGACAGGTTTCCCTACCCAGGACAAGCTCTCTGTGAATTCTGGGAGACCGAAGGAAGACAGGGTCAAGAAGTTGGGAAAAAAAGGGTTTATTCTCAGGCTTCAGTCTCTCCTGGCTCTGAGCCCTGGCTGCTCTGCTGTCTCACCCTGCTCACACTGGGCCACCCTACTGCACATGGCACAACTCTGTGGGTGCTTCCATGTGACTGGTGGGTGCCTGACCAATTACATACCAAGAACGGAGGGGAAGAGCGAATGGGTGCTTCCTCTCCACCCCTACTCTGGACCTGCAATCCTGTGACTGACTAGTGGCTCTGCCAAGGTAAACATCCCATAAGTATGCAAACATGCTCTTACTGTATACACAATGGGCATTATTAAGGCCAGGCAGGAATCCTGGTCAGAAAGTTCCATTTTTCCCCACAATTCACATTGTATGACTGATCTTCACAATAACCCATGAAATAGATCTTTTGTTAAAAGATTGCATCTCAGCATATCTTGCAAGAAGTCACAGAACTGGGAAGCAGCATGAGTGGGTGCACACCTTAGGTCCCCTCACTCCTATTTCTATTGGGTCATTCTGATTGTTTTAAGTTCTAAATGCTTAATTCTGTTTCTATGGCAAATAACTGATTTTAGCATTCTGTATGCTTCCCTCCACATTGTTCATTCAAGTTGTTCCTGACATAAAATGTTAGCAAACAATACCATTAACAATGAATATCCTATTTGGAAATTTCTAGTGATTGGCATTATAGATCTCTGTCCAGGACCATGTGTTAATATAGAATTGTGAATCATGAAATGAGAATGGGCCTTTCCAAATCTCAATATAGAGTGAGCTCTAGGACTGTACAGAAGGCATTCCTTTATGTGCAGAATGGTCCCTTGCTCTAGAGAGTCCAGAACTTCTAGAAATTAGCTGAGAAGCAACCTGATGTTTCTGGAAACTTTACAAAACTTTGAGAAAAATCCAAGTTTCTATATTTGGAATGTTGATGCTGAAGTACTATGAAATATTTGGCTCAAATGTGACAGAGGAAGAGAAGCAAGGAAGAATTTGAGATATTATTGTAGAATATAAGATATATCATGTTTGGAAAAACATTATCTGTATTAAGATCTTTCTTTAGGGATAAAACTGATTCCAAAATCTAAGGCATGAATACAGTCAGAATAAAATCAAATACATTACACTTTGGACAAGGGTTTATGGGACAGTGTTAACTTCAGTGTGGAATATATTTACTGTGGAGTGTAGCTTAATGGTTGGGAAATGTTAGAGCTGTGTGTTGTGGTTAGAACAAGGCTTATAGACAGACCATCCATACTGTATTTCATGGAACTGCATGGTTTCTGAATCCCTAAGTTGAGAGCATCATTGGCCTTTTCTCAAATTCAGAGCTGAAAATCAAAGTGAATTTAATTATAATCCTTCTAGAGATGGAAGGAAAGTAAAATGTTAGAATGTCCTTTGGTTCATTTGAATTTTTTGAGGTTGTAAGAAATATTTTGTTTTATTTTCGACTATATCTACAGTTCTTTTATTGGAACTAAGATTTTACTTCTTATTCTTGCAGAAGTTGGCATGCTTTGTGGGTAGCATACGATGGTCTGCTGTGAGAGCTCATCCCACCTGTAGGCTGGTCATGACTTGCAGAACCTTGCCTATGGCTGAATAAATTGCTCACCTTGAACTGATGAAAGAATAGAAACTTTTTATTCCACAGAGTTCTCTGTGTTAAATTATCAGTTTTTGGTCCATTAGAGTAAAAAGTCTAGTTAAAACTTCCCTAAGTAGCAAAGAAAATATTGGGAGACTTTAAGTTTACTTTTATTGGAAATGGTTCTTCATTGTTAGCAGCAGAAAATCTGTCTTACTGCTTATGTCTGCTCTCCCAACATCAGTGTACAATATTTCCTGTAAGAAAGGATGAACATGTCAAACAATTAATATACCCTCTAAAAATGAAGAAATACTCCACAAATACCTTGACCTTCACGTAGAACAATTCTAACTTACAGAATCTATGCAGTTTCCAGGAGGACCACCGTTTGCTTGCACTCCAGTTATATTACCAACGTAAGCTTAGTACCCTTTTTAGTATCACTGCTCATTCTTTTATTGATGCTTCAAAAATCTGCTTTCAGATAAGCTACTTCTAATCTAATTTTGTCTTTGGATCTTCTGAGGGAAACCAGCCTAAGGAACTAAGTAGAGCTTCTAGTCCTACATACACAACCATACAGTGTGGTGTTTACTGACCTTTCCTAAAGTAAGTTTGTAGTTTATTTGCAAACCTTATGGGAAGCAGGAAGGGATTTAATTACATCCTCCTTTATTGTTAAAATGATCATAATTTCATAAATAATCACAAAATATTATATAGTGATAGTGATACTGTCTGCTGAAATAATAAAATAATCCCCTTACATGATCGATTCACATTTCCTATGATAGCCTAGGCAAGGAATTAATGCTTTATAGAAGTAGTAAAAATTTTTTCAGTGAGACAGATGATACATTCAGTTCTATTTTAAATGCCAGGTGCCTAAGTGGAGATGTTTCAAAGACAGATTGATATTTAGAGCTCCAAAGACATCTGCTTAGCAGAATCTGACATGATGTCCACACAACTCAATTCTTTATTTTTCTTTTTTTCTTTGTTCCTTAATGTATTTAAGATGGGATTTAAGATGTGGGCAACAGCAACAGGGGGTAAGGTCATACATAGAGAAACATGCATGGAGTGAAAAAAAGAACCACCACAGTGATGTGAGCTGACAAAGTGACAAATGCCTTGGATAAGTCTCCTGAAGAATGTTTCTAGACAGTGACCAGAATGAAGACATAGGAAAGGATTAGCAGAAAGAAGGTACCCATGCTCATGAAGCCGCTGTTGGCAGCAATGATAAATTCAAACTTGGCTCCATCTGTACATGCAAGTTTTATGATCCTGGGAAAGTCACAGTAAAAATGTCCACTTTATTAGGACCACAAAAGGGCAAGTTTACAACGAAAGCAAATTGAGACATAGCATGGGTCACGCCAATTACCCAGCCAGTGATTACAAATGCAACACATATTTTAGGGCTCATGATGTTCAAGTAGTGAAGAGGCTTATGGATAGCTGTGTACCTGTCAAGTGCCATGGCTGTGAGTAATACCATCTCCACTCCTCCCGTGATGTGGATGAAGCTTATCTGGGTCATACAGCCTTGGAAAGAAATCACCTTGTGTTCATTTAAAAGGTCTGTGATCATCTTGGGGACTGTGGTGGAGGCAACCCCCACATCAATGAACGATAGGTTGGCCAGCAGGAAATACATAGGAGAATGTAAGTGGGAATCAAAAAGTACCAAAAAGAAAATTAAGAGATTTCCCAGGATGATCCCTAAGTAGATCAAGGAGAATGTTAACATGAGAAAGCCGTTAGTTTCCCGAGAACTAGAGAGGCTCAGCAACACAAATTCAGAAACCACCGTATCATTTTGTCCATCCATTGATGGGCAGAAGACCTGATTTTCAAATCATATGAGGATAGAAAATGATGAAAAGTCAGAATTAATGATATGAAAGTCGATTTCCTATTTTTCCTGATAGTATGTTCTATGGGTTTCCATGCAAGAGTTAGAAATAATTTAATTGGAGAAGAAAAATACAAAGTAGATAGGATTATAGTGATCACAGAGTGATTCCATAAAAAGAGGATTGAAATTATGAATGTTTTAGATGGAGGTAAATGGGGTTACTTCACTTCGTATTGCATTATCAGTCAGTTATTGTTTTGCCTCCCAAGGAGTTCTCGACGTTTCCCCTGACCATTGACCTAGATGTTCTCTCACAAAATCATCCCCAACATTTCTGTCACCTTCTCATTAATGCACTCATGCTGACTCGCACATTTTCCTTAGCTGAATTTCTTTTTTTTAATACAGTGGTTCTTTTTTTTCTTTATTTTTTATTTTAAATATAATTTATTTTATTATCATTAATCCACAATTACATGTGCAATATTATGGTTATTAAACTACCCCTTCATCAGGTCCCCCCCACCAATCCCATTACAGTCACTGTCCATCAGCGTAGTGAGATGCTATAGAATCACTACTTGTCTTCTCTGAGTTGTACAGCCCACCCCGTATCCCCCCAACATTACATCTGCTAATCGTAATGTCCTTTTTTCCCTCTTATCCCTCCCTTCCCACCCATTTTCCCCAGTCCCTTTCCCTTTGGTAACTATTAGTCCGTTCTTGGGTCTGTGAGTCTGCTGCTGTTTTGTTCCTTCAGTTTTTTCTTTGTTCTTATATTCCACATATGAGTGAAATCATTTGATACTTGTCTTTTTTGGCTTGGCTTATTTCACTGAGCATAATACCCTCTAGCTCCATCCATGTTGTTGCAAATGGTAGGATTTGTTTTCTTCTTATGGCTGAATAATATTCCATTGTGTATATGTACCACATCTTCTTTATCCATTCATCTACTGATGGACACTTAGGTTGCTTCCATTTCTTGGCTATTGTAAATAGTGCTGCAATAAACATAGGGGTGCATCTGTCTTTTTCAAATTGGGCTGCTGCATTCTTAGGGTAAATTCCTAGGAGTGGAATTCCTGGGTCAAATGGTATTTCTATTTTGAGTTTTTTGAGGAACCTCCATACTGCTTTCCACAATGGTTGAACTAATTTGCAGTCCCACCAGCAGTGTAGGAGGGTTCCCTTTTCTCCACATCCTCGCCAACATTTGTTGTTGTTTGTGTTTTGGATGTTGGCCATCCTCACTGGTGTGAGGTGATATCTCATTGTGGTTTTAATCTGCATTTCTCTGATGATTAGCGATGTGGAGCATCTTTTCATGTGCCTGTTGGCCATCTGAATTTCTTCTTTGGAGAAGTGTCTATTCATGTCCTCTGCCCATTTCTTAATTGGATTATTTGCTTTCTGTTTGTTAAGGTGCATGAGTTCTTTATATATTTTGGATGTCAACCCCTTATCGGATACGTCATTTATGAATATATTCTCCCATACTGTAGGATGTCTTTTTGTTCTACTGATGGTGTCCTTTGCTGTACAGAAGCTTTTCAGCTTGATATAGTCCCACTTGTTCATTTTTGCTTTTGTTTCCCTTGCCCGGGGAGATATGTTCATGAAGAAGTCGCTCATGTTTATGTCCAAGAGATTTTTGCCTATGTTTTTTTCTAAAAGTTTTATGGTTTCATGACTTACGTTCACGTCTTTGATCCACCTTGGGTTTACCTTTGTGCATGGGGATAGACGCTAGTCCAGTTTCATTCTCTTACATGTAGCTGTCCAGTTTTTCCAATACCAGCTGCTGAAGAGGCTGTCATCTCCATATTGCATATCCAAGGCTCCTTTATCAAAATATTAATTGACTGTATATGTTTGGGTTAATGTTTGGATTTTCTATTCTGTTCCACTGGTCTGTGGGTCTGTTTTTGTGCCAATACCAAATTGTCTTGATTACTGTGGCTTTGTAGTAGAGCTTGAAGTCAGGTAGTGTAATTCCCCCTGTTTTATTCCTCCTTCTCAGGATTGTTTTGGCTATTCGGGGTCTTTTGTGGTTCCATATGAATTTTAGAATTATTTGTTCCAGTTCATTGAAGAAAGCTGTTGGTACTTTGATAGGGATTGAGTTGAATCTGTAGATTGCTTTAGGTAGTATAGCCATTTTGACAATATTTATTCTACCTAGCCAAGAGCATGGGATGCATTTCCATTTGTTAGTGTCCTCTTTAATTTCTCTTAGGAGTGTCTTGTAGTTTTCAGAGTGTAGGTCTTTCACTTCCTTCGTTAGGTTTATTCCTAGGTATTTTATTCTTTTTGATGTAATTGTGAATGGAATTGTTTTTCTGATTTCTCTTTCTGTTAGTTCATCATAAGTGTATAGGAAAGCAACAGATTTCTGTGTGTTAATTTTGTATCCTGCAACTTTGCTGAATTCAGATATTAGTTCTAGTAGTTTTGGAATGGAGTCTTTATATGTCCAATATCATGTCATCTGCAAATAGTGACAATTTGACTTCTTCTTTACCAATCTGGATGCCTTGTATTTCTTTGTTTTGTCTGATTGCCGTGGCTGGGACCTCCAGTACTATGTTGAATAACAGTGGAGAGAGTGGGCATCCCTGTCTTGTTCCCGATCTTAGATGAAAAGCTTTCAGTGTCTCACTGTTAAGTATGATGTTAGCTGGGGGTTTGTCATATATGGCCTTTATGATGTTGAGGTACTTGCAGTCTATACCCATTTTGTTGAGAGTTTTAATGAGGAATGGATGCTGAATTTTGTCAAATGGTTTTTCAGCATCTATGGAGATGATCATGTGGTTTTTGTTCTTCTTTTTTTGATGTGGTGGATGATGTTGATGGATTTTCGAATGTTGTACCATCCTTGCATCCCTGGGATGAATCCCACTTGATCATGGTGTATGATCCTCTTGATGTATTTTTGGATTCGGTTTGCTAATATTTTGTAGAGTATTTTTGCATCTACGTTCATCAGGGATATTGGTCTGTAATTTTCTTTTTTGGTGAGGTCTTTGCCCGGTTTTGGTATTAGAGTGAAGCTGGCTTCATAGAATGAGTTTGGAAGTATTCCTTCCTCTTCTATTTTATGAAAAACTTTAAGGAGAATGGGTGTTATTTCTTCTGTATATGTCTGGTAGAATTCAGAGGTGAATCCATCTGGTCCGGGGGTTTTGTTCTTGGGTAGTTTTTTGATTACTGATTCAATTTCATTGCTGGTGATTGGTCTGTTTAGTTTTTCTGTTTCTTGCTTTGTCAGTCTTGGGAGGTTGTATTTTTCTAAGAAATTGTGCATTTCTTCTATGTTTTCCAGCTTGTTAGCATATAGATTCTCATAATATTCTCTTATACTTCTTTGTATTTCTGTGGGATCCGTCGTTATTTTTCCTTTCTCATTTCTGATTCTGTTTATGTGTGTAGATACTCTTTTTCTCTTAATGAGTCTGGCTGGGGGTTTATCTATTTTGTTTATTTTTTCAAAGAAGCAGCTCTTGGTTTCATTGATTTTTTTCTATTGTTTTATTCTTCTCAATTGTATTTATTTCTTCTCTGATCTTTATTATATCCCTCCTTCTGGTGACTTTGGGCCTCATTTGTTCTTCTTTTTCCAATTTCAGTAATTGTGTCTTTAGACTATTCATTTGGAAATGTTCTTCCTTCTTTAAACAGGCCTGGATTGCAATATTCTTTCCTCTTAGAACTGCCTTTGCTGCGTCCCACAGAAGTTGTGGCTTTTTGTTGTTGTTATCATTAGTCTCCATATATTCTTTGATTTCTGTTTTGATTTGGTTGTTAACCTATTGATTGATTAGGAGAATGTTGTTAAGTCTCCATGCATTTGTGCGCCTTTTTGATTTCTTTCTAAAATTTATTTCTAGTTTTATACCTTGGTGATCTGAGAAGTTGGTTGGTAGGATTTCAATATTTTTTAATTTACTGAGGTTCTTTTTGTGGCCTAGTATGTGGTCTATTCTGGAAAATGTTCCATGTGCACTTGAGAAGAATGTGTATCCTGCTGCTTTTGGGTGCAGAGTTCTGTAGATATCTGTTAGGTCCATCTGTTCTAGTGTGTTGTTCAGTGCCTCTGTGTCTTTCCTTATTCTCTGTCTGGTTGACCTGTCCTTTCGAGTGAGTGGTGTGTTGAAGTCTCCTAAGATGAATGCATTGCTGTCTATTTCCTCCTTTAATTCTGTTAGTATTTGTTTTACATATGCTAGTGCTCTTGTGTTGGGTGCATATATATTTATAATGGTTATATCTTCTTGTTGGACTGACCCCTTTATCATTATGTAATGTCCTTCTTTATCTTTTGCTACTTTCTTCGTTTTGAAGTCTATTTTGTCTGATACAAGTACTGCAACACCTTCTTTTTTCTCCTTGTTGTTTGCATGAAATATCTTTTTCCATCCCTTCACTTTTAGTTTGTGTCTGTCTTTGGGTTTAAAGTGAGTCTCTTGAAGGCATCCCATAGATGGGTCTTGTTTTTTTATCCATTCAGTGACTCTATGTCTTTTGACTGGTGCATTCAGTCCATTTACATTTAGGGTGATTATGGATAGGTATGTACTTATTGGCATTGCAAGCTTCAGATTTGTGGTTACCAAAGGTTCAGGGTTAACTTCCCTGCTATCTAAAAGTCTAACAACCAACTTAATATGCTATTATAAACAGAATTTAACGGTTCTTTGTTTGTTTGTTTGTTTCCTCCTTTTTCTTTCTATTCCATTCTTTATATATTAGGTATCATATTCTGTACTGTTTGTCTATCCCTTGATTGGCTTTGGGAATAGTTAATTTAATTTTGCATTTTCTTAGTAATTAGCTGTTCTATTTTCTTTACTGTGGTTTTATTACCTCTGGTGACAGCTATTAATCTGTTGGAACACTCCCATCTACAGCAGTCCCTCCGAAATACACTGTAGAGATGGTTTGTGGGAGGCAAATTCTCTCAGCTTTTGCTTATCTGGGAATTGTTTAATCCCTCCTTCAAATTTAAATGATAATCTTGCCAGATAAAGTAATCTTGGTTCAAGGCCCTTCTGCTTCATTGCATTAAATACATCATGCCACTCCCTTCTGGCCTGTAAGGTTTCTTCTGAGAAGTCTGATGATAGCCTGATGGGTTTTCCTTTGTATGTGATCCTGTTTCTCTCTCTGGCTGCTTTTAATAGTCTGTCCTTATCCTTGATCTTTGCCATTTTAATTACTATATGTCTTGGCTGTTGTCTTTCTTGGGGTCCCTTGTGTTGGGAGATCTGCGCACCTCCATGGCCTGAGAGACTATCTCCTTCCCCAGATTGGGGAAGTTTTCAGCAATCATCTCCTCAAAGATACTTTCTATCCCTTTTTCTCTCTCTTATTCCTCTGGTACCCGTATAATGCGAATATTGTTCTGTTTGGATTGGTCACACAGTTCTCTCAATATTCTTTCATTCTTAGAGATCCTTTTTTCTCTCTCTGCCTCAGCTTCTTTGTATTCCTCTTCTCTAGTTTCTATTTCATTTACTGTCTCCTCCACCGTATCCAATCTGCTTTTAATACCGTCCATTGTGTTCTTCAATGATTGGATCTCTGACCAGAATTCATTCCTGAGTTCTTGAATATCTTTCCGTACCTCCATGAGCATGTTAATGATTTTTATTTTGAACTCTCTTTCAGGGAGAGTCATAAGGTCCATATCATTTAAATATTTCTCAGGAGTTGTGTTCATAATTTTACTCTGGACCAGGTTCCTTTGGCATTTCATACTTTTGTATCGCGCCCTCTAGTGCCCAGAAGCTCTACTCTCTGGAGCTGCTCAGCCCCTGAAGCAATGCAGGGATTGTAGGGGAGTGGTATTGGTGCCTCCGGGGAGGAAAGGGCTGTTTGCTGGTTCCTGGCTGCTATGCCTGTCTCCACTGCCTGAACCAGTGGGCTGAGCACACAGGTATAAGCCTCTATGCTTTGCGTTTTTAGTTGCTATAGACAGATCTTCCCTCTGGCTGGCCTAATACCAGGGAAGGATTTCCCGGTTTGCAAGCCCGGTGGCGCTGGCCAGAAGAAAGGCGCACAAGTCTGCCTGTCACAGAAGGGGTTCTTGGAGCTGTGTAGGCAGCCAGGAAGCTGGAGCACCTGAAGATCGTGAAAGCTCCCAACCTGCTGGGCAGAGTGCACCTGGACAATTTTGTCTGCCTGTCCTTTCTTCTGAGCAGTAAGCCCCGTGCTATCCTTGCCCCTTTAGCAACTCTCTTGCTAAGGGCTTCTTTGTTAGGAAGTCTCTCAGACTGCCCACCTTTCTTTTGTCCCCAAGCAGCTGGGTATGGATCCCTGCTTTCACAAGCAGCTGGATTCTTAGTCTCTCCAGGAATTCTGCCTGTCTTAGCTTTCCAACCCCCTAATTACAAGAGTATCATGCAAGCACCATGAAATGCAGGTTTGTGCTCCCAGAGCAGATCTCCAGAGTTAGGTATTCAGCAGTCCCAGATCTCCACTCCCTCCCTGTTCCATTCCTCTTCCTCCCATTGGTGAGCTGGGGTGGGAGAAGGGCTTGGATCCCACAGAACCGCAGCTTTAGAGCATTATCCTTTCCGTGAGGTCGGCTCTTTTCTCCAGGTGTATGCAGTTTGGTGCAGTCCTCTTTCCCGTTGCTCTTTCAAGAGTAGTTGTATTAGTTATATTTTCATATTATATGTGGTTATAGGAGGAAGTCTCTGTCTCACCTCTCACACCGCCATCTTTAATCCCTTCAATACTGACATTTATAAATGAAACAAATATGCACTGTATGCATTCTACTTGAAAATCTTAAATTTTTCTGAAATATTTGAAACACTGTATGATGAAGGAGATGAAACCTTGCTCATAAAGAAAGACTCAAAGTAATAAAAATATCAATTCGCACTGAACTAATCTGTGCAATAGTTGATGTGCTCATTAAAAGTCCAGAGGAAATATTTTGGAACACTATAAAGTGATCCAGAAATCTACTTGAAAGCACAGGGAAATCTCAAAATGGAAATGAAATGGGAGTTGGAGGAGAAAAGAGAATTATTTTTTGGAAGATAGTGGAATATATCATAAACCTATACTAATGAGACAACTGCTAATTTGACTAACGTTGAATAGATCAGACAACTGCTAATTTGACTAACATTGAATAGATCAGTGTAACAAAACATTTAATAATTAGATATATATTAGGGAATTTACTACATGATAAAAAATATAGGGGAATGACGAGCTGCTCAATAAGTTCAGAGTATTTAATAATTGGTAAACATGTAGCTCAACATTGGAAATATAAACTTACCACACATTTTACAACAAAGGATGTTCTGGATGATTAGAAGGTTTAAATATAAAAATAAAATTAGGAAATTTTAGTATAAAATGTATGAGCTGATTTTTAAAATGTGAGGTTGAGGTCTTTCTGTGTTTATCCCAAATTCAGAAAGTGGATTCCATTTTGCATTTTTTTTCAACAGAATGAATAGCCTGTTGTTGCTGTGAGATTGGAAAGCAGTTCTTCTCATGGTCAGCTGAAGGTAATGTGAAGGGACATAATTATTCCAGAAGACAATTAAGTCATAGAGGTAAAATTATTTTAACTGCCACACAATCCTGCTGGAATTTTTATTTTAAAGTCAATAGATAAATAGATAAATGATCACACTGCATGTGTAATGTTCTTTACTTATCAGCATTTTCAATAATATATATATATTGGGCACATATTAATTGTTTAAGGGACTGATTAAGCAGATACATTCATACAAAGTAGGTTTAAAAGTGATTATTAAATCTACATTAACTAGCATGGAAAGGTAACAACTCAAGGAAAATTTATGGAGAAAAAAATCTTTATTTTGTGGGGGAAAATGGCGTTTTTGGAGAAGAAAATAGTGTTGGATTTTTAAATATATTTTGATAGTGAAATAAACACACACAATATATTTGGGAATATATTTAAAGTTTGCAGATATGAACAGGTCTGTTTCCAGTTTAGTTTATGGGTTAAAATGTAGCCAAATTGGGGTATACATAGTGGATTTTCTGATTATATCAGAGATCTAAAAATTATCCCTTGAAGCCTTATGCTGATTTATCAGTCTCTTTATGACATTCTTAATCTCTTTGTTTCTCAGCGTATAAATGGCTGGATTCAGGAGAGGTGTGATTACTGTGTAAAACACAGCGAGAAACTTGTCCACCCAAGAGATGCTAGGTGGCCACAGATAGATGAAGATACAGGGTCCAAAGAACAGCACTACCACTGTGATGTGGGAAGAACAGGTGGAGAGTGCCTTTGATGCCCCATCCTTAGAGTGAAGGCGGACAGTTACCAGGATATAGGTGTAGGAGGTCAACAAAAGAATGAAGCAGGTTGTTGCCAAGACTCCACTGTCAGCATTTATCAGTATTCCCAGAGTATGTGTATCTGTACAGGCTAGTTTAATCACCAAAGGAATATCGCAGAAAAAGCTGTCCACTATTCTGGGTCCACAGAAGGGCAGGTCTAAAATCATAGCTAGTTGGCTCATGGCATGCACAAAGCCAATGATCCATGATATCAGAACTAGCCAGATGCACTTCTGTCTGTCCATGATGCTGGAGTAATGGAGTGGCTTGCAGATGGCCACATAACGGTCGTAGGCCATTGTCACAAGCAGCACCATCTCACCTCCTCCGAAGAAATGTACAAAGAGGATCTGTCCCATGCAGCCCCCAAAGGAGATGGTCTTATTAGTCTTTAGAAAGTCTGTGGTCAGTTTAGGGGTGGTTACTGAGGAAAGACAGAAGTCAACAAATGAGAGATTGGCTAAGAGGAAGTACATTGGAGAATGGAGATGAGGGTCATTGATGATTAGGAACACAACAAGGAGGTTGCCCCCAGCAGTCATCAGGTAGAGTACAGAAAATGGCAGTAAGAGGAAGGTCTGCAGCTCCCTTGAATCACAAAGTCCACGAAAAATAAACTCAGGCACCACAGAGCAGTTTGCTTCCTCCATGTGGTACAGTGTGCTGTAATGCGATCCAAGGAAAGAAATGAATTAAGAACATCTAGAATGGAAAGAAGAACTTAATGTTCATGCTCCAGAGGGCAGATAAGTATTACTCATGTGCAGAATTGAAATCTGAGCAATGTACTAAGTTCAAAATTGAAAATAAAGTTTTCTTGTATTTATAGGTGGGCAAAGCCTTATGACTAAGAAGGGGAGCTGAGTGTAGAAGTCAGGTCAAAAACTTTACCTATGAGAAGTATAGCTCTTATGGGTATGAAACTGAATATATTGATTAAAAATGTTGGTAGTAATGTATTTCATTAACAGTTGTCCAAGGCTTGAATTTACGTCTTCTGCAGGGAGAATGTATAGCTCTAAAATATATTTGGAAGTTCTTTGCTTTACCATGCTCTTACTAGGGCAATAATCTAATGCTACCATTTCTAGTACAAAACATGCTTCTAAGAAATGAATCTATTCCTAAGTGGGTATGTATGGGCAGACTGAACTGAAACCAAAAATTTCTTATATAAACTCTAGGAAAAGCTGTTCATCAAATGACTTGACAAAAGACGTTTATGTTCCAGAAGAGACCCCAGATGCTGACTACACATTTCTAATATTAGGTATTTCCCTGCATTATGAATTTTCCCAATGTGAGGGTATTTCCACAAAATCATATATTCCTTAGCCTGAATAATGACACTTATTAGCATACTTTGACTGGTCCTTGGTCCTCATTGAGAGAGAACTCTTTTGAGACTAGCTTAAATGACTGACATATGAAAGCTGCTTTTACTCCTCACTGTCCTTCATGGGAGAAAATAGAAATTCTAAGTTCATTTGTACTTAAGTATGTACACTTACATTTGCCTCCATTGAAATACATATTTTTTCTATAAGCCAGAAAGTCAAGTCTTTCTTCCCTTCCTTCTTTCCCTCTTTCCTACCTTCCTTCCTTTCTTCCTTTTTACAAATCTTTCATCTTTAGACTCTTTTCATCTATCTCTCTATAATCCTATTACTTTTTCAGACTATAAAGTTATGATTATAAAGTTGACTAACTAGATCTTACTATGTGCCAAGTGTATGTTACACACTTCAAAAATATTTATATATTTTATTAGTTATTCCTGCCATAAGGCTTAATGCATTTGGCATTTCCATCAGCAACATATGAATTGCCTATTATTCTACAGCCTCTCCAACACAGTGTGTTGTTAGGATGATGAAAAATGGCATCTGAATGTAGTTTTAATTTCTTATTGTGAGAATAAGCATTTTCTCCTATTTTTAGAATCATTTGTCTTTTTCTTTGAACTGCCTGGTCCTCATGTTTGGTACTTTTTTTTTCTGTTGAGTTTTACTCTTCTTCTTTCTGTTTTATTTTTCTTCATAAAAAGAAGGATCTTATTTTTTTAAAGGTAGTCAAGTTATGGATTGTGTCCTTGTCACTATTGTTTCACTACTGAATTCTAATTATTTTATTTTAATATTTTGATAAGAACTTATCATAGAACTAATAAACTATGTATACACACACACACATACATTATCTATTTTAATAACCAGAAAATTTTGCATTTTTTAGATGGAAATGCTTGATTTTTACCAAGTAATAAAATAGACAAAAATAGAACTGGAATATACACTGAGGTCTGTCTGACTCCAAAGTTTCCAAGGTAATTTTTCTACTAGAAGTGGTTCCAGTGGGGATCTTGATTTTGAAAAGACTAAGAAAAAATATTAGACTTCTAGATGAGACATTTTGTTCTATGAAGATGTGAGCAAGACACAATATAATGGCTCCTATGATTGGGAATGAATTGTAGATGTTTACATTAAAATCAATTCAATTTCATTGTTTGTTTTCATATTCTAGGGTTCTTTGCCCTATTAATTTTTGACTGAAGCTTTCTTCCATTTACTACTTTGATCAATGTTAGAACAAGTAAAATCCAAATGGAATTAAAAAATATCAGGATAAGTTGGAGGGTCTGTGAGAACCCATCTTCTCTAAACTTGGCATCTAGGACTTGCTCAGTTTGTAGCAAGACACCTTTTTCTGTTAGTGTGTAAAACTGCTGTTAGGAATACAGAAGTCCCAAGATTAGTTGGGAGAGAAAACACATAATGTTTCCTGTAAGCACATTAACTAAATAACAAAGTCAGAACTCTAGGCTCCATAGGTAGGTACAGAAAAAATGCTACAGGGGGAAGAAAGCAAATTTAGTCTTAAAAGAGGGGGAAGGCATTAAAAGTGAAAGTTCAAACATCACTTTTCTGAGACATACTTACCCAACACAGATCACCTCTGAAACCAGATTCTTCTGTGCTGACCGACAGGGTTACTCTAGATTCTACTTGAGGTGAAATGAAGTTCAGTTAATTATCTGTCATGATCAGTGTTGGACGGAATACGTCCTCCTCAGTATGGCGAGTACATACTTTAAAGAGTGGCCTCTGGCTTGGAAAGTTTTCACGTCTGTGTTTTAAACAGAGGCAAGTTTCTTTATTTGGAAAGACTTTATCACGCTCCTTGGGGATCCTTAGCTTCCAGGTTTCCCTGAGGCAAAGTTGAGCATTGAAGACATGATGCAATGATGTACCCTTTTCAAGGCCTGATTCCAGTTATTCTTTTTAAATACAAATAAAAATGTGAGAGAGGGAGGTACACAATGTTTTATTATTCTGTTTATATGGAAAACATTAGAATGTATATGCCACGGAGATATAAAGGGTTTCAAACTATGATTTAACCTTTGGCCAAACTGTGTAATTTTTACTGATACCTTTCTTATTGAGAATGAAACATGGTGCTTATGCTATTGGCTTGAAACCATTTGGAGGAGGTTCCATTACTTCCTTTCTTATATTCAGTTTGATTGAGTAGGTTCCTCAAATGTATGCTATGATGGGAGGCATCCTTGTTGTAGCCATTTGAGATTAGTAGCAATTTTACTGTTGATACTTCTCACTTGGATGCAAAGGTTTCTTAAATTATTAAAATTGTTAGTATTACTGCTGTTAATGTAATAAGTGAACCTTTTGACGAGGTGGTGTTTCGTGTTGGATATGCATCTTCATAGTGGTAGTAATGAGGTAGCCCTGAAGGGCCAAGAAAGTGTCGTGGGAAGAAAGCCATGTTCATGCCTACGATTATAACTGTGCAATGTATTTTTCTCACGTTCAGTTAAGTGTGTAACCTGAAAATAATAATAGGAATCAGGAAACAAGTCCTCTTATAATGACAAATACTGCCTCCATTGATAAGACATAATAAAATTATGCAACTATATAATATGCATAATGATGAACAATGTCCAAGTATGAACTAAAACAATTCTTGTTAGGCATCTTACTTCAAATAAGAAAATAAAACTTAAGTCTCATAGTATGGCTAGTGATCATTTAATATTAATTCCGTGGAGGTTGCTAGTCAACTGAATACTTTTACTCCTATAGGAATGGCAAGAATGATGGTAGCTGTATAAAGCATGCTTGTGTGTCAGTATCTACATCTACCATGACTCTTAGGGGGACAGTAAATCCCAGGAAGCTATGGTACTTTATAGCTCAGTCCATTCCTATATATCCAAAAGGTTCTTTTCTCCTTGAAAAAAATGTAACAGTGAGGGAAATTACCCTGAATCTTGGTAAGATAAGAATATAGACTTCAGGGTAATGAAAGGATCAGAGCAAGTCTTGATATAAAATTGGATCTCCTCTGGTGGGCTGAAAGAAAACAGCATTTAGAGTGTGCTCTGTTAGTAATAAACTAATTTTGGCTGCTTAAACTGAGAATGATAGTAGTAATAGTACAAGTATAACTAGGACAGGTCAAACACATAATGGTGTTTGATACTGAGCTAAGGCTAGTGGTTCCATTTTAATAATTTTAGTAATTAAGTTAATTGTGACTAAAACTGAGGATACACTTGCTAAATGCTGGAAAACAAGCTTAGGTTAATGGAAGCTCATGCATGGGCTAGACTGCTAGCTAGAGGTGGGCGTGTAGTCCTGCTGTTCCAGCACCAGCAGTTGTTGCATCAACTACTAGTGATGTGAACAAGAGTGGGAATGATGGTGGGAGTAGCCAGAACTTCATTTATTTGAGGGAATGCTATGTTGGGTGCTCCCATCAATAATGGGACTAGGCAGTTTCTGAATCCTCCGGTTATGGTAGGTATAACTAAAACAAAAACTGTTATAAATGCCTGTGTGGTTATGGCTACATTCTGGCTTTTGTCACCTCCTGCTAACTCCCGATTAAGCAAGTATGGCCCAGATTAAATGGCTTTAGGGAATACTTACTATTCCCTCTCAGACACCGAATAGTAGATATAAAGTGTCAATGTTTTTTTGGTTTGTGGAGATTAGTCGGAGGTTTATGAATATAGGTAAAATAGCTGAGCAAGCATTAGCCTGTAAATCTGAAGACATACGTTGAGCTGTCTTTTCCAAGCCCTATAGTGAATAACGTTCCAAACTGAAAATTCAAAGGAGCAGCTTCAATTCTGTGGGGATTTCTCTAGTGTTTTACTCTGAGTGATAGGAGAAGGAGATTTAAACAAGTTGATTAGGGTATTTGGCTGCTAGCTAAAATTCAGTGGGGTGAAAATGCTGAAGTTACAAAAAGTATTCCATTAGCTTCAGGCCTAATCTTACTAACATGACATATATTTTCTCCTGTACTAATTTTATATCAAATTTCATCATGTATTTATCAAAATGTGTCATTAACCATAGGCTTTATAGCAATCATAGTAGGAGGATGAGGAGGACTTAAATTCAACTCAGAGCAATTATATCCTACTCAGTTGCTCTCGTAAAATGAATATGAATAACAGCACGTTTAACTTACACTCCAAGTTTAATCATGCTAAATTTTTAATCTACATTAAAATAACACTACATTTATATCACATATAACAAAAAAAGCTAGATTTGGCTAATATAAACAGTACAGCTAAGTTTATGTTAATTAATGGATGTGGTATTGGTAGTAAAATTCATACTTAGGCCTAGAGTGAGGGCTGGGATTGGTGCAATAATAAGTATGGGTGTTGGTGATGTTATCTGTCATCTCGGTTCTTTATTAAATACTTTGACAACATCAGCAATAGGTTGTAGTGGGCCTTGGGGGCCAATGATGTTTTGTCTTTTATGAAGCTGTATATAGCCTAATACTTTTCATTCAATTAGTGTGAGGAATGCTACGGCAAGTAGGCTTGGGATAATTAATGGAAGAATATTAATTTTGAACATGGTGTCAGGAAAAGGAATTGAACCTCTGGCAATAAAGGTTTAAGAGTTATGCAGTTATTGGGTCTGCCACCCTAAGAAACCCTGTTCTTGGGCAGGGTTGGGTATATAAAATTTAAAGTATGATTATATTATCTATTCATTTGAAGACACTTTTATAAAGGAGGACTTATTTCTCTTGTGCTTTTGTACTGGGAGAAAAGTAGGATAGATAGAAACTGACCTAGATTACTCTGGTCTGAACTTATATCGTATAGGACTTAAATAGTTGAATAAGTGAACCATTAATATTAATAGTGCTTATACCACTGGGATGTCCTGACCTAATATTGTGGTTGTAATTCCTATTATTGGTATGGACTCTAGAATAGGATTGCACTGTTATCTCTAAGGTAACTGTTCCCTTGACCAATATTTTGGATCAATAAGTGATAAAGTATTTTGATTGGTGGTCTAGGTTTTAGTCACTGGGAGGTAATTTTGTTCTCCAATATCTCCCCAGCCAAAATTGCTAGTTCACTTAAAGTTTTGCTATCCCCTAAATTAAATTTTTTATTCTTTTTGAACTAACTAATTAAAGCTCCATATGGTCTTCTCATCTTTTACTATGTCATTTCCCCTCTTCAGAGGAAGTTCCATTTCACTGATGAAAAATAAGACATGGAAAACTCTCATGTGGCCATTAATGCAAGTCCTTCTTTAGAGAGCACATGGTTATGCTACCTTCTCATGGTCAGGATACCACTGTCATTAACAGATGTCACCGGGCAGCACAGTGGAAATGCTAGTCGTAAACATGCAAAGTTTGTGTTTGCCGAGTTCCTTTTCCATTTAAACATCTTTGGTTAAATGCACACCTATGTTGCGTTAACAACTTACAATGGACTTTTCAAATCTCAATATCTAGTGAGCTCTAGGCCTGTGTTAAAGGCATTTCTTTTGGTGCAGGGTGATCCTTTGCTCTAGAGAGTCCAAAACTTCTAGAAATTAGCTGAGAAGCAACCTGATGTTTCTGGAAGCTTTACAAAACTTCCAGAAAAATCCAAGTTTCTATATTTGGAAAGTTGATATTGAAGTACTGTAAAATATTTGGTTGAAATGTGAGGGAGGAGGAGGAGTAAGGAAGAAGTTAAGAGATTATTACAGAATATAAGATATATCACATTTGGAAAAACATTGTCTTTTTCAGATTCTTCTTCAGGGATAAAACTGGTTCCAGAATCTAACTAAGGCATGAATACAGTCAGAACAAAATCAAACAATACACTTTAGACTAAGACTTATGGGATAGTGTTGACTTCAGTGTGGAAATATATTTACTGTGGAGAGTAGCTTAATGGTTGGGGAATGTTAGAGCTGTGTGTTGTGGGTAGAGCAAGGCTTATAGACAGACCATCCATACTGTATTCCATGAGACCACGTGGTTTCTGAATCCCTAAGTTGAGAGCATCATCTGCTACGGTGCCTTTTCTCAAATTCAGAGGCAAATATCAAATTGAATTTAGTTAAAACAGTCTTAGAGATGGAAAGAAAGTAAAATCTTAGAATGTCCTTTGGTTCCTTTGAATTTTTTAAAGTGAGAAAAAATTTGTTTTATTTTGGTCTATAGCTACTATTTTTGTATTGGAACTGAGATTTTACTTCTCATTCTTGCAGAAGTCAGCATGCTTTGTGGGTAGCATATGATGGTTTGCTGTGAGAGCTGATCCCACCTGTAGGCTGGTCATGACTTGCAGAACTTTGCATGTGGCTGAATAGCTCAACTTGAACTGCTGAAAAAACAAACATTTTATTCCGCAGAGTTCTTTATTTTTAATTACCTCTTTTCCATCCATTAGAGTAAAAAGTTTAGTTAACACTTCTCTTAGTAACAAAGCAATATTGGGAGATGGCTTTTAAGTTTACTTTTATTGGAAATGGTCCTTCATTGTTAGTAGCAGAAAGTGTATATCACTGCTTAGGTCTGCTCTCCGAAAAACAGTGTGCAATATTTTCTGTAAGAAAGGTTGAACATGCCAAAGAATTCATATACCCTCTAAAAATGAAGAATACTTCAAAAACCTTGCCCTTCATTTACGATAATTGTGTATCACAGAATCTATGCAGTTTCTGGGAGGACCACAGTTTGCTTGCACTGCAGCTATATTACCAACGTAAGCTTAGTATCCTTCTCATTCCTTTATTGATGCTTCCAAAATCTGCTTTCAGATAAGCTGCTTGCAATCTAATTTTGTTTTTGGATCTTCTGAGGGTAACCAACCTAAGGAACTAAGTAGAGCTTCTAGTCCTATGTATATAACCATTCAGTGTGGTGTTTCCTGACCTTCCCAAAAGTAAGTCTGTAGTTTAGTTGCAAACCTTTTGGGAAGCAGAAGGATTTTAATTACATCCTTCTTTATTGTTAAAATGATCATAATTTCATAAATAATCACAAAATACTATGTAGTGATAGTGATACTGTCTGCTGAAATAATAAAATAATCTCCTTACATGATCAATTCACATTTCCTATGATAGCCAAGGTAAGGAATTAATGCTTTATAGAAGTAGTAAAATTTTTTTCAGTGAGACAGATGATACATCCAGTTCTATTTTAAATGCCAGGTGCCTAAGTGGAGATGTTTCAAAGACAGATTGATATTTAGAGCTCCAAAGACATCTGCTTAGCAGAATCTGACATGATGTTCCCACTTACTCACTCTTTTTATGGCTACCTTTATTTCTTTGTTCCTTAATGTATATATGATGGAGTTTAAAACAGGGGTGATAGCAAAGTCAGCAATAAACAGGTATTTATCAATTGATGATGTAGGGAAAGGCCATACATAGAGAAACATGCATGGAGTGAAAAAAAGAACCACCACAGTGATGTGAGCTGACAAAGTGACAAATGCCTTGGATAAGTCTCCTGAAGAACGTTTCCAGACAGTGACCAAAATGAAGACATAGGAAAGGATTAGCAGAAAGAAGGTACCCATGCTCATGAAGCTGCTGTTGGCAGCAATGATAAATTCAAACTTGGCTCCATCTGTGCATGCAAGTTTTATGATCCTGGGAAAGTCACAATAAAAACTGTCCACTTTATTAGGACCACAAAAGGGCAAGTTTACAACGAAAGCAAACTGAGACATAGCATGGGTCACGCCAATTACCCAGCCAGTGATTACAAATGCAACACATATTTTAGGGCTCATGATGTTCAAGCAGTGAAGAGGCTTACGGATAGCTGTGTACCTGTCAAATGCCATGGCTGTGAGTAATACCATCTCCACTCCTCCCATGATGTGGATGAAGCTTATCTGGGTCATACAGCCTTGGAAAGAAATCACCTTGTGTTCATTTAAAAGGTCTGTGATCATCTTGGGGACTGTGGTGGAGGCAGCCCCCACATCAATGAACGATAGGTTGGCCAGCAGGAAATACATAGGAGAATGTAAGTGGGAATCAAAAAGTACCAAAAAGAAAATTAAGAGATTTCCCAGGATGATCCCTAAGTAGATCAAGGAGAATGTTAACATGAGAAAGACGTTAGTTTCCCGAGAACTAGAGAGGCTCAGCAACACAAATTCAGAAACCACCGTATCATTTTGTCCATCCATTGACTTGGGCAAAAGAGTTGATTTTCAAATTGCCTGAGGATAGAAAATGATGAAAAGTCAGAATCAGTGGTTAAAAGTAGATTTACTACTTATCTGATAGTTTGTTCTTTGTGGAACATATTGTGGAGTTAGAGTTCATTTAATTTGATGATTAATAAAAATAATATGGAAACATGGTGATCAGGAGAATGATTACATAAAGAGGAAAAAGTATATATTTTAGATGGAAGTAAATGTGGTTACAGCCCTTCTTTTTCCATTTGCAGATCTTTTGTTTCATTTTGTTTTGCCTCTGAAGGATTTCTAGACATTTTCCTTGATCACTTAACTAAGTGTTCTCCTATGTGAATAATGTCAGCTGATTCTATCACCTTTAAATTAATATTCTTACAAACTCTTCTTAGCCAAATTTCTTATTTCATTGGTCACATAGAGATCTTTAGGCTAAAATTTTTCAATGCATTTCATGTTGCTTCATCTTGTATGTGTGCTTGTGTTTTTGTTTTTGTATATTTTACTATGGAAGTCAGGTGCTTGGATTGTGACTACTCATCTTTGATTCATAATACATTCATGGTCCATGCATCGACCTCTTTATTCAATAAAAATATTGAATACAAGGACCGAATACCTGTTAGTAAGAAAGTGTTAAGTAAAGATGATATTTATTGATACATCCTTTATGTAAAACTTTGTACTAAGCACATTATCTCTTTTAAACCTCACAGAATTCCATAAAGGTATGCTGGTTTTAGACTTATTTTACTAGGGAAGAAACTGCGTCCTAGAGGGATCAAGTGTCAGAGCCAGGACCTTCATTCTGAGCTGTAGGACACCATAATCCGTGTTCCTAATCATGATACTGTCTTCTTCAGGGCTGGCACCTTTGAATATACCCTGGATCTCCTTAAGGATGCATCAGTTAAACTTTCTTCAACTTTTTCTCTCTGTTTACCTGTTAACATAGATTAAAAAAAAAAGAAATCTCTGAATCTTGTGTCCCTTTCTAATTTTCCTTCTTTCCCTAATTCTTCATTAGCAATCCTCACTCCATCAATAATCTCAAACAATTCAGTTTCCAAGATTCTTTGTTCATACCAAGAAACCCTGATTCTGAATACATCATACAATAATCAATTTTCAGTCATCCTTTTCATTGATCTCCCTGCAGGATTCTATACTGTTTATCATGCCCTTGTTTCTGTTACTCCAAGTGTCCTTGGTTTCTTGGCTTTTATAAAACCAAGCCAATCGTCTTTATACTTTTTGCCAATAGAAATTCCACTTGTTTAAATAGTGGACTGAAGTATTCAAATTTTAGAAGAGATTAGCCCCATCTCAAGCCAAGAGTGTGATACATGATTCTTCTAGACCAGTTACTATAATCCCATTTTCCTTGGCCATGAATGAGTCTAAGAGCGGGCATGGGACCTACAACTGTTCAATGAGATTTAAGCCAATGGTGTGTCTGGAGGGCTTTCCTTCCAAATAAAAAGACAAAGCCTCATATAGAATAGGTTCTTCTTATGGTCCATTTCTCCCCCAACCCTGTATTTAATGCTAATAAATGCCTAATGGTTCAACAACCATGAAGTTCTAAAGTCCATATAATACAAATAATACAGTGAAAACTTAGAGAGGACCTAGCAACCAAAGGGTGTGTTGAATTACTTAACCCAAACTAACAATAGTCTCTCTTCAGATTTATTCTTATGAGAAAAATTAACTGTAATTGTTTGATCCCCTATAAACCAGGTTTTCTGTTAATCAGCTGAATGTAATCAGACAATTTCTGACAGCCTTTCCCCTAATTGTTCTCCTACCTTTCTGACTTCTCTATACCTTTCACTACCACAATAATTTTTCCTTGCTTACCCTTAATTTCTGGTGACTCAGAGTCTTAAGTATTTTTATAAGCATTTTGGAAACATCTCTTGTAGGCATTCACTCAATAGTTTTATATGCCAGTTTATCTTAGTTTAATGACTGAAAGACTTACAAATTCAAATCTTGTGTCACCCACCTCCACTTGTATCTTTTCAAAACCGTTCAAAAGATTCTCATTGCCCAGAAAATAATTTTTTCAGTGTTTTTATTCAATGTCAGTTACTCATTTTAACTAGTACCTACATGTTAAATTCTGAATCTGTAGCTTTGTCCCTAGACTCCAGAGTAATATATCCAGAGCTGTATGTTAACATACAAATGGAAGCCCCACCCCACCTCCAGTTAACATGTCAAAACTGAATTCATATTTTAATTTATTCCAATACTTTAATAAATATCATTACCATTCTCCCAGGTAATAAATATAGACACCTGTGTGGCATTCTTCTTTGTCCTTTAATTTCCATCTCCAGTGGCCCAATTTTTATTTTCAAATATTCCTCAATTCAGTTCCTTCATTTCCATTGTCATTTTGTCTTTTACTGTAGTCTACATATTTTCCCATCTTGACAGTTGAAAATGCTGACTGATCTCTCTGCTCCATTCTATATTCTGTTTCCAGATATGTCTTTCTAGAGATCAAATATGATCACGTGGCTTTCCTACTTAAAGCCTTTGATGAGTCTGTCAAGGGAAAATCCTTGATGTCTATATCACATAAGACCCTGAGAAGAGATGAGCAATATTTGATGTTAGAGGGCATTTCCATAAAACTTTCAGGGAATGAATGTACTAAACAGACTGGATAAATTTCAAAATTGATTTCTAATAAAAACTCTCGGTAAAAGAGGAAAGAGTAATAAATGTTTTAATATGATTAATATAATTTTTAAACCAATAGTCAAAATCTGATTATAGATAAAATATTAAAATCAAGAACTTAAAGAAGGAAGCCTGTGGTACTATGGTTCAGTCATGTGGTATAGATAAGATTAAATCAAGTAATACTCTTAAAAGGAAGGTATCAATATTACAATCAGTCACAAATCATACAATTGTCCATATCAAAAACTGAAGTAAATAGAAAGTCTTAGATCTACCAAGATCATTTTAATAAATATAATATAGTTAATAATAACCTATTAAAATTTGATAAAAAATTCTCTTATGAATGAAGTAAATGAGCAATGTATGCATTCTATTGAAAAACAAAATTTTCTGAAATGGGAGATGAATCCATGCTATCAGAGAAAAGAACACTTAAAGTTATAAAAATACTGATTCTCGTCGAACTATTCTGAGAAGTAACTGCAGTGTTCATTAAAAGTCCAGTGGAAATCTTTTGGAACATTTACAAAGTGATCCAAAAGTTCATTTCAAAGCCCAGGAAAATTTTGAAAGGGAAATGAAACGGTTATTGGGGAGAAAAGACAACACTGTGTATTGAAGATACTAAAATATATCATAAACTTATACTAATTAAATAATTGGTTTGAGTAATGTTGAACAGATAAATGTAACACAGGCACACTTAAAATCAGATACAAATTAGGGAATTTAGTATATGATTTGAAGGCATCAACAATTATATAGGCTAGTGAAAGGTTAGTCAATAAATTCAGACTGTTCAATAGTTGTTAAACATGTAGTTCAACATTGGAAACAAATTTGTATCTTAACCATATATCTTACAGCAAAATAAGTTCTGGATGATTTGAGGGCCTAAATTAAAATGTAAAATTGTAAAATTTCAATTAAATGTATGTGAATTAATTTGTAAAACTTAAGCTTGAAGAGGTCTTTACTCCAAGTTCCGAAAGTAGATTCCATTTTCTTATTCTCCTTGAGTGAATAGACCTGTTGTTGGCATGAGACTGGGAAGCAGTGCTTCTCATTCTCAGCTGATGGGAATGTGAAGTAGTACAATCACTCCATAGGGCAATTAAGTAATAAAAGCAAAAAATATTTTAACTGTGACTCAGTCATCCTAGGTCTTGGAATTAATTGAATAAAAATACACAAATAGACAGGAGTTATAATGTAATTTTCTTATCAGTGTCTTTTCTTATGAACTGTTTGAGAATAAGAGACTAAGTGGATAAATTCATACAAGTTTTAAAAAGATTATTATGTCTATATTAGCTAGCATGTAAAGATATCAGTAAATCAATGAAGTACATAGAGAACATGTCTCTTTATTTTTTGGGGTGGTGCAAATTGTATTTGCTTGAATAAGTGTTTAGAATTTGCCCTAAATTTCTACAGATAGTGGGATTTGCAATAATTTTATGCTAGTTTCTTTATTGACAACTCGATTTGGTATGTCTTTTAGAGACAATATTTATTGCCCTAAAAATTTTAAAACATGTATCAAAATTAATTGAGGGAAGAGGAAGATTTATACAGAAGCCATTTCTAATACACTGTATAACGCAGTGTTTAAGAGCACAGAAACAGGGCTCAAACTGTTTGCATTGACAGATCCTCTGTATACCAGCTGTGACCTAGGGTGAGTTACTAAACTGCTGATGTGTCAGTTTCTTCATCTATTCAAGAAGATATTAAGAGTCAGCGTGATTGTTTTGAGAATTAACTGAGTTAAGGAAACCATGGGAACAGTGGTTGAATTCCTCTGGCAAAAATAAAGCCAGCATGCTTTTTTATATTGTATCAGTAGGACTAGAAGAGCCAAGACATAGACATTAATTTTTAGTTTTGTAATCTTAATGTTCAAAGAGAAAAGGGATGGAAAATTCGAGATAACTTCACATACCACTTTAACAAAGATCTCAGCATTTTGAAAACTACTGTATATTTATCTCATAATACAATTTTAACTAAGAGAGTAAGGATATAAAGAACATGAATGAAAATGATTCAAATGTGAATTGACTCAGAAGAGAGTTAACAAAGAAAAAAGAGAGAAGGGAGAGAGAAAGAGAAATAGATTTTGTTTGGTGAGAAAAACAAAAGCAAAACCAGAAGATACTTATGGAAGGAGAAGCTGGCAAATTAGAGTGAGTCCACCACCTGCACAAGCTCTGGTTTCACCCTCAGCAGTTTCAGGATATTGAGAAACACAGACAGATTGCTACTTTTTGGACCCATCATCATTACTCAAGACAGATAGTTGTAATTAGTTCTTACCATTAGGAAAGAAACCAGTTAGCAGGACTGGGAATTCATGATCAGTATCTGCACCATACATTCACTGGCAAGAGGGATCTCCTTTTTCAGACTATCTTATATAACAGACATATAAAAGCTCCTTTTTATTCCTGACTGTCCTTGATGGAGGAAATTTAAACTCTGAGTTCATTGGTTCTTAAACTATTAATCTCTACCATTTATCTTGATTTCTGTAGAAAAAGAAAATTTTCTTTTAAGCCAGAAAATTAAATCCTTCCTTCCTTCCTACTTTTCTTCTTCCTTTCTTCCTCTTTTTTTCTCTCTTAATCTCCCCATCTCTTCATTTTTCCTTTACTTTTCTTAGGCTAGAAACTAGATGATTAAAAAATCGACTAACTAGCACTTATTAAGTACAAGTTGCTGTGTTAAGTACTTCACACATATTACATATTTCAAATAATCACAGCACTTATTGCTATTTTATAGATAGAAAACTTGATTTTTCAACTCATAAGCTATAACAGAAGTGGGATATAAACTGAGGTCTGTCTGACTCAGAAACCTCCAATATAACTTTCTTCCTATAGATAGCTTCTGATTATAAGAAAATAAAAAATATTTCTAAAATAAGATATTTTGTTCTATGAAGTCACCCAGACACAAACACATGTAAAAGCCCAGGAACAATAGGAAGAGATGTTCATGCTTTTTAAAATCATTTTAACTTCATTGTTTTCATTGGACTCTACTTAGCCTTATTAATGTTAACAACTAAGTTTTTTCTGCATCTTCTACTTTGATGAAATGGCAGAACAAGCAAAATCCAAGAAGCAGTTAGAAACTCAAGATAAGTTGGAGGGTTTATGAAAACCAATCTTCCCCAGCCTGGGCATCTGGAAACATCTAATATTATAAGAAGCAGTCCTTTCTGTTACTATGTGAAACTGCTGTTAGGAATCCAGAAGTCCCAGGGATTAGTTGGAAGAGAAACCCCATCACCTTTCCTGTAAGCACATTAACTAAATGATAAATTAAGAACTCTAAGCTCCATAGGTAGGTATAAAAAAGTGCTATTGACAAAACAATTTGTCTTAAAGTAGGGGCAAGACACTAAAAGTGAAAGTTAAAAAATCAGTTAGTTATCTGGGATATACTTACTCTATAGAGATCACCTCTGAAACTAGGTCATTCTGCACTGACTGATCCTTCTTCACTCTAGATTCTACCTCAAGTTTGAAATGAAGTCCAGTTAATTTTTTGCCATGACTAGTGTTGGAGGAAGTGCATCTTCCTCAGTGTAGCAAATGTACACTATAAAAAGTAACCTCTGACCTTGGAAACTTTCCATCTCTGTGTTTTAAATAGAGACAAGGATTTGGAAAAAGCATTCCCTATCATGCTTTTCAGGGATCCTTACCTTCCAACTTTCTCTGAGGCAAAGTTGTGCATTAAGGGGATGATGCAATAATGTACCCTTTTCAAAGCTTGATTCAAGTTAGTCCAGTTAAATACAACTAAAAATGTAAGATAATGACACTTAAAATAGTTTATTATTCTGTTTACTAGGAATACTTTTTCCCCTTTTCCTCTGTGTGTATACCATGCCTTAAAGTTAACTAAGATGTCAGTTCCAGTTCCAGCAGAAATTTGGTGAGTTAAATCAATGGGTAGGTGACAGCCAGCTCCTCTTTGCCATGTTGCAGCTATGCTCATGACTTAAGGCTTACCCGAACCTCTGCTTCCTGGGACTTCATAGGAACATTCGGTCTCAATATTCTCTGCTTCCTTCAGTAGGGTCTTGAAAAATAATGGTTTGTGTGTAAAATACATTATAGGCATTTTTATAAGTGATGAAAAAATAATGGAAGAATACCTTTTAATTTACTACTTTATTAAAGAAATAATACATTGATTCAGTCTATTTAATAAGATGGAAATAATTAATTATAGATGTATTTGGAGCAAATATTGAAGGCCTCCTTTATCTGTCCTTTTCCAATCTCATCCACTCTTGTTGGTAACAACTATCAATCATGTAATGCATCCTTCTATTACTTTTCCTGCCAAAAATGATAAGTGAACATTTTAATATGTATCATTGGATAATTTTTCTTTTTTTTTGCTTGAAATTTTGATTTTAATAAATTAGATGTGAAAGGCTATTATTATTAATTTCCCATTTCTTTCTTTTCTCTTGTCCCTGACCCTCTCCTCCCTCTTGACTGTCTCATTTCTCCCTCTCAGAGTTTATTTCTTTCATTTCTAGAGTGTAAAACATTGAAATGAGTTTATTTGCTTTACCAGCCATTTTGTGCCCTGTTTCTAGAGTCCATAAAATCTCAGTCTGGGAATATGAAGATCCATTGCTTAGTCACGTGCTTGGGGCCTACAATATACTTTTCAGGCACCATCTTAAACAATCACAACAATGCTTCAGCACATTTACAGAGTAGAAAACAGGCAAAAGAGGCTAAGGGACTTACCAAAGTCTTACATCTATTAAGTGAAAGACCAATAAGAGGTACCATTTGGGGAAGAATCTTGGTTTAGAGGAGAGTTTGAGGGAGTATATGATTACTATGAAACTTGAAAAACTAATAAACCCCTTTGTAATGCAATGAAGTACTTCTGGTAAGCTCTTAATGTTCTGTTTCTTTTATTGGGTGTTGGTTGCCGGATTGTTTTCATTTTGGGGAACTCATACTTACTATTTCCTTAGCTTACTAATTTTCCAGCTCTGTCCTGCCCATTATTCCTGCCCACTATTTCGCTTAGAAATAACGGGCCATTCATGGATGAATAACAATCAGAAGTGAGCCAATTTGGGACCTATGTAAGAAAAATAAATTCATAAAGCAAAAAGAAGTGCTGTCTTGGTGATCAGTCGTCAGACAAGTTTGAAAAGTACAGCAAAATACAGTATAGAAGACTTATTTCCCTTTGATAGATGAAGACCTTGGAAGTTGGCACTTGCATTTGTACAATAAGAAAAAACTTTACCCTGAAAATCAATTAACTTTTTTTGTATGCATTAGATAACTGAGGTCATAAATCAAACTGCCTTTCTGAACCCTGGAGAGAGTCATATTCAGAGAAACCCAACTGAAATCTGCACAGCTAGAGGAGAAGCCTCTGGAACCATAAACTGGTAGGGACACTTGAATAATTTTGGCAATGTTGCTGGCTAGCACATAGTGTGGGCTAGCATGAAACACGCCTGGAGGCTGTGTTCTGTTTGGGTGGGGGGCACAGTTTTGTGAGTTTTACCTCCATGAACTCCACAAGGTTCTCACTGTAAAGATTTGAGAAAGGTCTTTTCCTCATGGTTATGGCTGGGAAGGGGAAAAGTAAAGATTGTGAAATATACCTGGAACCTTTTCTGTAATGAAGGACAGGTGAGAGGACTTTGTCAGACAGTTTAAAAGCTTTTCCCAGCTGGGTAAAGAAATTCTGGGCCAACCCTTTCCCGTCTTCCTGGATCAACTAAGAAAAAAACCCCAACACAGTCAAAAAGGGTCAGGGCTAAAGAAAATAGATTGGGACTGCTCTATCCAAGGAATGAAGTAGGAGGCAGAAGAGTTAAGCAAGCTATACCACTGGAGAAACACTTGCAAAAGGCACAACTCTAAAACAGAGACCCACTGAAAGATGGAGATCTAATCTCAGATTATAGAATACTTCCCTCCTCCCACAATTTACCACCATACCAATAGGGCTCCAGTATAATAAGAACAGATTACAGATTAAATATCACAGACACTTTCTGAGGAGGAATACTTAGGGAGGCCCAAAGTCAAGAGAGGAGAGTAAAATAAGGGCCCTAGAGAAATTTGGCCTTGACGTAGCCAAGGAAAGGAGCAATGAGCTTGATGATCCCCAAAGTGAAATGCAAAAAAGAGAAAAAGAATGAAAAAGAAAGCAGAAGAAAGCAGCTAAAAATTGTGGGACAATAAAAAGAGATGCAGCATATGCTTAAGTGGGATACCAGAGGGAGGAGAAAAGAGAACTGGGCAGAAGAAATATTTGAAGTAATAAGAAAATGACTGAGAATTGTCAAAAGTCATGAAAGAACCCTAGATCCAGTGGATCCAGAGAAAACCAGGAATGATAAATACAACACAAAATGAAAACCCCATATGTAGGCATATCAAATACAAACTGCTGAAATAAAAAACAGAAAATGTTGAAAGAAGCTAAATGCTGGGGAACATCTTAAACAGGAAAATAATTACAGTGGGCTTCTTGTTAAAGAATATGCAAGCAAAGAGAGGGGAGTGAAATACATAATGGATTGAAGGAGAAAAAAACCCATCCACCTAGAATTCTATATCCAGTGAAATTGTCCTTCAGTAGTTAAGGAGATATAATAAGTTTCACAGACCAAAATGGAATCCATCAAGAGAAAGTCTACCCTGCAATAAATATTAAAAAAATTCTACAGGAAGCAAGCAAATTACATAAGCCAGAAACATGGATCTATATAAAGAAAGAAGGGTATTGGAGAAGGAATATGTGATAGAATAAAATGTTTTTCCTTTTCTTAATTGATTTAAAAGAAAACTCCATGTTTACAGAAATAGCAGTAATGATGTATTAAGTGGTTTTATCATATAGAAACATATAGGTAAATGAATGAATGATAATGTCACAAAGGAACGAAGGGAGGAATTGGGAATTTTTTTGTTATAAGTTACCTCTATTACATGTGAAGTATAGTGAAGCAGTATAGTGTAATTTGAAAGTGGATTTAGATTAGTTAAAAATGTATATTGTTAACTAGGGTTACTACTAATTTTTTTAAGTATATAATTTATATGGTAAAAGAAGAGATAAAATGGAATCAATAGTAAGAAAATATTCTTTTACAACTTTTAGTCAAATGAAAGCAATTAAAAATTTTAAGTAATCTACATTATGATAATAATGATAATAGTAATAATCTGAACCTTTAGTTTGTGGCTAAAACATTGCTCAGAAAAAATTTTATAGCTCCTAAACTTTCAACAAAACCAAATAAGAAAGAACAAAGTATTATGGTTTTTTTCTCAACACTATAATTTAAGTGATGAATAATATAGTAAACCTGAGCAATGTGGCAGAAAATAATATATAGAAAGGTAAATATTAATGAATTAAAAACCAGGTAGAATCAATAAATAAATCTAAGCTAATTTCTTTGAGGAAAATATGGTAAGTGAAATATTAGCTACTATTTAAAAAAAAAGAAAACAGTTTCACAGTATCTTAAATGAAGGTGAAGAAGTCATCACAGGCACAGAAGAAATTTTAAAACAATTTTACATTTATTTTCAAAAATGAACTTGAAATAGAAAATAAAACAGGTTAATTTCAAGGAAGATATTTACTACCAAAACTGATGCTAGAAATTATTTTTTAAGAAATTAAGCAGACCAATTACATGAAAAAATATTAACAAACCAGTTCTTCAATAAGCACAAGCACTTCTGCAGTCGAGACATTTCCAAAGTGTGGGAAGACACCCATCCAAGTGAAAGAGCATTTCTTTGATCTGGGAACAGATAAATGTCTGAAAGTCTTATAAGAAGATATGGTGTAAATTTATTTCTATCTTCCTTGGTAATTCATATTCCTGTCTTTCAAAGTTTATAGCAGCTTATTAGCAATCTTTACTTGTGACTTCTACTTTTATTACCATATAGCTATGTAGATGCTATTTGCTTGGGCTTTAATTATCCTCTGTACCCTTTAAAATCAATTTAAAAATTATTTACAGAGATTAAAGATGGCAGCATGAGAGATAAGACAGAGACCTTCTCCTAAAACCACATATAATACAAAAATATAATTAATACAACTAATCCTGAAAGAGCAGCAGGAAAGAAGGCTGCACCAGACTGCATACACCTGGAGAAAAGAGCTAACCTCACAGAACAGGGTAACGTACCAAAGCTGTGACCTGTCAGGACCCAAGTCCTTCCCCACCCCAGCTCACCAGTGGGAGGAAGAGAAACAAACCAGGGAGAGAGTGGGGACGTGGGACTGCTGAACACCTAGCCCTGGAGATCTGCTCTGGGAGCATGAACCTACATTGCATGGTGCTCTGGTGATTAGTGGGGTTGGAAAGCTAAGACAGGTGGAAAGCTGGAGAGATGGAGATTCCAGCTGCCTGAGGAAAACGGATTCATATCTGGCTGATCTGGGCAGGCAGTCTGAAAGACTTCCTTAAAAGCGAGGGCTGCTAAAGGGGCAAGGATTGCACAGAGCTCACTGCTCAGGAGAAAGGACAGGTAGACAAAATTGTCTGAGTGCACTCTGCCCAGCAGGTTGGGAACTTAAACCATCTTCAGGCGCTCCATCACCCTGGCTGGCTATGCAGCTCCAAGGCCCCCCCACTGTGATACATAGCCTGCTGTGTCTTCCTCCCGGCTAGCCAGCACCTGGCTTGCAAACCAGCAGCCCCTGCCCTGGTGTCAGGCTAGCCAGAGGGAAGCACTGCCTACGGCGGCCATAAACACAAAGCATAGAGGCTTACACCTGTGTGTTCGGCCCACTGGTTCTGGCAGTGGAGACAGGCATAGCAGCTGGGAAACAGGACAGCTCTTTCCTCCCCCCAGGCACCAGCACCACTCACCTGCAACCCCCAACATCGCTCCAGGGGCTGAGCAGTTCCAGAGAGTAGAGCTTCTGGGCACTAGAGGGCACCACATACAAATATGAAACATCAAAGGAACCTAGTTCAAAGCAAAATCTCAACACCAGAGAAAAGACTGAGTGAGACTGAATTAATAAATCTTCCTGAAAGAGACTTCAAAATAAAAATCATAAACATGATCATGGAGGTACAGAAAAATATTCAAGAACTCAGGAACGAATTTAGGACGGAGATCCAATCATTGAAGAGCACAATGGAGAGTATTAAAAGCAGATTAGATATGGTGGAGGAGACTATAAATGAAATAGAAACTAGGGAAGAGGAATGCAAAGAAGCTGAGGCAGAGAGAGAAAAAGGATCTCTAGGAATGGAAGAATATTGAGAGAACTCTGAGACTAATCCAAACAGAACAATATTCATATTATAAGGGTACCAGAAGAAAAGGGATAAAAAATGTCTTTGAGGAAGTAATTGCTGAAAGGAAGGAGACAGTCTCTCAGGCCATGGACGTGCACAGATCTCCTAACACAAGGGACCCAAGAAGGACAACACCAAGACATATAATAATTGAAATGGCAAAGATCAAGGATAAGGACAGACTATTAAAAGCAGCCAGAGAGAGAAATAAGATCACATACAAAGGAAAACCCATCAGGCTATCATCAGACTTCTCAGCAGAAACCGTATAGGCCAGAAGGGAGTGGCATGATATATTTAATGCAATGAAGCAGAAGGGCTTCAAATTTTTATCCAGAAAGATTATCATTTAAATTTGAAGGAGAGATTAAACAATTTCCAGATAAGCAAAAGCTGAGAGAATTTAGCTCCCACAAACCAGTTCTACATTGTATTTTAGAGGGACTGCTATAGATGGAAGTGTTCCTAAGGTTAAATAGCTGTCACCAGAGGCAATAAAAAGGGACAGAAAAAGAGTACAGAATATGATACCTAATATATAAAGAATGGATGAGGAAAAAAAAAAGAACCTTTAGATAGTGTTTGTAATAGCATACTAAGTGAGTTAAGTTAGACTCTTAGAAAGGAAGTTACTCATGAAGCCTTGGTAACCACGAATCTAAAGCCTGCAATGGTAACAAGTACACACCTATCAATAATCACCCTAAATGTAAATGGTCTGAATGCACCAATCAAAAGACATAGAGTCACTGAATGGATAAAAAAACAAGATGCAACTATATGCTGCCTACAAGAGACTCACTTCAAACCCAAAGACAAACACTAACTGAAAGTGAAGGGATGGAAAAAGATATTTCATGCAACTAATTGGGAGAAAAAAGCAGGTGTTGAAGTACTTGTATCAGACAAAACAGACTTTAAAACAAAGAAAATCACAAGAGACAAAGATGGACATTACATAATGATAAAGGGATCAATCATACAAGATGATACAACCATTATAAATATCTTTGCACCCAACACAGTGGCACCTACATATGTGGAACAAATTCTAACACAATTAAAAGGGGAAATAGAATGCAATGCATTCATTCTAGGAAACTTCAACACCCCACTCACTCTGATGGACAGATCAACCAGACAGAAAATAAGTAAGGAGACAGAGGCATTGAACAACACATTAGAACAGATGGACCTAAGAGACATCTGCAGGGCGATCCACCCAAAAGCAGGAGGATACACATTCTTCTCAGGTGCACATGGAACATTTTCAAGAATAGATCATATACTAGGCCACAAAAAGAGCCTCAGTAAATCCAAAAAGATTGAAATTCTACCAACCAGCTTCTCAGACCATAAGGGTATGAAACTAGAAATAAATTATGCAGAAAATGAAATAGTCTACAAACACATGGAGGCTTAGCAACATGCTCCTAAATAACCACTGGATCAATGACCAAATAAAAACAGAGATCAAGCAATATATGGACACATATGACAACAATAATTCAACACCACAAAATCTGTGGGATGCAGCGAAGGCTGTGCTAAGAAGAAAGTATATTGCAATATAGGCCTGCCTCAGGAAAGAAGAACAATCCCATATGAACAGTCTAAACTCACAATTAACAAAACTCGAAAAACAACAAATGAGGCCCAAAGTTAGTAGAAAGAGGGACATAATAAAGATTAGAGCAGAAATGAAATTGAGAAGAATTAAACAATAGAAAGAATCAATGAAAGCTAGAGCTGGGTCTTCGAGAAAATAAACAAAATAGATTAACCCCTAGCCAGACTTATCAAGAAAAAAAAGAGAGTCTACACACATAAACAGAATCAGAAATGAGAAAGGAAAAATCACTACAGATACCACAGAAATACAAAAAATTATTAGAGAATACTAAAAAAAAGTATATGCTAACAATCTGGATAACCTAGAAGAAATGGACAACTTTCTAGAAAAATACAACCTTCCAAAGCTGACCCAGGAAGAAACAGAAAATCAGAACAGACCAATTACTGGCAATGAAATTGAATCGGTAATCAAAAAACTACCTAAGAACAAAACACCTGGATCAGATGGCTTCACCACTGAATTTTATCAAACATTTACTGAGGATCTAATACCCATCCTCCTTAAAGTTTTCCAAAAAGTAGAACAGGAAGGAATACTTCGAAACTCATTCTATGAGGCCAGCAACACCCTAATACCAAAACCAGGCAAAGACATCAAAAAAAAAGAAAATTACAGACCAATATCCCTGATGAACATAGATGCAAAAATACTCAACAAAACATTAGCAAACTGAATTCAAAAATACATAAAAAAGATCATCCATCATGATCAAGTAGGATTTATTCCAGGGATGCAAGGATGGTACAGTGTTAGAAAATCCATCAGCATCATCCACCACATCCACAAAAAGAAGGACAAAAACCACATGATTATCTCCATAGATCCTGAAAAAGCATTCAACAAAATTCAACATCCATTCATGATAAAAACTCTCAACAAAATGGGTATAGAGGGCAAATACCTCAACATAATAAAGGCCATATATGACAAACCCACAGTCAACCTCATACTTAACAGCAAGAAGCTGAAAACCTTTCCTTTAAGATCAGGAACAAGACAAGGATGCCCACTCCTTCCACTTTTATTCCACATTGTTCTGGAGGTCCTCGCCATGGGAATCAGACAACACAAAGAAATAAAAGGCATCCAGATTGGTAAGGAAGAAGTCAAACTGTCCCTGTTTGCAGATGACATGATATTGTACATAAAAAAACTCTAAGGAATCCACTCCAAAACTACTCGATCTAATATCTGAATTCAGCAACGTTGCAGGATACAAAATTAATACACAGAAATCTGTTGCACTCCTATACACTAATGATGAACTAGCACAAAGACAAATCAGGAAAACAGTTCCTTTCACAATTGCATCAAAATGAATAAAATACCTAGGAATAAATCTAACCAAGGAAGTGAAAGACTTATACTCTGAAAACTACAAGACACTCATGAGAGAAATCAAAGAAGATACCAATAAATGGAAACACATCCCATGCTCTTGGCTAGGAAGAATTAACATAGTCAAAATCACCATCCTGCCTAAAGCAATCTACAGATTCAATGCAATCCCTATCAGAGTACCAACAGCATTCTTCAATGAACTGGACCAAATAGTTCTAAAATTCATATCAAACGACATAAGACTTCGAATAGCCAAAGCAATCCTGAGAAGGAAGAATAAAGCTGGGGGGATTATGCTACCCGACTTCAAGCTCTACTACAAAGCCACAGTAATTAAGACAATTTGGTACTGGCACAAGAACAGACCCATAGACCACGGAACAGATTGGAGAACCTAGATATAAACCCAACCATATATGGTCTTTAATATATGATAAAGGAGCCATGGACATACAGTGGGGAAATGACAACCTCTTCAACAACTGGTGTTGACAAAACTGGACAGCTACATGCAAGAGAATGAAACTGGATTATTGTCTATCCCTATACACAAAAGTAAACTCGAAATGGATCAAGACCTGAATGTAAGTCATGAAACCATAAAACTGTTGGAAAATATCATAGGCAAAAATCTCCTGAATAAAAACATGAGCAACTTTTTTTCTGAATGTATCTCTTTGAGCAAGGGAAACAAAAGCAAAAATGAACACATGGGACTACATCAGACTTAAAAGGTTCTGTACCACAAAGGACACCATCAAAAGAACAAAAATGCATCCTACAGTATGGGAGAATATATTTGTAAATGACATATCCAACAAGGGGTTAACATCCAAAATATATAAAGAAATCGCATGCCTCAACACCCAAAAAGCTAATAACCTGATTAAAAAATGGGCAGAGGATACGAGCAGACAATTCTCCAAAGAAGAAATTCAGATGGCCAGCAGGCACATGAAAAGATGCTCCACATCACTAATCATCAGGGAAATGCAAATAAAAACCACAATGAGATATCACCTCACACCAGTTAGGATGGCCAGTGCGGAAAAGACTAAGAACAACAAATGCTGACAAGGATTTCGAGAAAGGGGAACTCTTCTACACTGCTTGTTGGAATGTAAGATAATTCATCTGTTGTGGAAAGCATTATGGAGGTTCCTCAAAAAACTAAAAATAGAAATACCATTTGACCCGGGAATTCCACTGTTAGGAATTTACCCAAAGAATATAATTTCTCAGATTCATAAAGACATATGCACCCCTATTTTTATTGCAGCACTACTTACAATAGCTAAGATATGGAAGCAACTTAAGTGTCCATCAGTAGATGCATGGATAAAGAAGAGGTGGTTCATATACACAATGGAATACTATTCAGCCATAAGAAAGAAACAAATTCTGAAATTTGCCACAACATGGATGGAGCTAGAGGATATTAAGCTCAGTTAAATAAGCCAGGCAGATAAAGACAAGTACCAAATGATTTCCCTCATTTGTGGAGTATAACAACAAAGCAAAACTGAAGGAACAGAACGGCAACAGACTCAAAGACTCCTAGAAGGGACTAGCAGTTACCAAAGGGGAGGGGTGGGGGAGGCCGCATGGGGAGGGAGGGAGAAGGGGATTCAGCAGTATTATGATTGGCACACAGGGTGTCGGGGGGATAAGGTGAAGACATTGTAGCACAGAGAAGGCAAATAGTGACTCTGTGGCATCTTACTACACTGATGGGCAGTGACTGCAATGGGGTATGGAGGGGACACAATAATGGGTGAATGTAGTAACCACATTGTTTTTTCATGAGAAACCTTCGTAAGAGTGTATATCAATAATACCTTAATAAAAAAAATTAACAAAAAATTGTTTACCACCATGCCACAGTTCACATTCTGATTTGGAGGCCCACTCAAATGCACTGTTCCACATGTTTTGTAGGAATTTTAGAGATTAGTGTTTTACTTCCCTGGTTTCCTAACTCAGCCAGGTTTAGCTCTTAGAGAAATAAATCACATAAGATATATAGTGTGACTCCTTTTATATTAAAAAAGGGATATGCTGCATATACATAGAAAACTTTTCAAAAGATGCAAAGAAAATATGTAACAGGGATTACTTCAGGTTAGCTGGGAAAGGAGGGGGCATTTAACATTCTTTCAGATCTTTTAAAGTTCTTTAACCATCTATGTGTTCATATTGAATGGACAGATATATCAAAATATTTTAAAGTAATATTTTACATCTTAACTGGGTATCTTGGACATCATAATGTAAAAAAGTCACTTTACAATAGAAGTTTCAGATATATTTTCAGTTCAATAGGCAGTAGAATTTTTAGCCAGCAAATTGTCAAGACCTTGAATCATGAAGCACAGGTTTGACCTCCATAGAAAGTATTCTGAAGTCAGGAATGAAAGATTAATGTTCAAAAACATTTTTTTCTTGTTAACAAGCAGAAGGTAGTCAGTAATCATTACTGACTAAAAGAATGGTTAGTTACCTATTAAATATGTTACCCGCTCTCACAGTGATCATGTTTGGTGTAATCATCTCTGACATTTCTCTCTAAAAGGTATAGACATGCACCGCGCATCATGTTTAGGGCTGCTTTCCCAACCCATTACCAACTAATTCATTCAGTCAAAAATTCTGTTTAATATCATGGAAATCAAATAATTTATTTATTGACTAAGTTTGCTACTTCTCCTTTGTTTCTCATAGTATTGAATGAGTGGGTTATAAGACTGTGCCAATTTAGTTAATTTGACAAAGTAACATTTAAGTCTCATTGTTGAAATGTATTTTGTAGCTCAACACTAATGGAGAATGGATAAATTACTTTTCTTTCTAACTGCTGTTTTCCCATTAAATCTATATTCTAAATTAGACTTCAAAAGAAGTTACACTAGTGACTCATAAACCCATCTTTATAAATAGTGTTTAGAAATTCCATAATACAATCTTATTTTATGGCATTCCATCAGATGATTATTCACTTTTGCTTTAATTCTGCCAGTGACAGAAAGTTCACTCCCTAATCATAATAATAATTTCTTGAAAGCTAATGTATATATACTGTGTACTTTCACTCATCACAATTTAATTAATTAATTTAATTTTTAGACATATTTTAATCACTTTTTGAGGGACTTATTTCTATTATTAATTACTCATTTCATCATTCACTTTGAATAAATATGATTTTTAAAATCACTCTTAACTTTGTATCTTCTCCACCTGTAAGATTTTTAAACAATTACCTCACAAAAATTCTCAGCTATTTAAAAAATCCCCAGATTAGCCCTTCTGAAGAATTTGGCATAATATTTAGTAAACAAGAAATGATAAATAGCAATTTAGTTAACAATTAAGTTTTTTATATTTATATTAGCTGAAGTATGTTTAAAAGGAATTCTTATAGCTTTGAATGCCTATGATTAAGTATGTGGGACTGAATTTTGTATTTGTTTAGTTGTCTTTTCTTAGCAGCATTCCAAACATTTAGTATGTCTAGCATTGGGCAGAATGCCAGGGTTATGTGAATTCTTGTCTGTCTTGCTAACCAAACTTATGTGAATCATATGCTATAAGTTATAAGTTCTCATTGCTGTAAGACAAAAGAATATTGCCCCTTTACCACCTCATTGCCTTGCTATGTGATGTGAGATATATGTCATATTGGTTATGAAATTTAAAAGCTACATAAACCTGTGAACCCCTGTCATTGTGCTATATATATATATATATATAACAAGACCTAAAAGGGATGGCCTCTGAAATGAGACAGATCTGTATTTGAGTCTTGGTTCTCCAATAAGCAGCATGGCATTTGTAAAGTTGCTTATTTTACCTGAGACTTGGCTTCATTGAAATGGAAATGCATGTGCAGTGTTTCCCACTTAAGCTTTTTCTTTTTTTTTTAAATGATTTATTTTGGTATCATTAATCTACAATTACATGTGCAATATTATGGTTATTAAACTACCCCCTTCATCAGGTTCCCCCCACCAACCCCATTACAGTCACTGTCCATCAGCATAGTGAGATGCTATAGAATTACTACTTATCTTCTCTGAGTTGTACAGCCCTCCCCGTGCCCGCCCCCAACATTACATCTGCTAATCATAATGCCCCTTTTACCCCCTTATCCCTCCCTTCCCACCCATCTTCCTCAGTCCCTTTCCCTTTGGTAACTATTAGTCTGTTCTTGGGTTCTGTGAGTCTGCTGCTGTTTTATTCCTTCAGTTTTTTTCTTTGTTCTTATACTCCACATATGAGTGAAATCATTTGATACTTGTCTTTTTCAGCTTGGCTTATTTCACTGAGCATAATACCCTCTAGCTCCATCCATGTTGTTGCAAATGGTAAGATTTGTTTTCCTCTTATGGCTGAATAATATTCCATTGTGTATATGTACCACATCTTCTTTATCCATTCATCTACTGATTGATGGACACTTAGGTTGCTTCTATTTCTTGGCTGTTGTAAATAGTGCTGTGATAAACATAGGTGTGCTCACTTAAGCTTTTTCATTGTGAATATGCTTCACAATAGAATTTTAAACTGTTTATTTAATGCATTAATAGCTATTCCCCATTTACTGATACTAGTTTTACAGGTAACATAAACATTCTACTGCTTGGAAATATTGTTTCTCCCTTAAAGGATTCCTCAGGTGTGCTTGTTTGCACAAATATTTGTTTTCCTTTATTCAATTTTACTCTGTATTAAATTGCTAAGATTCCATCTTTCTTCAGGCCTTGGGGATTCCAAGGCAGAATTCCCAAGATGAATGAACTGAGGACTATTAGGTCACCGAAGTATCAAGTGGGCATGGAGAAGTGATGTTTATGCTGGAGCAGCTCTAACTTAGTCTAGTTATGTCTCAGTAATAATCACATGGCTTCAAAATGGAAAGATTTTTAAAACAATATAGGCATATATGAAGATCTTGCTTTCCGATGTCCTTTCTTTTTTTTTTGGATCAGGTAAGTGAGTAAGATAAAAGTAAAGTTGGTAGTTTGCTGAAAGTCTAGAATAAAAAGATTTCTGTCCTTTTTTCAATTCAATTTTTGAATACCTCCTAGGTGCTAACTTCTAGCAGGGGAAAATGGAAAGTTTTGTTTCAAGCTGTATAGTTGCTCGATATGTCTAGATTATGCCCTGATTTATAGGAAGATTTTTTATGTCTGGATCATAGCATATTCTGGGAAGGATTGGAACTTGGACAGTTGATTATTAGGTGCACTGGTTTGGACTGTGCCTTGAAGATTTCCGAAAAAGACTAGAGATGTGTTTTTCCTTTCATGTCCAATACTTTCTAAGATTAATTCTGCTGATTGTTTCTATTTATTCAAAAGTATTCCACAGAGTACTGAATTTTCTTCTCCAGTCTTGCTGTTGTATTGTCCTTGAAACTACAGGAAAATCTAAGTATGACCCTAGCAGTAGTCTGTGTTTCCTGCTTGTGTCTGAGCAGGTGTAGGAGTGGGGAAAGAGTGAAGAGGGGGAATATTCTACCAGCCATGTCAGGTTTAGTGAATATTTCTCTGGAATTAAAAATGTGTGAGTCTTACCTAATAAATGAGTTAATCACACTTACAAGATTTATTATTCAGACATAAAGAAAGTCATTTAAAGACCACAAATAAGTGGATTCAGAATCATTAAATAAATATCTAGATTTTCACAGAAGGGTTGGTTTGTAGAAGACATCTTATTTTGTCAGGTGGGTCACAGAGTTCTGTTGAACCCACGTCAGGGCAGTGAGAATGGAGTCAGTAGAGGAATGCAGAGAAAATACAAAAGAGAGACGTTTTCAGTGACTCTGCCTCCTCACTGCCAGGATCACCCTGTGTTCCTTTGTAATATTGTACTTTATTCTTTCTTGTTCTCACAGAATTAATCAGAGGAATGAACAGAAACTTTGGTTCCTTTGGTCAAAAACAAATTCAACATTATAGAATTTTCAGAATTTTTTTTTGTATTGGACAGACATTAGAGATGTTGATAAACATTTATTTATTTCATATGTGTAACATTTCTTCAAGGGCGTGAACAATATATTTGGATGTTACTTGGTAGAGCATAGATTTTTTTTTTGTAAAAGGGAATGTATTCAAAAGGAATCTCTTCACGAAGACTTCTCCAAATACACAAATATAGCCATCTGAGAAAAATTCCTAAGATATACCCTACAATGACTTCAGAGTTTTTGGAGGGGGAGATATAAATAAATAAATAAACCAACATTAAATAAATAATTTTCCGAGAGACTTTTTAAATTTGTTGGGTGCCATGAATATCAATTAATATAAGCATGCCAGAATTAATTTTTAGAAATTTTGGACAATATGGAAAGTTAAAAAATACCATATTTATCTCAATTATTTCTAGTCTATACTAGAAAGATAAAGGAATAATAACAAAGGGAGGACTCATCCAAGGAATTAGAGAAAGACAAGTGGTTTTACACACCTTCACAAACATTTTGATCATTCTGAACTAATCAAGATGAGTACAAAAAAAAGTGATGAGTAGGGCAAAATGTGGTTAGACAAATATTTAGCCAATAAGAAAGTAGAACTCACCTGGACAGTGGGATGTCTGGAGGGAACATTGGCATAAATGTTCAGGACCCAGCCACACTGCCTGGACATCCCAAACTCTGTGGACCTGGGCAGCCTCTTTAGCACACCGGTTGCAATAGGCTTGCACACTTGTTTGGTCTATCTTTTCTATCTTACTGAAGCATTTAATTCTGTGGGAAATGGTGCTAAATGAAGTCTCTCTTATCAAATTTTAAAAATCATAACTAATTAACATAAAATACACGTGTATGCTTCAAAAGTAAATTCTGCATTCACATCATCCATTAAATGAACCTCTCTTAAACTTGTTGGATTCATTTTCTCAGATTATGATAAAGTGACAGGAAGGGTATGAGGGATTGACTCACTCTGCCAGATGCTTAAAACATTTTTTGATTGACAGTGTAATTAGCTATTCTACAGACCAAATAAAAAATATAAGATGATATATTACATACCAAGAAACTATCATAAGACCATTCATCCATTTATCCATGCACTCATAAATACTTATTGAACATTTACTATTTGTCAGAATTTGTTAATAAGATACTCTGTCTTTAGAGAACTCACAGATGTGGTAGGAGTGATATACAGGGTAGTTAAATGTCAGTTATAAACATTAAGCTTACACAACTTGACATGAAAACATAAAGGAATGAGGTCGATTCCTTCATGGAAGAAAGAGAAAGCTGTCCTGGAGGAAGTGTTGCATGAATTGTACATACAGGTAAGAAGCAGTCATCAGAACCAAAAGTGTGCACACATCAGTTCAGTCATAACAAGCAAGCAAGCAAACAAACTAACATTAACAAACAAAAACAGAATTATCCAAGTAGTTCAACAAAATTGGAAAGTACTTTGTGGTAGTAGGGGATAATTAAGATAGGAGGCTGGGGGTGGTTACCATGAGGGAGGGGTTGGGGTGGGTGAGTGATATAGGGGATAAAGAAGCACAAAACCTCAATTGTAATATAAATTCATCACGGGGATGAAAGTACGGCATAGAGAATACAGTCAGTAGTTCTGTAACATCTTTCTGTGTTGACAGATAGTAACTACACTAGTTGGGGTGAGGGTTTAACAATGCATATAAACTGATGAATCACCATGTTGTATTCTTGACACCAATGTAATATTGTATATCAACTATACGTCAATAAATACTATAAAAAAAGAAGAGCAGGAAAAAAAGACATGAGGCTAGGGATAGAAGGAAGCTAGATCACCTATATGGATTCTAGATTTTTGTGATGGAATAAAAGTTATTGAAGGACGTTTAAGTAGGACTGTAATCAATCAGATGACTCTCACTTTTCTTTTATTCTCTCAGTTGTTTCTTCTATTTCTCTCTTTTTAAAATCTGTGCTACTCTCTTTATCATCTCCATTGTTAATCAAGAAATATATCAATTTACACACACAAACACCTCCAGAAAAAGACAGTGTTAAAAATATGAAAAGATAAAGGCTTCACCTCAAGGTGGACCTCTTGCTGAGAATTTTGCCATACTGGTAGTTTTGATTTTTGATGAGAGAGAGTTGATCCCTATTAGTAAAGTTTCATTTCATTTTTTCCAAACATTTATGTTGTATTACTTCACTTAACATACTGTGCTTCTCAGTTTTTACTTTAGAGTCAATAATGTGATTCCATGTATGCACATATAAACATCTTAAATGCCTAACTTTTAAGAATTATTAGTATAGTAAAATATGATTGCTTATACATGACTTTAACTTCTTCAAATAATCATATATTTCTGCATTTTGATGCAGGTCCTTGATAGACCCCTGATTGGTCTCTCTCCCTTCCCTCTTGATCCCTATATTACTGTCTTCACTTTGCAGCTACTGTAAACTTTTTAAAACACTAATATAATTACTTCACTGTTTTGCCTCAGTGGCTTTCTACCCCTTCCAAGGTAAAGACCAAATTCTTTACACACCCTATAGGATTCTATGTGGATTAGGCCCTTACCAGGCTTCTTTTGTTTCCTCCAAATTGTTCTGTTTCTTCATGCTTCAGAGTATTTTTCCCATGTGTTTCCTCTGCGTAGCTCATTCTTCCTGTTCCTCCTCACTTACTCAACTCCTGTTCATTATTTAGGTCTTAGCACAAACATCTTCCAGATCAGGACAGATAACACTGCTGTGAGCTCTTACTGTTCTCATAGCCCTTTGTTCTTTTCTTCAAATAGCTTGTTACCATTATAATCATCTAGTTATGTGATTAGTTATTTAATGCCTAACTTTGCAACTAGACTACAAACTACATAAAACCAGGATGTGTATTGTATCCTAGAATGTGGCACAGTGTCCTGTACATAGGAGGGTTTCAAGATAGCTGCTCAAAGAATATTTATTAAATGAATAAACAATTGTTTGGCTTCTTCAAAGAACTTTTGTGACCGAGAGCAAAGGTGTTTCTTTAATCAGAGTTTGAAACCCGATGACGTCTGCTTCTTTCAATAGCTCTGGTGCATTCCTTTCTAATTATTTTTATTTGTTCCTTTTAGGTAACATAAAATAATGAATAAAACAAATTACTCTCCAGTGTCTGAATTTGTGTTACTGGGACTTTCTACCTCCAAACCAGGGCAGCATTTGCTCTTTGCCTTCTCTGTAGTGTTTTATGTAACAGTTTTTCTGGGAAACCTTCTTGTTGTGTTTACAGTGACCTTTGATCCTCATTTACATTCCCCCATGTACTTCCTTTTAGCTAACCTCTCATTCATTGATTTGTGTCTTTCTACCTTAACGGTTCCTAAGATGATTTCTGACCTGTACTCCGGGCACAAAACCATATCCTTCCAGGGGTGTATCATCCAGATATTTATTCTTCATGTCCTGGGTGGAGTTGAGATGGTGTTGCTCATCGCCATGGCCTTGGACCGATATGTGGCCATATGTAAGCCCCTCCACTACTTGACTGTCATGAGCCCAAGGATGTGCATTTTACTTTTGTCTGGTGCTTGGGCTGTTGGCCTCATTCACTCAGTGGCCCAGTTAGCTTTTGTTGTCCATCTGCCATTTTGTGGTCCTAATAAAATAGATAGCTTTTACTGTGACCTCCCTAGGTTTATCAAACTTGCCTGCACAGACACCTACAGAATGGAAATCATGGTTACTGTCAACAGTGGGTTCATTTCCATGGGCACCTTCTGCTTACTGATTATGTCCTATGTCTTCATCCTGGTCACTGTATGGAACCACTCTGCAGCTGGTTTGTCTAAGGCTTTTTCTACTCTGTCAGCTCACATTACTGTGGTGGTTTTGTTCTTTGGACCATGCTTCTTTATTTATGTGTGGCCATTTCCTACAGTGCCAGTGGATAAGTTTCTTGCCATTTTGGACTTTATGATTACACCCATTCTGAATCCTGTCATTTACACATTGAGGAACAAGGACATGAAGATGGCAATGAGGAGACTGAGTAGTTCACTCCTGAGTTTGAGGAAGATCTCCTAAATAACTCACAAGAGTACAAGTTACTTTGTGCATTTTCAAATAACTTCATGTAACACAAATGTTTAAGTAATTTTACAAAATTTGTGCCTTTTTCTAAAATCACCATTTTAGAATATTCAGAATAGATCGTTGATTATGAGGATACATTGAATTACCACATTAACTCTCTGTTTAACATATTATTTGGCAACTTAAATAAAGTCCTAGGAATTGTTTACAAAAATTCATTAAAAAGCATAGATTACAGACATGGAATCTGTTGCAAGTATGACCTCAGACATCAGACTGCCTGGATTAAAATTAATTAACTTAGAGCTAATGTATCTTTAAACTTTTGAAGCATCTGTGAAATATACCATTTTCCTTCTATTTAGACCCCAGAAATGAATAATTAAATTTATATATTTTTTCTAAAAGACAAAAAATGTGTTAGGATTAAAACCTGTAGGAAAAAAGAAGAGTTGAAGAAGTGAGGTAGAAAGAAAATGGATGAGGTAGTGTAATAAGGGGAGATTGATATATGGTAGGTGGGAAAACAAGAGGGAGAGGCTCAGAGATAGCATGTTTCATGTATTTGACATATGATGCGACTCCCACTCTTGCTTATCTCAATTCCAGTAGACTCAGACTATCTCCAATTGCCCTAGGACAGGAAATTTTTATGTATGTTGCTTATTTCACAGTTTTTTCAAGTGTGACTTAATGTCTATGACTCAATTAATCAATGACTATTCTTTAAAAATCAAATGGATGTTGATAGGATCATTCCATGACTGGTATTATTATCCAACAACTACTCTTCCAAATTGTTTGTTGACAATTTTTCTCTAATAATTTGTCTTGTATAACTCTTTCTTGCTCAAGACATGGGTCCCAAATATGTGTGTGTACAATCTGTAGTAATTGTGAAACTCGTATAATTTACATTTTGTTTTGTAGCTGGAAGGCAGCCAAATTCACTGCTAAACTATGAAAGGAATCTGTGTCCTGATTATTTGTGATCCCAAATTCTTTCTGAATTATATAATCAGTAATACTTCATATTTTTCCTGCTTATGATTATTTTGTTGCTCTATATTTGTATTTGTAATGGATTCTGTTGGTTACATTAAATTACACAGGACAAATGTAAAGCCATATTTCTGCTTGAGGAATTTGCCATGTTTTTGAAGCTAGCAGTAGAAGGAAGGTGAAGACTAAAGCTCTAAGCTCAAAAGTTTTGAAGGGCAAAATGGAATCACCTGAAATCTTTCAGACTGGGGAGAAAGAGATCCATTGGAATTACAGTTGAAACCTTCAAGGGATGTATCGAAGAAGCAGGAACATACCAAAAGTGTACTGACTCTTACAAAACTACAATCCAGATACAAATAGGCACTTTACTTGATTGGGTTGGGGTGTTCCCCCCTTAAAATTTTATGCCTCATAGAAGAAAGAGTAAATAGTTTCTGGAGGAACATATCAAGTCAGAAATATGTGATCTTTTATACAACGTATAAAATCATAAAATGATTATGGAACATGGAAAAGTACAAAGAAACAGTGGTATATGACTCGTAATTAAGAGGAAATAGTAGAAGGAGACTGCAGACAGCTCGATTGTTGAAATTAGAGTACCCCTATGTTTACTGCAGCACTATTTACAATAGCCAAGATATGGAAGCAACCTAAGTGTCCATCAGTAGATGAATGGATAAAGAAGATGTGGTACATATACACAATGGAATACTATCCAGCCAAAACAAATCCTACCATTTGCAACAACATGGATGGAGCTAGAGGGTATTATGCTCAGTGAAAAAAGTCAGGCAGAAAAAGACAAATACCACGTGATTTCTCTCATTTGTGGAGTATAACAATGAAGCAAAACTGAAGAAACAGGCCACCATACAAAAGACAAACAACAACAAATGTTGGCGAGGATGTGGAGAAAGGGATACCCTCCAACTGCTGATGGGAATGTAAATTAGTTCAACCATTGTGGAAAGCAGTATGGAGGTTCCTCAAAAACTCAGAATAGAAATACCATTTGACCCAGGAATTCCACTCCTAGGAATTTACCCTAAGAATGCAGTTTCCCAGTCTCAAAAAGACATATGCACCCCTATGTTTATTGCAGCACTGTTTACAATAGCCAAGAAATGGAAGGAACCTAAGTGTCCATCAGTAGATGAATGGATAAAGAAGATGTGGTACATATACACAATGGAATATTATTCAGCCATAAGAAGAAAACAAGTCCTACCATTTGCAACAACATGGATGGAGCTAGAGGGTATTATGCTCAGTGAAATATGCCAGGCAGAGAAAGACAAGTGCCAAATGATTTCACTCATCTGCAGAGTATAAGAACAAAGCAAAACCTGAAGGAACAAAACAGCAGCAGACTTACAGAACCCAAGAATGGACTAAGAGGGACCAAAGGGAAAGGGACTGCGGAGGAAGGGTGGGAAGAGAGGGATAAGGGGATTAAGGGGCATTATGATTAGCACACATAATGCAGGGGTGGGAGCACGGGGAAGGCAGTATAGCACAGAGAAGACAAGTAGTTACTCTATAGCATCTTACTATGCTGATGGACAGTGACTGTAACGGGGTATGTGGCGAGGACTTGATGATGGGGGGAGTCTAGTAACCACAATGTTGCTCATGTAATTGTACATTAATGATACAAAAAAAATTAAAAAAATAAACAAGAAAAACTGAAGGAACAAAATAGCAGCAGACTTACAGACTCCAGTAAGGGATTAGCGCTTACCAAAAGGGAGGGGTGAGGGAGGGAGAAGGGGACTGTGGGCATCATGATTAGTGCACATGATGTGTGTGGGTCATGGGGAAGACAGTGTAGCCCAGAGAAGACAAGTAGCAACTCTGTGGCATCTAACTACACTGATGGACAGTGACTGCAATGGGGTTTGGGAGGGACTAGGTAAATAAGGGTGAATGTAGTAACCACATGGTTTTTCTTGTGAAACCTTCATAAGAGTGTATATCAATGATATCTTAATAAAAAAAGAAATTAGCAGAGTATAATATAACTCATACTTAAAAAGAAGTTAAAAAGTTGAAAAATGGAAAAAACACAATGAAGAATTTTAACAGAGAAATGGAATGTCTATGAAAGAAGTGAAAAACTGGTTCTGAAAAACACTGAAGAAGAAACATGAGAAATTATGAATTTAAGTAGGCTTAAACATGGACTGGACACAGCAGAAAAAAGGAGGAGTAGATGCAAAGATAAGTCAATAGTTAGCCAAACTAATGTGTAGAGATACAAAAGACTAAAAAAAAAGCAGAATATGAATACACACACAGAAATAGTAATTATTTTATTTAAGGTTTTATGCCTCAGACCCTTTCATTCTATGTGAGACCCTAAAATACCCACAAGAAATCCATATGCTAACATCATAATCTCTTAATGGCATTTTTAATCTCTTTGTTTCTTAGAGTGTAAATGGCTGGATTTAGGAGAGGTGTAATGACTGCATAAAACACAGCAAGAAATTTGTCCACCCAGGTGATGCTGAGTGGCCACAGATAGATGAAGATGCAGGGCCCAAAAAATAACATCACTACAGTAATGTGAGCAGTGCAGGTAGAGAGAGCCTTGGATGCCCCATCCTTAGAGTGAACGCAGACAGTTAACAGAATATAAGAGTAAGAGATCAGCAACATAATGAAGCAGATAGCTGCTAGTAATCCACTGTCAATATTTACCAGCATTTCTAGAATATAGGTGTCCATGCAGGCTAGCTTGATCACCAGTGGAATATCACAGAAAAAACTATCCAATTCCCTGGGTCCACAGAAGGGCAGCTTTATAATCATAGCTAGCTGACTTATTGAATGCACAAAGCCAATGATCCATGATATCAAAATTAACCAGATGCACTTTTGTCTATCCATGATGCTGGAGTAATGGAGTGGCTTGCAGATGGCCATGTAATGGTCGTAGGCCATTGTCACAAGCAGCACCATCTCACACCCTCCAAAGAAATGTCCGAAGAAAATCTGACACATGCAGCCTCCAAAGGAGATGGTCTTGTTTTCCTTGAGAAAGTCTGTGATCATTTTAGGGGTAGTGACTGAGGAAAGGCAGAAGTCAATGAATGAAAGATTCGCTAACAGGAAGTACATAGGGGAGTGGAGATGAAAGTCAGCAATAATTAGGAGCATAATGAAGATATTGCCTAAGATGGTGATCAAATAAAGTGAAGAAAATATCACTAGGAGGAAGGCCTGGAGCTCCCATGAATTACAAAGTCCAAGAATAATAAATTCAGACACCACAGACTTATTTCCTTCCTCCATTTAGTTCATCTGAAGAAAAGACATGAGTTAAAATTTTCTGAACAAACAGTATGTGAATCAAGAGGATTTCTTATACATTGTTCATGGAACTGTATATTGATATCACTTTAAAAAGCAGTTTGGCTTATTTTGTATTCACCCATTCTATGCCCCAGCAATTTCCCTTGTATTTACATGCCCAAGATAAACTGTTCTGAATATAAGGGAAAATTTACAATAATGTCCATAAATAGGGCAATGGAATATTATTCAGAACTACAACAAAGAACAGGTATATAAAATGATACAGATATATCTTAGTAAGATATAATAATGAAGTGGGGAAAAAAAGACCAAAATGGATCCATGTGGCATAATTTTTGTAGGATAAAAAGCAATAGGAAAACAACAGTATACTTTGCAGGAATTTGTATAAATGATAAAACTGTATACAAAAAGAGATGTAAGAGGTAAGTAACCTCAGGTGTGAGGTGTCAGCATGAAGATGAGCACGTAAGCAATTAGTTGTATGTTATTATCAATTGTTTAGATCTTATATTAGATCATGTTTTCATAGGTATAATTTTATTATTAAATAAACAAGCAAACAAACACAAAATGGGCATGGAAAAGTGATAAGAGTATGTTAGAATCAAGAATTGTGATCAATTGAATACTGAGAACCTGAGGTAAAATAACATATTTTTAAATGACATTTTATTGTTTAGGAGATGTATGGTAGAAAAATTTCTTTCTCTCTTTCTCTATAAATTTGTTCATATATATTTTCTATGTATTTCTATTTGTTTCTATGAAATATGTTTCCATATATAAATTTGAAAAAATAAAATAATATTTAACATATTATTAAAGGTTGATAATTATTTTGTTAATAAACGAATGAGTCAGTTTTTAAAAAAGAGATAGTAATACTAGTCTTGACAAAATGACAAAACTTTTTCACCAATGAGTATAGTTAACTAAGTACAAGAGTAAATAAACTTATCAGTTGGAAGGTGGTTAACAATCATAGAAAGGACAAATGTTCTAGGCCTACCAAAAGGATAAATCATAAGCATCAGGAAGAGATATTCTCTGTTCATGAAATGTAAAGCTTATGTAACTGGTAAGAAATTTTTCAGCCTGACGTATATCTCAGCCACAATAAATCCTGAGGTTTGAATATTGAACTCAAATGTGTTTGAAAGCTCTTTTTGGCAGACATGCTGTAGGACCATAAAATACATAATCTGGTGTTAAGTTTCTGATTCAAAGCAAGATGGCTTCTGAGAACCTAAAATATGGGAATCTCTGCAGGGGCTAAAATGTTCCAAAGTCTGTGATTAACTCTCGAGACTGACTATACATCAAGTTACTTGAGAAAAAGATTTTTTAGTGTTACAAATGAAAAGGTCCTTGGGACCTGAGACTCTGGCTACACATTTTCAAAATTAGGTAAATTTGTCCATTTCCAACTTGTCCATAGGGAGCTATTTCCATTCAGTATCATATGCCTTAGCCTGAGAAACCATGATTTTTGAAGTATGTTACATTCTTCCTAACAATCTTTGGCAGAAAACTTTCTTTTGCTATAGCAGAGTCAATGGCATTTACAAACTAATTAGATTTCTTATCAAGCTAGATAAACTTTGTCTTTATACAAGTTGTTTTTGCTATTTATTAATTACTTTAAATCTAACAGTCCTATCAACTGGAAAATAGATTTATAGTCTTTCTCTCTCTCCCTTTTTACTTTTTCTCTCTCTGTCCAGTTTCCCTTCTTCCCCTCCTTTTTCTTTATTTTCTTGTCCTCCTCTTTCTTTCTAAAAACAATTTCTGGATCTAAGGGCTTTGCCACAGTGGATCAGTTATCTTAACAGTCATTACTAATCTTGATGACTGCTGTTCATAGCCCTCTGTCAAATCTGGGAACCAGCAATATGGTATTTTTCTTTTCATTATCTATTTAACTCAGAGCTATGCTCAGCACTTAATTACTGTTTCATGACCATGATAACTTATTTTATTGATGAAAAACCAACTCAGGAAAGGTAAATGCCCAAAGTAACAAAGTTAACAGAAGATTCATTTAGAGTTACTGTCTGAAAAGAATGTTGGTTTAGAGGAATTTAGTTTGGTTGAGAAGAAACATGATTTCTATGAATCAAGAAAAATAATTAAACTCTTCCTAAGAATACATGTCCTAACAAAAAGTAATTGACATAAGAAGAAATGTAAATGACCAATAGATGTATGAAAAATATCCTCTGTGTCTATAATAATTCTGTTATTGTACTTGGCACTAATTGCTTCAGATTTTTGTCTAATTTAGTCTGGGTTTATGCTGACCATTGTCTATAAATTAAATGTTGTTGATGTTTAAATCCACTAGAGTTATCAGATATTAGATATGAAAATAACAGAATTGAAATGTCCTAGATTTAGGAGGGGCTTTTAATTTTTTGTAATATGTCTAATAAGAATTTATTGAACATTTTCAGATAAAAAAGAGACTCTAGGTGCTATAGGTTATACCAAAGAAATAAAATCAGTGCCTATTTCCCGCCTTATACTTGCATTCGCAGTTGTTAATATTATTTCAGTTGAATTACAAAGGACAATGTCTTGCTGCTAAAGTAATCATATTAATAGGCGTATTAATAATACCATTATAATAAATTTTCAAGCATGTCCTAGGTGGAAGAGTTAAACCTCCAGATTCCAATAATATAATTGTAAGGTCAAATGACTCAAAACAGAACTCACTAAAGAGAATCAAAACTTTTGAAAATAACAAAAAAAAAAATTAAAAAAATGAGACAGCTCCCATTTTTCCTTTTTGTACTGCTAATTTCAGGGTCATATGAAAACTACATCTCTCTGTATCTCGTTTTTCTCTTTCTGAATACCTCCCATGTGCTAGAAACTTTCACTTATATTGTCATGCTTAATCTTCACAATAACCCCATGAAATGGTCTTATTATTCTGAGGCTGTCGGTGTACCCTGTTAGAAGTTGCAGAGATGAGAAATAGTGTGACATGACTTAGATGCACCTCCAATGTCTTAGACTCCAGTCCCTCTGTAGTAAAATTTTGGATCTTCTGTTCAGTTCCAAGAGCATAATTCCATTTCCATCATAGCTATTGACTGTTAGAGCTTTTGAGAGCTCTCCCTCCATATTTTCTATAATGTGTCTTCTTGAGATAAATTATAATTTTTTTCTATGTTTGGACATTTCTGTTAATTAGTTATATATCTATGCCTGAATAGTCCCTTAAATTCAGGAAAACTTTAGACGATTGTGGTGCTCTGAGAACATAAATACTTCCTTAATCAGGGCTTCTTTAATTTGGGGAGCTGTAGACTGAACAGAAGGCATTCTTTGTGATGTTGTCGGGAGCCCAGAAGTTCCAAAATTTTCTGGGTGAAGAAACCTTTGCTATTTCTGGAATCAATGCTGCAATTCTAAACCATCCCAATTAATGTGTGTGGAACAATAGTATTAGAACATTGTCAAGTTGTCTTAAATGTGTTAGAGGAAGGAAATTAGGGGAGAAGTTAAGAAATTTAGAGAATATAGATTTTAACTTCTTACCAGAGAGATACCATATTTTTTTCCAAGAATTAAGCATTGTTCTTGCTCTAACTGGAATCTGAAATAAAATTATATTGCAGTGAAACAAATAATCTGTTCTCTGTTGTAACCAGTGTTCATGGGAGAGTGTGAGGCATATATTTACTGTAGAGAGTAGCCTCTGGGGTAGGAAACTTCCAAGCTACTCATACTATGTTCCTTTGAGATCTCTTAATTTCCAGGTTTCTCTGAACTGGGAGTGTCACCTGAAAGTGTGCCTTTTGTCAAAGTCAAAGACATACCTGTTGAGTTCAAAGAAAAAGCCCCAATGATAGAAATTAAGCACAGTTTTAAAACATTTCTTTGGTTAAATTTTTAAAATTCGGAAAATATTATTTCAGAATTAAGTGTCATTTCTAGTCCCAGCAGAAGCCAGATGTCTAGGATGAGTGAGCAGGGAAGGACCTGCAGAGGAAGATGAGTGAGTCACTCATGTATGCCAGTTGTGTCTAAGACAGAACAGCCAGCCTTGGACTGATAGTTTGTAGGGTTTTAATGGAGAGTAGAGAAACATTTTAAAGTCTCCAAAATTTCTGTGCTTACTTGGGCAATATTCCAGGTTTAACATTGAGGAAAAATCAACATTATTAATGTATTCTTCTAAATAACAAAACAATTACGGAAACCCCCCTTTTATTTTCATTTTCAAAGTATTATGTAAATTCAGTATTACTGATCAAGAGTCCAACAATCTAGAGGTTTGGGAAGGAAATGTGATAGTCTGTCACTATCTGCTCTTTCCTATTACTTTTTCAACAGAAATTTGTCCACATTTTGGTGGTTATTGTTTCAGATTCCGTTCCATGCAATTATGTAATTATTTGAGCACATCTCCACATACATATCTAGAGGAATCTTTCTTTGTTTTTGAGTTAATAGGATATGGAAGAGTGTTTTAAATTCAAATTTATTTAAAATCAACTGATGCTTAAATACCTTTCATTCAGTGGCAATGGTTACTTTTAGAGAATAAAGAGAAATTAAGAGAAAATTTACATAAAACATACCTCCTTTTTTGTTCAAAAGTAAAGACATCTTTTTAAAGCATTCTCTTCATACTTTAGGAATGGATGTTGGTGTTTAGAAAGCAAACGTGGAAAGACAGTGAGGCATAAGGATAGGATTATTTGACTAGATGTTAACTATGTGGGCAGTGTTGGTGATGTGAATCCATGGGACACCTTGGCAGAAGATCAGGTAAAGAAAGGTTGTGTCTTGCCTAAAAAGCCTAGAGAGATCTCTACATTGAAGGACAGTTGATTATTTTTAAGGAATGGAAACCATAGATAAACCAGTAAATAAACTATTCACATTGCATAGTGTGAATACCCTAGACAATATGGGGAATACAAACATATTTAAATTTTGCAACTACACTAACATAACATTGAATATGGAGGTGCACAGAGTCATATAACTTTGCTTCATCTCCAAGCTCACCATGGAAGGGTAGTTATGATGTAGCTTATCTGCAGGATGATTTTTACTTATTTATTTATTTATTTTATTTTGCTATCATTAATGTATAATTACATGAATAACATTATGGTTACTAGACTCCCCCTATTATGAAGTCCCCACCACATACCCCATTACAGTCACTGTCCATCAGCGTAGTAAGATGCTATAGAATCACTACTTGTCTTCTCTGTGTTATACTGCCTTCCCCGTGTCCCCCACCCCCAACATTATACGTAATAATCATAATGACCCATATTCCCCCTTATCCCTCCCTTCCCACCCATCTTCCCCAATCCCTTTCCCTTTGGTAACTTTTAGTCCATTCTTGAGTTCTGTAAGTCTGCTACTGTTTTTTTTTGTTCCTTCAGTTTTTTCTTTGTTCTTATATTCCACAGATGAGTGAAATCACTTGATACTTGTCTTTCTCTGTCTGGCTTATTTCACTGAGCATAATACCCTCTAGCTCCATCCATGTTGTTGCAAATGGTAGGATTTGTTTTCTTCTTATGGCTAAATAATATTCCATTTTGTATATGTACCACATCTTCTTTATCCATTCATCTACTGATGGACACTTAGGTTCCTTCCATTTCTGGGCTATTGTAAATAGTGCTGTGATAAACATAGGGGTGCCTATGTCTTTTTGAAACTGGGCCCCTGCATTCTTAGGGTAAATTCCTAGGAGTGGAATTCCTGGGTCAAATGGTATTTCTATTTTGACTTTTTTGAGGAACCTCCATACTGCTTTCCACAATGGTTGAACTAATTTACATTCCCAACCAGCAGTGTAGGAGGTTTCCCCTTTCTCCACATCCTGGCCAACATTTGTTGTTGTTTGTTTTTTCAATGTTGGCCATCCTGACTGGTGTGAGGTGATATCTCATTGTGGTTTTAATTTGCATTTCTCTGATGATTAGGGATGTGGAGCATCTTTTCATGTGCCTGTTGGCCATCTGAATTTCTTCTTTAGAGAAGTGTCTGTTCAGCTCCTCTGCCCATTTTTTAATTGGCTTATTTGCTTTTTCTTTGTTGAGGTCCATGAACTCTTTATATAATTTGGATGTCAACCCCTTATCAGATATGTCATTTATGAATATATTCTCCCATACTGTAGGATATCTTTTTGTTCTACTGATGGTGTCCTTTGCTGTACAGAAGTTTTCAGCTTGATATAGTCCCACTTGTTCATTTTTGCTTTTGTTTCCCTTGCTGGGGAGATATGTTCATGAAGAAGTTGCTAATGTTTATGTCCAAGAGATTTTTGCCTATGTTTTTTTTCTAGGAGTTTTATGGTTTCATGACTTAATTCAGGTCTTTGATCCATTTTGAATTTACTTTTATGTATGGGGTTAGGCAAAATCCAGCTTCATTTTCTTCCATGTAGCTGTCCAGTTTTGCCAACACCAGCTGTTGAAGAGTTTGTCCCTTCCCCATTGTATATCCATGGCTCGTTTATCATGTATTATTTGACTATATATGCTTGGGTTTATATCTGAGTTCTCTAATCTGTTCCATTGCTCTATGGATCTGTTCTTGTGCCAGTTCCAAATTGTCTTGATTATTGTGGCTTTGTCGTAGAGCTTGAAGTCAGGGAGCATAATTCCCCCAACTTTATTCTTCCTTCTCAGGATTGCTTTGGCTATTCTGGGCCTTTTGTGGTTCCATATGAATTTTAGAACTGTTTACTCCAGTTCATTGAAGAATGCTGTTGGTATTTTGATAGGGATTGCATTGAATCTGTAGACTGCTTTAGGCAGGATGGCCGTTTTGACAATATTCATTCTTCCTATCCATGAGCACGGGATGTGTTTCCATTTATTGGTATCTTCTTTAATTTCTTTCATGAGTGTCTTGTAGTTTTCCGAGTATAGGTCTTTCACTTCTTTGGACAGGTTTATTCCTATGTATTTTATTATTTTTGATGCAATTGTGAATGGAATTGTTTTCCTCATTTCTCTTTCTGCTAGTTCATCGTTATTTTATAGGAGTGCAACATATTTCTGTGTATTAATTTTGTAACCTGCAACTTTGCTGAATTCAGATATTAGATCTAGTAGTTTTGAAGTGGATTCTTTAGGGTTTTTTTTTTATAAACAATATCATGTCATCTGCAAACAGGAACAGTTTGACTTCTTCCTTTCCAATCTAGATGACTTTTATTTCTTTGTGTTTTCTGATTTCCGTGGCTAGGACTTCCAGACTATATTGAATAACAGTGGAGAGAGTGGGCATCCTTGTCTTGTTCCTGATCTTAAAGGAAAAGCTTTCAGCTTCTTGCTGTTAAGTATAATGTTGGCTGTGGGTTTTTCATATATGGCCTTTATTATGTTGAGGTAATTGCCCTCTATACCTATTTTGTTGAGAGTTTTATCATGAACGGATGTTGAATTTTGTCAAATGCTTTTTCAGCATCTATGGAGATGATCATGTGGTTTTTGTCCTTCTTTTTGTTGATGTGGTGAATGATGTTGATGGATTTTTGAATGGTGTACCATCCTTGCATCCCTGGAATGAATCCCACTTGATCATGATGGTTGATTTTTGATGTATTTTTGAATTCAGTTTGCTAATGTTTTGTTGAATATTTTTGCGTCTCTGTTCATCAGGGATATTGGTCTGTAATTTTCTTTTTTTGTGGTGTCTTTGCCTGGTTTTGGTGTTAGAGTGATGCTGGTTTCAGAGAATGAGTTTGGGAGTATTCCCTCCTCTTCTATTTTTTAGAAAACTTTAAGGAGGATGAGTATTAAGTCTTGACTAAATGTTTGATAAAATTCAGCAGTGAAAGCATCTGGTACAGGCATTTTGTTCTTAGGTAGTTTTTTGATTACCAATTCAATTTCATTGCTGGTAATTGGTCTGTTCAGATTTTCTGTTTCTTCCTGTGTCAGCCTTGAAAGGTTGTATTATTCTAGAGAGTTGTCCATTTCTTCTAGGTTATCCAGTTTGTTACCATATAATTTTTCATAGTATTCTCTCATAATTCTTTGTATTTCTGTGGTGTCCATAGTGATTTTCCCTTTCTCATTTCTGATTCTGTTTTTGTGTGTAGAGTCTCTTTTTTTCTTTATAAGTCTGACTAGGGGTTTATCTATTTTTTAAAAATTTTATCAAAGAACCAGCTCCTGCTTTCATTGAATCTTTCTATTGTTCTATTCTTCGTGATTTTTTCTGCTCTAATCGTTATTATGTCCCTCTTTCTAGTGACTTTGGGCCTTGTTTGTTCTTTCTAGTTTCGTTAATTGTGAGTTTAGACTGTTAATTTGGGATTGTTCTTCTTATCTGAGGTTGGCCTGTATTGCACTATATTTCCCTCTTAGTACAGCCTTTGCTTTATCCCTCAGATTATGCAGTGTTGAATTATTGTTGTCATTTGTCTCCATATATTGCTTGATCTCTGTTTTTATTTGGTCATTGATCCATTGATTATTTAGGAGCATGTTATTAAGCCTCCATGGGTTTGTGGGCTTTTTCATTTTCTTTGTGTAATTTATTTCTAGTTTCATACCTTTGTGATCTGAGAAGCTGGTTGGTACAATTTCAATCTTTTTGAATTTACCGAGGTTCTTTTTGTGGCCTTGTATATGATCTATTCTTGAAAATGTTCCATGTGCACTTGAGAGGAATCTGTATCCTGTTGCTTTGGGATGGAGTGTTCTGTAGATGTCTCTTAAGTCCATCTGTTCTAATACTTTGTTCAGTGCCTCTGTCTCTGTAGTTATTTTCTGTCTGGTTGATCTGTCCTTTGGAGTGAGTGCTGTGTTGAAGTCTCCTAAAATGAATGCATTGCATTCTATTTCCCCCTTTAATTCTGTTAGTATTTGTTTCACATATGTAGGTGATCCTGTGTTGGGTGCATAGATATTTATAATAGTTATAGCCTCTTGTGTCTGACCCCTTTATCATTATGTAATGTCCTTCTTTGTCTTTTGTGACTTTCTTTGTTTTGAAGTCTATTTTGTCTGATAGAAGTACTACAACTCCTGCTTTTTTGTCCCTATTAGTTGCATGAAATATCTTTTTCAATCCCTTTACTTTCAGTATGTATATTTCTTTGGGTTTGAAGTGAGTCTTTTGTAGGCAGCATATAGATGGGTCTTGTTTTTTTATCCATTCAGTAACTCTGTGTCTTTTGATTGGTACATTCGGACCATTTACATTTAGGGTGATTATCGATAGGTATTTACTTATTGCCATTGCAGGCTTTAGATTTGTGGTTACCAAAGGTTCAAGGGTAATTCCCTTACTATCTAATAGTCCAATTTAACTCACTTCGTGTGCTATTAGAAACACAACCTGAAGTTTCCTTTTTTTTCTGCCTTTTTCCCCTCCCCCATTCTTTTATATTAGATATCATATTCTGTACTCTTTGTCTATCCCTTGATTGACTTTGGGTGTAGTTGATTTGATTTTGCATCTGCTTAGTAATTAATTGTTCTACTTTACTGTGTTTTTATTTCCCCTGATGACATCTATTTAGCCTTAGGAATACTTCCATCTATAGCAGTCCCTCCAAAATGCACTGTAGACGTGGTTTGTGGGAGGTAAATTCTCTCCGCTTTTGCTTATCTTAAGATTGTTTAATCCCTCCTTCAAATTTAAATGGTAACCTTGCCGGGTAGAGTAGTGTTGGTTCGAGGCCCTTCTGTTTCATTGCATTAAATGTATCATGCCACTATCTTCTGTCCTGTAAGGTTTCTGTTGAGAAATATGATAGCCTGATGGGTTTTCCTTTGTATGTGATGTGTTTTCTGTCTCTAGCTGCTTTTAAAAGTCTGTCTTTATCCTTGATCTTTGCCATTTTAATTATTATGTGTCTTCATATTGTCCTCCTTGGGTCCCTTGTGTTGGGAGATCTTTGCACCTCCATGTCTTGAGAGACTATCTTCTTCCCCAGATTGGGGAAGTTTTCAGCAATTATCTCCTCAATAACACTTTATATCCCTTTTTCTCTCTCTTCTTCTTCTGGTACCCCTATAATGCAGATATTATTCTGTTTGGATTGGTCACACATTTCTCTCAATATTCTTTCATTCTTAGTTATCCTTTTTTCTCTCTGTGCCTGTTTCTTTGTATTCCTCTTCTCTAATATCTATTCCATATACCTTGTCTTCTACTACATCTAATGTTCTTTTAAATCCCTCCATTGTATGTTTCATTTGAGATATGGAATTTCTTAATGATTGAATCTCTGTCTTAAATTCATCCCTGAGTTCTTGAATATTTTTCAGAACCTTCATGAGCATGTTTATGATTTTTATTTTAAACTCTCTTTCAGGAAGATTGGTGAGTTCAGTTTCATTTGGCCCTTTTTCTGGGGTTTGTGAGATTTCGGTATGAACTAGGTTCCTTTGACGTTTCATAATCCTATGTGGTGCCCTTCAGTGCCCTGAAGCTATAGTCTCTGGAGCTGCTCAGCCCCTAGAATAGGTTGGGTGTCGTAAGGGAGTAGCGCTGGGGCCTGGGGGGAGGAAAGGGCTGTTTCCCGATTCCTGGCTGCAGTGCCTGTCTCCAGTATCAGAGCCAGTGGGCCGAGCACACAGGTGTAAGCCTCTGGGCTTGTTGTCTCTAGCTGTTGTTGGTGGGGCTTCCCTCTGGCTGGCCTGATGCCAGTGCAGTGATTGCCGGTTTGGGAGCAGGTGCTGGCACGTCAGGGGGAAGGCACAGCAGGCTGCGTTTCACAGTGGGGGTCCTCGGATCTGAGTAGGCATTCAGCGGGATGGAGTGCCTGAAGCTCCTCAAAGTTCCCAACCTGCTGCGCAGAGTGCGCTCAGACAATCTTGTCCACCTGTCCCTTCTCCCGCTTAGCAAGCTCCGTGCAAACTCCACCCCTTCAGCATCCCTCTCACTGCTAGGAAGCCTGTCAGATCACCCACTTTTCCTTTGTCCCAGAGCGGCTGGATATAGATCCCCATCCTCCACAAACGGCCAGAATCTCAGTCTCTTGGGCACTCCTCCTGTCTCAGCTCCCCAATCCCACCAATCTCCAGAGCACCACACAATGTAGGTTTGTGCTCCAATGCAGACCTCCAGGGCTGTGTGTTCAGCCGTCTTCGGCTTCCACCCCCTCTCCACTCTGTTTCTCTTCCTTCCGCCAGTGAGCTGTGGTGGGGGAAAGGCTTTGGTCCTGCTGGATCAAGGCTTTCATATGTTTCTCTGTTTGGTGAGGCCTGCTCTGTTCATGAGGTCTGCTGGAGCCTGCCGGCAGGAGTTGAACAGTACCTGAATGGGGGGGTGAGGGTTTGTATATACAAAGATCACAGGAGGGCAGTCTGTCGGTGCAGAAAGCCAAAATGCTTTATTTCTCTTTGGTATATATGCAGTCTTGTTATGACACTATCCAAGTATATTGGCATTACAACAAGGACACTACCTTTTCATACAGAGAGTTGTTTTCTTAATCAAGTTCCCTGTTCCCAGGACCAAGGAATGGTTACTCTGTTCCCAGACATTCATGTGTCAAAACAACTTGTTCAAGGACAAAAGTTGCAGGATAAACAAGTTCTCTCTACAGTATGGAGGAAGTTCACAACGTGGTTTCACTTATGTCAAGCAGTAACCAAACATGGCTCCCCACATCTAGAATGGCTGCTGAACTTAAGATGGTTGTGCTTATGCTCTCATGGCTCTCCACATATCCCCCTTTCTTATTTTTTAATGAAGCTGGATTAGGACAACTGAGCCTGTCTTAGGTTGGTCAAGATCAGAGAAAGGCCTTACCCATCTCTGGGTGAATGGTGGCATGGCCATCCCCCTGTCTTCGGTTGGCTCAATCTCTTACTTGCCTTACCCGTCTTTGGCTTTCCAGTTACCTTAGGTCACAATTGCCTGGGGAGGCTGTGTGGCGAGTTCCTGCTTGGGCAGGCTCCCATAAACTTGCTTTAAAGTTCTCACGGCCATCCTCAGAAGGACGGGTATTAAAGCAAGCAGAGCAAAAAGTAGCAAAGCACAGATAACCAGAGAGAGCAAAAGTTCTTTTGTGGAGGCCCACGTTGGAACCAGTGTTCCTAATTTGTCTAGAATTTGCTTTGCGAGCTCCTCAGGGTCAAGATCTAATTTTGCATCTTGTATAGCTAATATTTCTTTATGTAATGCTTGTAAATCTAATGTTTCATTTTCATGTTCCCATATATTTAAAAGATGTGCTTTCACTTTATCCCATGGATATTGAGTATTATTGTATAATAAAACAGTTACACAAATAGAAGAATAATCGGCATGACATCTTAGTTTGTTGAAAGTTTTAAACATTTCAATTTGCTGCCCCAGATATAAAACAGTCTGCTCTAATGCTTGAAGTTTCCTCTCCACTTTTAAGTCAATATCTTCCTGGGTGCCTAAGGACATAGAAACATTCTGAGCTAAGTTATCTACAAAATTAGCAGTTTGGACTTCTGCTGTTAATAACACAGCTGTAGAAGTGGCGGAGACAAGGAGACTCAAAATAGCTATGATTCCTAACACTATCATCCCTATCCCTCTTCTATGACTTTTAGACAATTCATGATTTAAATTTATTAACGTTTCAAACCGTTTTTCATCAAACCAATTCCCGGAAACATTTACTGGAGTCATAAGAAAGGATGGTTGTTTAAGGATTAGAAGAGAACAATTTTGTAAAGGACCAGTACTACATTTTGTTAAGCTACATCTGGTACAATTAACTTCATATCGGGAGGAGTTAGTAGAATTATGAATACCAATTTCACCAGTTAGGAGGAAATAAGGCAGATTAACACAAGCCACAACTGATGAAGAATTTTCTCTAAGGTCTTTATCTGCTCCCTGTAAGAAAATGACAGGGCCTGTACTAGCCGCAAGTTTCCAAATAAAAGTCTGAGGATTATCTCCTATTTTTGTACACCACATCCCAGCTGTGAGTTGATGTCCCACAGCCCATGAACAATTTTGTCCTCCTCTTCCAGTCCAGTCTATGTAAATATCACAATCAGATGGTGGAGTTTCTGCACAATGTGTCCAAGGAATGAAACTATTTGATTTTCTTGTATCTGGCCCACACTTCTCCCAACCATTAGGAGGAATAGTTATATTTGTTGGTTTACATGTAGAATTATCAGGATAGTTAAGAGATATTATACCCATATCATATGTAAAGAAGACAGTTTGATTAAGAGATAAACATGGATTCAAATCACCAAAGCATATTGGAGGTCCCTTTAAACTTCCAGAATAGTTTGTCGGGAACTGTAGAAGTTCAATTCCCTGTGCTGTCGGATAACCCAGACGTCTGGAATCATTGACGATCACAACCACCTCCAAATCATTCCATGTCACTGGATGAAGAATAGGAGGGTCAGGAACAAAAGCCCAATAAACAGCTCCTTTAACTTGGCTGATCAGGAAGGTCCAGATGACGACTTCTGCTAGTATCTTCCGTGAACTGGACCAGCCTTTCTGGTAACCACCGTGCTCCATCTGCATCCTGTGGAAAAACACAAACATGCCCTCGTCCCCATATGAGTACAGGGTCGGGGCCATTCCACTGACCTGTGAGAGGATCTTTCCACCTCACCACTGCATATGAGTCATTTGTTTTGGGATGCTAAAATATGTCTGCTGCGGACCTCCCCTGAGCGTCCACAGTAAGAAAATTCAAAATAAAAAGTGTATGGTTTAAATAATTATTAGGAGTCTCTGGGTATAACTCCCCCTTTTTTATTTTTTGCAACTGGGACTTCAGTGTATTGTGTGCCCTTTCCACAATACCTCGTCCTTGAGGGTTGTATGGAACACCCATCTTGTGAGAGATCCGGAATTGTTCAAAGAAGTGCTGAAATGCATGGCTAGTATAGCCTGTTCCATTGTCAGTCTTAATTTCTTTTGGTATTCCTACAATGCCAAAACATTTCAAACAATGGGCTATAACATGTTTTGTGGCTTCTCCTGTTTGGGAAGTTGCCATGAGAAACCTGGAAAACGTATCTATAGACACATGAACATACTTAAGTTTTCCAAATTCTGGAATTTTTGTGACGTCCATTTGCCACAACTGATTAGGGAGAATTCCTCGAGGGTTAACTCCTTGATGTACTACTGTTTTGTGAACAGGACAGTTGCTGCATTGCTTTACTATTTGTCTAGCAGCTTCTCTGGAAATTTGAAACTGCAGTCTCAAACTTTGACTGTTTTGGTGATGTAAAGCATGGGATTGTTGAGCTTTCTGCAGTTGAGTGAGAAAAATGTTATGAGTGGCGACATCAGCTTTAGCATTTCCTGCAGCTAAGGCTCCAGGTAGATTTGTGTGAGCTCTGATGTGGCCTACAAAGCAGGGTGCTTTGTGGCTATGAATATGAGTTTGTATCTGAATGAACAAGTCTCTTACCTCTGTATTGTGAGACATTATAAAACTGGCTGTTTCAAGTGGTGGGATGGCTCTAGCAACATATTGGCTATCAGTATACAAATTAAATGATTCTTCAGAAGCTACAGAGAATAGTGCTGCAACAGCACAAAGCTCTGCTACTTGTGCTGAAGAAGTGGAACTGGAGAAGACATGAGTTTTTCCTTTAAATATGAATACTGAAGTTCCATTTGATGAGCCATCAGTAAAGGCATTTTTTGCCCCTCTAATTTGTGTCCTATGAATTTGTTTTGGGAAAATAAAATCCTGTAAGTTTGCAAATTGCAGCAATTTTTGGTCAGGCATATGAGGACCTATTTGTCCTGCAAAGTTGGCAAAATCCAGACCCCAAGCATCAGAGGAAGCAAACAACCAGGTAATCTGATCTTTATTAAAAGGGACCCTAATATATGCTGGATCTTTCCCAAAATATCTATAAGAGTGTTCCCTGGAAAGCTGAACTATAGCAGAGACTAACTCATGATAAGGAGTTACTACTTTTGAAGGAGAAACACGGAGATGCACCCACAGAAGGGGTCCTCCTTGCCAAATTACTGCTGTAGGAGAATGAAAGGACGCCAGTACATAGACTTCAAAGTTTTTATGATAGTCTATATATGAAAGTTGTTGTTGTTCTATGGCTTTTTCTACTAACTCTAACGCTGCCTTCCCTTCTGAGGAGATCTCTCTTGGCGATGTGGGGTCAGAGTCTCCTTTCAAAATATCAAACAGTAGTTTCAACTCTCCAGTAGTTAATCTCAGATGAGGGCAAAGCCAATTTATGTCCTCTAACAGTTTCTGAAAATCATTTAAAGTTTTCAGGTTGTCTTTTCTTACCTGTATCTTCTGAGGTTGAATTACTTTTGGATACAGAATTTTTCCCAAATAGTTGTAAGGTGGATGAGTCTGCACTTTCTCTGAGGCGATGACAAGGCCCGCAGCAGCTAAATCCTTTTGCATAAAACCAAATGCTGCAAGAACTAATTCTTCATTATGATGAGCAAGAAGGATATCATCCATATAACGTATGATGTAAACCTGACTATATCTGTTTCTGGTGGACACTATAGCTTGCGCTACAAATTTTTGACACAAGGTGGGGCTATTGGCTATCCCTTGCGGCAAAACTTTCCACTGACAGCGCTTCATGGGTTCTCTGAAGTTGGTGGATGGTACACTAAATGCAAATCTTTTACAATCTTCATCCGCCAACCTGATAGTGTAAAAGCAATCTTTCAGATCTAATATTATCTTAAAAGTTTTCTGCGGGATAGCAGAGGGAGATGGAAGCCCAGGTTGCAGGGCTCTCATTATCTCCATAGCCTTGTTAATTTTTCTAAGATCCTGGAGTAGTCTCCATTTCCCAGATTTGTTTTTTATCACAAATATAGAGGAATTCCAGGGCGAGTTGGTGGGCTCAATATGACCGCGGCTAAGCTGCTCCAGTACTAGCTGCTCTGCCGCTTGAATTTTTTCTGTTGAAAGAGGCCACTGATCCATCCACACAGGGGCGTCACTTAACCACGTTATTGAATCTGCGTGGGGAGCAGGAGTCTCAGAGGCCTCAGCTAAAAATACCCTAGCCCTTGCCTATCAGATTTTGGTTGTATACTGATGGAGTTTAGGTTGCCCTGTCCTCTTTCTCCCAATCCCTGTGGGGGGAGGAGTCCTTGATCTAACATTAGGTTTGAAATTTTGTCATAGGGCTATAAAGATAAACTCCCATTTCTTTCATCACATCTCTTCCCCACAAGTTGACAGGCAGCCCAGGAACTATGTGTGGTTGGAAGCTGCCTGCATGATTTCATCATCTTTCCATTCTAGGATGTCACTACTTTGTTCAGGACTCTGGCTCTGTCCTGTTCCTTGTAAATGGGTCACAGTAGGATGTGTCGGTCATTGCGGGGGCCACTGGTCAGCAGCAAACACAGAGACATCTGCACCAGTGTCCAAGAGCCCCTTTATCCTTTTTCCCTTTATAGTAAGGGTCAGTTCTGGCCTTTGCTGTCCAATAGGTTGAACCCAGTAAGCATCAGATGACCCAAACCCTGCACTTCCCCTAGTTCTGACTTTGCTTTTATTGTTTGTGTTTACTTGGGGTAAGAGAATAAGCTGAGCAATCCTCTGAAAGGGTTGTATAACAGAGATTCCTGCAGGAGAGTGAGTCATTATTTTTATCTCTCTTTCATAGTCTGAATCAATTATTCCTGGCGCCACTAAGATGCCTTTCATAGTGGCGCTGCTTCTTCCTAAAAGCAATCCCACACACCCTTTTGGGAGTGGCCTGTACACTCCTGTAGGTAGGGCTTGCATGCCCATCTCAGGTGTCAATACTGTGTAGGAGGAGGGACTGAGGTCCAATCCTGCACTGCCTGAGGTTGCTGGGCAGAGGTCCTGAATGGATTGTTTTGCTGTGGGACAAACGCCTGAAGCGCCCCATAACATTGTCTTGGGGCCTGGGGCTGGCCCCTCCTCCCGTTTCCCTGCTCTAAAGGATTTCCTTTATCATCTCTCTTAGACCTGCATTCTTTGGCCCAGTGTTTGCCTCTGTGACACCACGGACACAGGCTAGGTAGAATCCTTTTCTCTCTCTTTTCACCTCTATTCTGCCTGGGGCAGTCTCTCACTCTGTGCCCTATTTTTCCACATCCAAAACAAATACCAGGAGGACCGGGGGTTCGTGGGCTACTTCTTCCTTGTTGAAGCGTGAGAAAATCTTTTACAGATTTTCCCTGTAGTGCAGCAGCAATAGCTATGCCCTACGTATACGATGGTCCAATATCAGAGCACAGTTGAACATAATCTAAGAGATCTCCCTTCTTCCTAAATGGTCAAAGAGCGGCCTGACATGCAGTGTTAGCATTCTCAAAGGCCAGCTGCTTCACTAAAAGGAGGCCTGCTTCAGAGTCTCCTATCAATCTTCCGGCTGTCTGCAATAAGTGGGAGAGAAAATCTTGAAAAGGTTCATCGGGGCCCTGCCTTATTTTTGAAGGATCTTCAGAGTGAGGCCCACCCATAGGCTGTTTCATCCAGGCTCGTTTAGCAGCTGCATTTACTTGAGCATAGACCTGGCTGCATCTGAAGCTGTGCGTGAACATCACTAAACGGGCCTTCTCCTGCAAGCATGTCAAAACTCACAGAGATATTTTGTGCTCTATTAATGTCTGCAGTTCTTAGACACTGGTCTGCAAATTCAGACTTCCACAACAGGTAATCACCACCTGAAAAGCATGCTTTAGCAATATTCTTCCAATCTGAGGGTGGAAGAGCATCAGCAGACAATGCCTCAAGCAGAGCATGTGTAAAAGGGGCTGTCGCCCCATAGGAGGCACAAGCAGTTTTAAGTTCTTTTAACTGCTTGAAAGGTACTGGGACATGGAATCTGTGCCTGGCTCCCGCTGGCTGATTTGGATCATCAAAAACGGGGAAGAAGGTAAACCCGTCAGTGCCCTTCCCTCTTTCATCAGCTTTCTTTACAGCCTTTTGAAGTGGGGTGAGCTCATGGCTCAGCAAAGGCTCTGGCTTCACTGGCTTCCCTGCCTTTGTTCAGGAGGTGTCATGTTGGGCAAGGGCAGGACTGGCCAGGCGCCAGGTCCCTTTTTCGGGTCTAGCCCAGCAACTACAGAAGATGGATTTCTCATGGGTTTGCACATAAGTTTGCTAAATGCTTTACACAGGCAAACTTCAGGCAAAGGAGGAGAAGGTTCATGGCTAGGAGGGTCTTCTCCTGAATCAATCAAAGACTCTCGCTCACGGTCCCATTCAGCATCCTCTGCCACTTCCGCACAAACAGGTTCAGGCGGTGCAGAAAGCTCTGCGTCCTCTCCCTTGGTGGCTTTTATGTCTAATCTGTATCTCTCATGCCTAGGATCGAGGCTATCTCTAATTAAGTTCCACAGTCCAAAAGCATCTGCTGGGACCTTTTCTGGTCCATGAACATCATAATGCTCCTGTAATTTTTCTCCTACACGGGCCCATACTTGAAGGTCTACGGTCCCTTCTTCTGGGAACCAAGGGCAAACTTTCTCTACAAATTCTAAAAACTGGGTTAACTGTTGCTGCCCTACCTTTGCTCCACGGGCCCGGAGCATATTCTTAAGCATATTTACAAAGAGCATCCTGCTACTTCCGTTCCCCATGAGTACTCACTCTGTCTGATGCTCTTCTTACCGATCCTGTGCTTCACTCCTCCACCCCCGGCTCACTGTGGCCTCTAAGCAGACACGTCCTTTTCCTGCAGTGGCCCGTCGCCGTTGTCACCTGTATTCCGGTCCCTGTTCAGGTGCCACTTTCTGCCAGAGCCTGCCGGCAGGAGTCGAACGGTACCTGAATGGGGGGG
>JAVSCE010010879.1:0-17749 GCA_032199065.1 Smutsia gigantea | reverse complement strand
AATCTATTTCCCTCTTTAATTGTGTTAGTATTTGTTTTACATATTTATACTCTCCTATGTTGGGTGCATAGATATTTATAATGGTTATATACTCTTGTTGGACTGATCCCTTTATGACTATGTAATGTCCTTTGTCTCTTGTTACTTTCTTTATTTTGAAATCAGTTTTGTCTAAGTACTGCTATTCCTAGATATTTCTCCCTAATATTTCCATGTAATATCTTTTTCGATCAGTTCACTTTGAGTCTGTGTATGCTTTTGGGTCTGAAATGAGTCTCTTGTAGGCAGCATAAAGATGGTTCTTGTTTCCTTATCCATTATGGCACTCTGTCTATTGATTGGTGCAGTCTATTTACATTTTTTTTGGTATCATTAATGTACAATCACTTGAGCAACATTATGGTTACTAGACCCCCTATTTTCAAGTCCCCCCCACATACCCCATTACAGTCACTGTCCATCAGTGTAGTAAGATGCTATAGAATCATTACTTGTCTTCTCTGTAAATACTGCCTTTCCCGTGTCCTTCCACTGCTACATTATGTGTGGCAATCATAATGCCCCTTATCCCTCCCTTGCTACCCATCCTCCCCAGTCCCTTTCCCTTTGGTAACTGTTAGTCCATTCTTGGGTTCTGTGAGTCTGCTGCTGTTTTGTTCCTTTAGTTTTTTTCTTTGGTCTTATACTCCACATATGAGTGAAATCATTTGATACTTGTCCTTTTCTGCCTGGCTTATTTCACTGAGCATAATACTCTCTAGCTCCATCCATGTTGTTGTAAATGGTAGGATTTGTTTTCTTCTTATGGCTGAATAATATTCCATTGTGTATATGTACCACCTCTTCTTTATCCATTCATCTCCTGATGGACACTTAGGTTGCTTCCATTTCTTGGTTATTGTAAATAGTGCTGCAATAAACACAGGGGTGCATATGTCCTTTTGAAACTAGGATCCTGCATTCTTAGGGTAAATTCTTGGAGTGGATTTCCTGGGTCAAATGGTATTTCTATTTTGAGTTTTTTGAGGAACCTCCATACTGCTTTCCACAATGGTTGAACTAATTTACATACCCACCAGCAGTGTAGGAGGGTCCCTCTTTCTCCACATCCTTGCCAACATTTGTTGTTGTTTGTCTTTTGGATGTTGGCCATCCTAACTGGTGTGAGGTGATATCTCATTGTGGTTTTAATTTGCATTTCTCTGACGATTAGCGATGTGGAGCATTTTTCATGTGCCGTTGGCCATCTAAATTTCTTTGGAGAAGTTTCTGTTCAGCTCCTGTGCCCATTTTTTAATTGGATTATTTGCTTTTTGTTTCTTGAGGTGAGTGAACTCTTTATGTAATTTGGATGTCAACCCCTTATCAGATATGCCATTTATGAATATATTCTCCCATACTGAAGGATGTCTTTTTGTTCTGTTGATGGTGTCTTTTGCTGTACAGAAGCTTTTTAGTTTGATATAGTCCCACTTGTTCATTTTTGCTTTTGTTTCCCTCTCCCAGGGAGATATTATTCATGAAGAAGTTGCTCATATTTATGTCCAAGAGATTTTTGCCCGTGTTTTTTTCTAAGAGTTTTATGGTTTCATGACTTACATTCAGGTCTTTGTTCCATCTTTAGTTTACTTTTGTATATGGGGTTAGATAATAATCCAGTTTCATTCTCTTACATGTAGCTGTCCACTTTAGCCAACAGCAGCTGTTGAAGAGGCTGTCATTTCCCCATTGTATATTCATGGCTTCTTTATCGTATATTAATTGACCATATATGCTTGGGTTTATATCTGGGCTCTCTATTCGGTTCCACTGGTCTGTGGGTCTGTTCTTGTGCCAGTACCAAATTGTCTTGATTACTGTGGCTTTGTTGTAGAGCTTGAAGTCAGGGAGCATAATTCCCCCTGCTTTATTCTTCCTTCTCATGAAAGCTTTGGCTATTTGGGGTCTTTTGTCATTCCATGTGAATTTTAGAACTATTTGCTCTAGTTCATTGAAGAATGCTCTTGGTATTTTGATAGGTATTGCATTGAATCTGTAGATTGCTTTAGTCAGGATGGCCATATTGACAATATTAATTCTTCCTAGCCAAGAGCTTGGGATGAATTTCCATTTATTAGTGTTCTCTTTAATTTCTCTTAAGAGTGTTTTGTAGTTTTCAGGGTATAGTTCTTTCACTTCCTTGGTTAGGTTTATTCCTAGGTATTTTATTCTTTTTGATGCAACTGTGAATGGAACTGTTTTCCTGATTTCTTTTTCTGCTAGTTCACCGTTAATATATAGGAATGCAACAGATTTCTGTGTATTAATTTTGCATCCCGCAACTTTGCTGAATTTAGATATTAGATCTAGTAGTTTTGGAGTGGATTCTTTAGGGTTTTTTTAATATACAATATCATGTCATCTGCAAACACGGACAGTTTGACTTCTTCCTTGCCTATCTGGATGCCTAGTATATCTTTGTTTTGTCTGATTGCCGTGTCTAGGACCTCCAGTACTATGTTGAATAACAGTGGAGAGAGTGGGCATCCCTGTCTTGTTCCCAATCTTAGATGAAAAGCTTTCAGCTTCTCGCTGTTAAGTATGATATTAGGTGTGGGTTTGTCATATATGGCCTTTATGATGTTGAGGTACTTGCCGTCTATACCCATTTTGTTGAGAGTTTTTATCATTAATGGATGTTGCATTTTGTCGAATGCTTTTTCAGCATCTTTGGAGATGATCATGTGTTTTTTGTCCTTTTTTTTTGTTGATGTGGTGGATGATGTTGATTGGTTTTCGAATGTTGTAACATCCTTGAATCCCTGGGATGAATCCCACTTGATCATGATGGATGATCTTTTTGATGTATTTTTGAATTGGGTTAGCTAATGTACTGAGTATTTTTGCATCTATGTTCATCAGGGATATTGGTCTGTACTTTTCTTTTTTGTGGTGTCTTTGCCTGGTTTTGGTATTACAGTGATGTTGACCTCGTAGAATGAGTTTGGGAGTGTTTGCTCTTCTACTTTTCAGAAAACTTTAAGGATGATGGGTATTAGGTCTTCAGTAAATGTTTGATAAAATTCAGCAGTGAAACCCTCTGGTCCAGGAGTTTTGTTCTTAGGTAGTTTTTTGATTACGAATTTAATTTTGTTGCTGGTAATTGGTCTGTTTAGATTTTCTGTTTCTTTTTGGGTCAGCCTTGGAAGGTTGTATTTTTCTAGAAAGTTGTCCATTTCTTCTACGTTATCCACTTTGTGGCCATATAATTTTTCATAGCATTCTCTCATAATTCTTTGTATTTCTGTGGTATCCATAATGATTTTTCCTTTATTATTTCTGATTCTGTTTATGTGTGTAGGCTCTCTTTTTTTCTTGATAAGTCTAGCTAGGGGTTTATCTATTTTGTTCATTTTCTCCTAGAACCAACGTCTGCTTTCTTTGATTCTTTTTGTTGTTTTATTCTTCTCAATTTTATTTATTTCTGATTTAATCTTTATTATGTCCCTCCTTCTACTGACTTTGGGCCTCATTTGTTCTTCTTTTCTATTTTCATTAATTGTGAGTTTAGACTGTTCATTTGGGATTGTTCTTCTTTTCCTGAAGTAGGCCTGTACTGCAATAAATTTCCCTCTTAGCATGGCCTTTGCTGCATCCCACATATTTTGTGGTGTTGAATTATTGTTGTCATTTGTCCCCATATATTGCTTGATCTCTGTTTTTATTTGGTCATTGATCCATTGATTATTTAGGAGCATGTTATTAAGCCTCCATGTGTTTGTGCGCTTTTTCATTTTCTTTGAGTAATTTATTTCTAGTTTCATACCTTTGTGATCTGCGAAGCTGGTTGGTATAATTTCAATCTTTTTTTAATTTACTGAGGTTCTTTTTGTGGCCTAGTTTATCATCTATTCTTGAAATTGTTCCATGTGCAGTTGAGAAGAATGTGTATCCTGTTGCTTTTGGATGTAGTGTTCTGTAGATGTTCATTATGTCCATCTGTTTTAATATGTTGTTCAGTGCCTCTATCTCTTTATTTATTTTCTCTGTGGTTGATCTGTCCTTTGGAGTGAGTGGTGTGTTGAAGTCTCCTAAAATGAATGCATTGCATTCTATTTCCCCTTTAATTCTGTTAGTATTTGTTTCACATATGTAGGTGATACTGTGTTGAGTGCATAGATATTTATAATAATTATATCCTCATGATGGACTGACTCTTTTATCATTATGTAATGTCTTTCTTTGTCTTTTGTGACTTTCTTTGTTTTGAAGTCTATTTTGTCTGATACAAGCATTGCAACTCCTGCTTTTTTCTCCCTATTAGTTGCATGAAATATCTTTTCCATCCCTTTACTTTCAGTCTGTGTATGTCTTTGGGTTTGAAGTGAGTCTCTTGTAGGCAGCATATAGATGGGTTTTGTATTTTTACCCATTCAGTAACTCTATATCTTTTGATTGGTGCATTCAGATCATTTACATTTAGGGTGATTATCAATAGGTATGTAGTTATTTTCATTGCAGACTTTAGATTCTTGGTTACCAAAGGTTCATGGGTAATTCCCTTACTATCTAACAGTCTAATTTAACTCAATTTATATGTTATTACAAACACAACCTAAAAGTTCTTTTTTCTTCCTTTCTTTTCTTCCTCTTCCATTCTTTGTGTTATGAATCATATTCTGTACTCTTTGTCTATCCCTTGGGTGACATCTATTTAGCCTTAGGAATACTTCCATCTATAGGAGTCCCTCCAAATTTCCCTGTAGAGGTGGTTTGTGGGAGGTAAATTCTCTCAGCTTTTGCTTATCTGGAAATTGTTTAATCCCTCCTTCAAATTTAAATGGTAATCTTGTCAGGTAGAATATTCTTGGTTCAAGGCCCTTCTGCTTCATTGCATTAAATACATCATGCCACTCCCTTCTGGCCTGTAAGGTTTCTGTTGAGAAGTCTGATGATAGCCTGATGGGTTTTCCTTTGTATGTGATTTTTTTCTCTCTCTAGCTGCTTTTAAAAGTCTGTCTTTATACTTGATCTTTGCCAGTTTAATTATTATATGTCTTGATGTTGTCTTCCTTGGGTCGTTTGTGTTGGGAGATCTGTGCACCTCCATGATTTGAGAAACTATCTCCTTCCCCAGATTGGGGAAGTTTTCAGCAATTACCTCTTCTTCTTCTGGTACCCCTATAGTGTGAATATTGTTCTGTTTGGATTGATCACACAGTTTTCTCAATATTCTTTCATTCTTAGAGATTCTTTCTTCTCTCTGTGCCTCAGCTTCTTTGTATTCCTCTTCTCTAATTTCTATTCCATTTACCGTCTCTTCTACTACATCTCATTTGCTTTTGATTCCCTCCATTGTATGTTTAATTTCAGATATGGAATTTCTTAACAGTTGAATCTCCAACTTAAATTTGTTCCTGAGTTCTTGAATATTTTTCTGTACCTCCATAAGCACGTTTATAATTTTTATTTTGAACTCTCGTTCAGGAAGATTGGTGAGTTCAGTTTCATTTGGCCCTTTTTCTGGTGTTTGTGAGATTTTGGTGTGAACCATGTTGTTTTGACATTTCATATTTCTGTGTGGTGCCCACTAGTGCACAGAAACTACAGTCTCTGGAGCTGCCTACCCCCTAGAGTGAGGTTGGGGATCATAGGGGAGTGGAGCTGGTGCCTGGGGGGAGGAAAGATCTGTTTCCTGATTCCTATCTATGGTTCCTGTCTTCAGTGTCAGAGCCAGTGGGCCAAGCACACATGTGTAAACCTCTCTGCTTTGCATCTCTAGCTGTTTTTGGCATGGCCTCCCTCTGGCTGGCCTGATGCCAGCACAGTGACTGCCAGTTTGAGGACTGGTTCTGGCAGGCTGGGAGGAAGGTGCAGGAGGCTGAGTGTAACTGTGGGGTCCTTGGAGCTGAGTAGGCAGCCAGGGGGATGGAGCACCTGAAGCTCCTCAAAGTTCCCAACCAGCTGGCAGAGTGTGCCCAGACCACCTTGTCCAGCTCTCCCTTCTCCCATGCAGCAAGGTCTGTGCAAACCCTGCCCCTTCAGCAGCCCTCTCCCTGCTAGGAAGCCTCTCAGACCACCTGCCCCTCCTCTGACACAGAGCAGCTGGATGTGGATCCCCCTCTCCACAAACAGCCAGAATGTCAGTCTCCCAAGCACTCCGCCTGTCCGGGCTCCCCAACGGCCAGAGCACCACACAATATAGGCTTCCGCTCACAAAGCTGATCTCCAGGGCTAGGCACTCAGCATTCTTAAGCTTCCACCCCCCCCTGCTCCGTTTCTCTTCCTCCCGCTGTTGAGGTGCGGTGGGGGAAGGGCCTGGGTCCCGCTGGATTAAGCCTTTCCTACATTACCCTGTTTCATGAGGGCTGCTCTGTTTGTGAGGTCTGTATGGAGACTGGTTCAGCCTTCTTTCTTGTTGCTGTTTTAGGGTTAGTTGTATTAATTAACTATATTTTTGTACTATTTGTGGTTTTGGGAGGAGTTCTTCATGTTATCTCTCATGCCTCCATCCTGAATCTTCTGTTTTCTGTTTTTTATATCACCTCTCTTTTCCTTTCTTTCTCCCTTGTAGTCTTCTCTTGTTACTGATGGCTTTCTTTAGTGTTGTAATTGGATTTCTCTCTCTTTTTAAAATGTATGTTTTTTGTGTGTGTTTATTACAAGCTTCAGTTTTGTGGTTACCAAAGGTTCAAAGATAGCTTCTTTACTATATAATGGTCTATCTTAAATTGCTGATTACTCTATTACAAACACAATCTAAAGGTACTTTTTTTCCTTCTTCTTCCTCCTCTACATTTTTAATATTAAATGTTATACTCTGAACTTTTTGTGTATCCCTTGACTGATTTTGTGCATAGTTGATTTTGCTTCTTTTGTTTTGTTTGTATTTCATACTTCCTCGGTAATTAGTTGATCTACTACCTTTACTGTGGATTTATTTTCACTGGTGAAAGCTGTTTAGCTTTAGGGTCACTTCCATCTACAGAAATCTCTTAGGATATCATGTAAGACTGGCTCAGTGGTGGCAAATTCCTTCAACTTTTGTTTATCTGGAAATTGTTTAATCCCTGCTTCAAATTTAAATGATAATCTCACCAGGTAAAGGATTCTTGATTAGAAGTCCTTCTGTTTCAGCACATTAAATATATCATGCTTCTCCTTTCTGGCCTGAAGTGTTTCTGTTGAGAAGTCTGCTGATAGCCTGATGGGGTTTCTCTTATAAGTAATCTTTTTTTCTCTCTCTGGCTGCTTTCAATACTCTCTCCTTATCCTTGATCTTTGCCATTTTAATTATTATATGTCTTGGTGTTGTCTTGCTGCAGTTCCTTTTGTTAGGGGATCTCTGTGCTTCTATGACCTAAGTGTCTATTTCCTTTCCCAGATTTGGGAAGTTTTCAACAATTACTTCCTTAAAGAAACTTTCTATCCCTTTGTTTTTCTCTTCTCCTTCCACTACCCCTATTATACGACTATTGTTTTGTTTGGATTGGTCACATAGCTCTCTTATCATTCTTTCATTCCTAGAGATCCTTTTTTCTCTCCGTTACTCAGTTACTTTGTTTTCCTGCTGTCTATTTTTTATTTCATTTACCTTCTCCTCTACATGATCTAATCCATTTTGAAATCCTTCCATTGTATGTTTCATTTCAGATGCTGTATTCTTCAGCTCTGAGTGGCTCTTTATCAGATTTTTTTATCTCTTTTTTGAAGTCCTCCCTGAGATCTTGAATATTTTTCTGTATATCTGTGAGCTTGTTTATGACTTGTATTTCAGAATACTTATCAAGAAGGTTGGTGATCTGTTTCATTTAGCCCTCTTTCTGGGGTTCTGTCCTGTAGTTTTGATTGGATCAAATTCCTCTGTCTCATCATTCTGTCAGGGATTCTGTGTTTCTTCCTTTGTATTGCTTGTCTCTGTTATGCTTTCTGGTCTAAAGAGTAATAGCTTAATGAAAAATGTGTGCTATGGTGCCCAGAAGCTCAAGATTCTTTACTTTCTAGTGCCTATTTCTACTTTGGGAGGCCCCAGCTATGAGCATACTATGGATGGGGAGCCTTTCTGCCTGGCTTCTGTCTGGTCTAAATCTGGGTGGGCAGTTTGTTTGGGCCACTGCCTTTATGATCAGCTCAGAAATCTCTGTTGAGCTCCCTGTGGGCAGGGCTTCCCTCTGCCTGGCCTGCAGCAATGGTGGGGCTGCAGCGTAAAAGTGATGGGCGGACCGATGTGCCCCAGCCAGATGCACAGCACCAGGTTTGGACACCCACAGGGAGGAACGAGCTCTTGGGGCTGGTTCTTTTAGATACCTCTGGCTGGCTGAAATGGAGCCAGTAAATCTGGGAGAGTCCCCCTCTACCTGCCAGGCAGCAAAGTCTGATGCTGCCACTGGGCCAAGTGGATTGGCTCCCAGCAGCACATAGGGAGGTGCCTCAGGGCTCTGTTGCCAGCAAGGGGGTGGAGCATCTGGAGCTTCTGAGAGTTCCTGATCTGTTGGGCCGAGGAAGAGCTGGTGAGATATTCTCCATCTGCCCTTTCTCCTGAGGAGAAAGCTCCATCCAACCCTCATCACCTCTGGTACCCCTCTCACTACTGGCAAGTCTTTCAAACTGCCGCCCTCTGCTTTGAGCCTCAGGACTGGTGGAGCGTGCCTGCCCTCCACCCTGGCTGGATTCTCAGCCTCCCAGAGCACTCTGCCTTCCCCTGGTGTCCAGCCCTGATAATCACTAGAACCCAATGTAATGTGGGCTTGTGCTCCCAGAGCAGATTTCCGGAGCCAGGTGTGCAGTGCTTCTAAGCGCCTACCCCCTACCTGCTCTGTTTCTTTCTCCCACCTGTAGGCTGGTGTTGGGGGAAGGCTTGGGTCCTGCTCTGTCTTGGCTTTGCTGCCTCACCATTTTCTGTGTGGTCCTCTCTTCTTCCTCAGATGTAGGGGGCCTGTTCTTCAGTCTTCAGGTTGTTTCAGGTCTAGTTGTATTTGCTATATTTTCCTCATTTATGTGTTTTTGGGAGGAGGTTTCCATCTTGCCTTCCTAGTCTGCCATCTTTATTCCAGTAATCAATGATCTATCAATTTTATTTCTTCTAAAAACTAGCTCTCTTTATTTTATTGATCTTCTCTATTTTTTAAGTCTCAATTTCATTCATTTCTGCTCTGATTTTTATTATTTCCTTGCTGATACTAACTGGTCTTAGTTTCTTTCCTTATTATTTTAGGTGTAAGCTTGGATTCCTTGAAATTTTTCTTTTTTTCTTGAAGTAGGCCTCTGTTGCTATAAACTTCCCTCTTAGAACTTCTTTTCCTGCACTCCAAAGATTTTGAACCATTATATTTCTATTTCATCTGTCTCCATGGTTTAAAAAAATTTATTCATTGACTCATTGGTTGTTTAGTAGCATGCTGCTTAGCCTCCATGTGTTTGTGTTTTTCTCCATTTTTTTCTTGTAATTGATTTTTAGTTTCATGTCATTGTGGTGAGAGAAGATGCTTGATATAATTTCATTTATCTTAAATTTATTGAGACTTGTTTTGTGGCCTAACCTTGATCTATCCTGGAAAATGTTACATGTGTAGTTGAAAAGACTGTGTATTCTGCTGCTTCTTTATACATCTGTAAAATCCATCTGGTCTAATGTGTCATTCAAATCCACTTCCTTGTTGGTTTTCTGTTTGAATGATCTATCCATTGATGCAAGTGGGCTGTTTAAGTCTCCTATTATTGTACTACTGTCATTTTCTCCCTTTATGTCTGTTCATATTTGCTTTATGCATTTAGAAGTTCCTCTTTTGAGTGATGAATATTTACCATTTATTATATCCTCTTCTTGGATTGATCCCTTTGAAATTATGTAATGCCCTTGCTTTTAAGTCTTCATTTTAACAGTCTTTTAAATAGTCTTTGTTTTACAGTTGGTTATGTCTAGCATAAAGATTCCTACCCAGCCTTTTTTCCTTTCCATTTGTGTAGAATACTTTCCCAAACCCTTCACTGTCAGTCTGTATGTGTCTTTAGGTCTGAAATGAATCTCTTGTAGGCAGCATATAGGTGGGTCTTGTTTTTTATTTTTTCAGTCACCCAGTGTGCCTTGACTGGAGCATTTAGTCTATTTATATTTAAAGTAATTATTGATAGGTATATACTATTGAGATTGTGTTAACTGTTTTCTGGTTCTTTTTGTAGTTTTCCTCTGTTCTTTTAGTCTTCTCATGCTCTTTCCATTGCAATTTGATGAGTTTCTTTAGTGTATATTTTGATTCATTTCTCTTTATATTTTGAGTAGTTATTATAGGTTTTTGGTTTGCATTTACCGTGAAGTTCATATGTAACATCCCAAATATAATAAAACAGCCTATATTAACTTTATAATCATTTAAGTTCAAACACATTCTAAAAGCACTACGTTTTTACTCTCTCCCTTCCCTTTTTTGCTTATAACATAATATTTCATATCTTTCTATTTTGTGTATCTCTTAAGCAGTATTTGTAGATATAACTTTACTAATTTTCTTTTAACCTTCATATTTGCTTTATGAGTGATTAATCTACTACCTTTACTATATGTTTGCTTTTACTAATGAAATTTTTCCTTTCATAATTTTCTTCTATTAATGGCCTTTCTGCTTGAATAAATTCTTTTACCATTTCTTGTACGGCTGTTTTAGTGGTGATAAATTTCTTTAATTCTTATTTGGGGAACTTTTTTATCTCTCTTCCAGTCTAAATGACAACAATGCTAACATCGAGTATTTTTAGTTGTAGGTATTTTTTTTTCCCCTTTAAGCATTTTGAATCATGCCACTCCATTCTAGCCTGTGAAATTTCTGTTGAAAAGTCAACTGATAACCTTATGGCTATTGGTAAGTACCTATTTGCTCTTCTTTTACTGCTTTTAAGATTCTCTTTATTTTTAATTTTTGCCACTTTGATTATGTGGCTTAGTGTGGACCTCCTTGAGTTCATCTTATTTACAGCTCTGTTTTGTGGACCTAGGTCTGTTTCCTTCCCGAGGTTAGGCAAGTTTTCAGCTATTATTTCCTCAAATAAGTTTCCTTCCCAACCCCTTCCCTTCTCTTTCTGGGACCACCATAATGTTAATATCAGTATACTTGATGTTGCCCTACAGGTACCTTAACCTATCCCCATTTAAAAAAATTCTACTTCCTTTTTGCTATTTGGCTTGGGTGCTTTCCTCTTCCTTGTCTTCCAGATCATGGACCTGTTTTTCTGCATCCTCCAATCTGCTGTTCATTTCCTCTAGTGAATTTTTTCATTTCAATTAAAACTGTACTCAACTTTGATTGGTTCTTTATATCTCCTATCTCTTTGTTGAAGTTCTCAATGAATTCATCCATTCTTTTCTCAAGTCCAGTGAGCATGTTTATGCCCATCACTTTGAGCTCTTTATCAGGTAGATTGTTCATCTCCATTTCATTTAGCTCTTTTTCTGATGTTTTCTTTTTCTTTCACTTTGAACAAATTAATCTGTCTCCTCATTTTGACTTTTTGTGTTTTTTCTATGAATTATGTAGAACAGCTATTTCTTCAAATCTGAAAGGAGTGGCCTTATATAGGAATGTTTCCTGTGCTGACTGCGTGTTTGGCAGCTTTGACTGTCTGGGTGGAACAGGAGCAGGCACAGGCTGGGGTCCTACTCTGGCTAGGAGCCAGAGTGGGCATCGGCCAGGTCATTCCACACAGGGGGCATCCTGGCAGGATGCTTGAGCCAGGCATGGGTCATGGGGCACTCTGCACCTGCTGTACTGCCAGGATGGTTGAAATTGCAGTGAACATAGTCTGGGGGTGTCTTGGGGTGCTTTACACCCTGGTTGTGTGGGTGAGATACCTGGATCTGGAGTGGGCACGTGCCAGGGGTGTTCTGGTGCATGCTGCACCAGGGCTGCCTTGGTGATATGGATGGAAATGGGGTGTGCATGGACAGGGGGCCACCTTGGAGGGACAGCTAGATAGGATGTGGGCTAGTTGTCTGGGGTTTGCTGTGGTAGCCATAGCAGCCCAAATAAAGCATCTGGCCCTCTTGTCTGCACTATCAAGGCCGAGGCAGAATAAAAATAATGGCAGTTACCTGTGCCTTGGACCCTGGAAAGAGTTCCAGTAGGCCCCTCACCATTTGCTCTAGGGTTAGTAAATGGATTTCCTTCACCTATCGTCTAGTTGCCACTTAAACCATTTTTTAATTATTTGCTGAGCCCAGTGTGGATGAATCTACACGTGGACCCCTCAGTGACATCCCTCCCTACTGCAGGTTTTAGTACTTGGTGTGGAGTTCTTGTTATTGCCACCTGTCTGTGGCCTCTATATTTTTTGTTGTGCATAATCTGTCCAGTCAGCTCTCAGTCCTTCTTTAGGAAGACTTGCTCTATACATAGGCATAGATTTGGTGTAGCTGTGGGAGAAGGTGAGTTTCATGTCTTTCTGTGCTGCCATCTTGGGATACCCCTCTCTCCAAGATTTGCCTTTAAATTCCTGGTCAGGCTCCTTTGTTCCAACTGAAATCATAGCTTTAGGAAGCTTCAATGTTGCTAGCAGATTGGAATTGTTTCAGAAATGATGTGTGGGGTAGTACTCCTCTCCTCCCCCCTTAGCTAAGCTGACATCTGAGTTAAATCAAAAAGCTGTAACACCTTGGTAATAGAGATTTTCCATGGAACTGAATCATTGGACATTATTTTGGCTGTTCTGGGGATGGTGTTTCTTACAGAGCTCCAAAAGAGTTCAGTCCTGTCAAATGGCTGCAAGACTTTGTTCTTCAAGGCTATTGCACCAGTGGGGTGTGGAGAGCAGAGGGATGGGAATAGCTAAAATGTCATGCACTCTCACTGTGTAAAGAAGTTTAATAGTTTCTCTTGCATAGATGATTCTGTTTGTCCTTGTTCCGATCATTCCTAGTCACTTCATTGGTAAAGGAGGGCTCCATTAGTTTAAATAATATAAGCCAGCTGAACATCTGACAGAGAACAGATGAAACTAGCAGCAGTTTATTATTCACATACACCCACAGCCTGTGAGAGGAGAACACCACATGCCATGCAAGGTCTACATGGAAGCTGCAGTTGTAAATACGGGTAAACCAGAAGGGGCTGTGGGAGACAGGTTTTATAGTAACAGGAGGTTGAGGTATCCTTACTCATCTTAGGAGGATATGACTTGCTTGTTTGAATAATTTTGCTGGCTGGCAGGGAGATGAAACCAGTTAGATTGAGGGCCAAGTGAAGTGGAGACAGTACAGCTGATAGGGGAACTACCTGGGCCCATCTTCCTGGCGGGCCTGAGTTAGAGGTGTACCTGTTAAGGGCAGAGGAACTCCTAACTAGGCATTTGGGGGCCCAACGGGGCACAAAGATATCAAGGAAGGACCTGGAATTTCAAGCCTTACAATTTAGCTCTGTGGCTTCATTTAATCTCTAGAGTTTCAGAAATTGTTACTTTTAATTATTGTGCATTTTTGTCATTTTTGTGAGAAAGTAAGTGCTTCAAGGAGAGTCTCACTGTGTCATTCCATAAATCAATCTCTAATTTGCCTTGATTTGAATATTATTAGAATTGAGTCATTTCTGCTGGAAGGCTCACCATTAAATGGAATCAGCCATGGGGACTTTAGAAAAGACCTTGATAAAAGTGATCTTTCTCAAAGGACCATCATTCTGTTTGGATTTTTTTCAAATGTGTCAATTCCTTATGTAGACCAGACATGGAGTAGGGATACACAAAACACATGTGGTGCAGAAGCTGGAAGGTATTCTAAAGTGTTAATAAGGATTTTGCCCTTCAGGTGATTTGGTTAAAGTGACAATTATTGTCTTCATATTATCATATATTAGAAATTTCTATGATAAAAATATATCATTTGGATAGTCAGAGGGATAAAAAATAAATCTCTTAATATTTGCCAACAGTTGACAATGATTATTTAATCATGGCATAATGCCATTATCAGCTGTTAATAATTGACTCAGGAATCATTTATTACAGAAAATACAGTTTTAGAGAAGTAACATGATTTTTAGAGTAATCCTTGTGTCTTCATTCACCATTTTATACTACTTCTATGTTTGAATGTTAGTTTCCATGCCTTTAAAAATGGGAATAATCTGGACAGGGTTGACATAAGAATTAAAATAATATATTAAAAATGTAGGCATTTAGTAAACTCTTAGTAAGTGCTTTATGTTATCTGTGCTTGCATAGAAGAAATAAGGAACACTGCAGTAGTACCCAGTAGTGAAATTACTGTGAGAAAATGAAGTAAAGGGAAAGTTATGGGAATTACATACAGAACAGCCTAGTGGAGACCTGGTAGTGGGCACTTGTTTGAAGAGAGAGGCACAAAGGATTTCACAATGTTGCAAAAGCCAAACATTACTAATTTTACTTTTTGAAAATTTACCTGGACCTGGATTATTATCTTTATAGTATAGACTACTGGATTTTTTTTTGTTTTTTTTACCCAAGTTTACTCTAAAGTTACTCTATGCTTTCTACATTTACCTTACACTTATTCTTTCCTGCCTGATTGTTGTAACTGCTTAGGTCTTTGACATTTTTTGAGTATCTTATAAGATACTGAAAAATGTGCTTCTATAATTGTAATAGTTTTATTTCCTTAGGCATTTGTTTTTTCTAAACATTTTATGTATTTTTTTTTTCTAAATAGTCTCAGGAATCCCATTGTGGGTATCAGATGCCATGTGCTTGAAGTTTAATTTTTTTACTTGCCTCTTTTACTTTGGGCATCATAATTCATCTGGGACCTTACCTTTTAGAAAAAAGTTGGTATTTATAATGAAAGATTATTTCTGTATATAAACTTATGCTATGTTTATAGCTGTGTAAAGAATGGGGCTATATGTTTTACATCAACATGTATATATAGATAGGTAATCTTAAGTTCCAAACTATAACATAAAATTCTAGTTTAAACTCTATGTAATCTAATTGCCAGCATCATTTGACTTGATTTCAACTTTTCATTTTACCAGTAAAATATAAAGAGGATAGCAAAGACTTTAAGATTTAACAAATTATTAAATATAACCAGGCTCAGTAATTAAGTAGTTTTTAAAACAATATATATTCCTAAGATGACTATTTCAGAGTTCAAAATTCTTAATATTTTGCTCAGTGAATTAAGCCAGGTGGAAAGAGACAAGTACCAAATGATTTCACTCATATGTGGAGCATAAGAAGAAAGAAAAAACTGAAGGAACACAACAGCAGCAGACTCACAGAACCCAAGAATGGACTAACAGTTACCAAAGGGAAAGGGACTGGGGAAGATGGGTGGGAAGGGAGGGATAAGGGGGAAAAAGGGCTATTACAATTAGCACACATAATGTAGCAGGTATGGGGGTGGGGTAGGGGGATATGGGGAAGGCAGTATAACACAGAGAAGACAAGTAGTGATTCTATAACATCCTTCTATGCTGATGGACAGTGACTGCAATGGGGTATATGGTGGGGACTTGATAATAGGGGGAGTCTAGTAACCATAATGTTGCTCATGTAATTGTATATTAATAATAGCAAAAAAAATCTTAATATTTAATTCTTACATATATCTGTTTAATGTCATGCAAAATTCCTACAATCTTTGACTAATGTGAAATAAGGCTTTCTAAAGCTATTATGTGCTGAAAATACATGGTCAAAGTATGAGAAATCCAGCTGCTTCTATTACCACAGATTTAGAATAAAAGCTCTAAATACATGTATCAAAGAAAAAAAAAAAGAACTGTACTCTGAAGGGCTTTTCCTAGCACGAAAAACTAGTGAATGTTTTGTCATTTCTGCAAAACTGTGAAAACACCAACACAGTTAGTTTACTCATCCTTGATTTCCCCAGATGGCTCAGTTCCCATTAACTCACCAGAGAATGAGATGCAGACCCAGTGCGTTTACATGTCATTTTGACAAGACATAATGTCCGATCTTGTTTGTGTATGCCTTTCCCTTCTACCTCAAGTCTGCTTCACTACTGGTGGTCTGCCCTTGTGCAACACAGATGTTTCTCTCCACTGCATGCTTTATTTTTCAAGTAGCTTGGGAGAGCATATGTTTCCATGTGAGCCTGTTCCTTCCTTCTCCCAACACCTTGTGCTACATAAACAATCTTCATCTGCCCCCTCAGATCTGGGGCACACGAGACTTTCACAGATGTCGATTCCTTTTTCAGCCTGTTTGCCTCTGGTGAACACGGTCTTCAGATAATGTCTCCCTTCCTTCTCTGCTCCAAATGACTCAGAATTCAGATTTTTTTCCTTCTTTCAACTCAGTTTCCTTCTGTGACCCCAGCATGTTTTCATCCCCTTTCTTCTAAGTCTCTTTTGTACTAGCTCTCCAGATGGGATCAAGGATGAGCTCTTCCTGCTTCTCATTTTATTCTCCTTACAATGGTTTGGTTTGCAGGAACAGCAGAAGCAAACGTCACACGTTAAATATTTTACATGCATGGCCACCTGTATTTTTCTTATTTGTTTCTTTGATTTTTTATGTTTTTTCCACGTTCTACTTTCATATTTCATAACTGCCACATTTTTTTCAATTTTGCTAGTTCATTACAAATAAGGAAATCTCAAATATATGTACATAATTATATATCATATACAGTTACATATAAAACAGGGTAACAGCTACTTTAATATCACTTTCTGTTTTCTTTTGTAAAAGAGGAATCTCAGCTTCTCTTTCATGTATTCAACACATATTTGTTGAGTATGTGCTATGTGACAGGAGTTCCTCTGGATAACAGCATTAGGGGAGTAAACAAAATAGAAAAGGTCTCCCCTTTCAAGCAATTTTATATCGTAATGTGAGAGACAGAGGTAATAATCAAGTACACAAAGGATTAAGATAATTAAAAGAAGATGTTGATAGATCTGAAATCTGAATGATAAACAGGAGCCTGGAAGCAAAAATATGGTGATGAGAATTCCTGAGTGGGGGGAGGGAACAAATGCAAAGTCCCTCCAGAAGGACTGACGTTGGCATGATTGAGAAACAGAAGAGAGGTCCTTGTTACTGAAGGATCATAATGAGCCTGGCAGAGAAGGGAAGACACAGTGTTACTGGAGTGGAAGTCCAGGGCCAGATCGCATAGGGCTTCTGCGGGCAGGGTTAGAATATTCAATTGTATTACATATGTCCTAAGAAGCTATGGAGGCTTTAAAGCAGGGACATAACATGATCTGACTTATGTTTTTAAGACATCACTTTGGCCACTGTGATAATTTCTTGTAATGCATTGAAAGGTAAAAGAAAGCAGACAGATGTGGGTTTAAAAATTTTTTTTACATTCTTATTTTTAAAGATTTTTTATTTTAAAAAAGCAGTTTAGGTTCACAATCAAATTGAAAGGAAGATACAGAGATGTCTCTTATTACCACTGCCCACACACATAGATACCTTCCTGTGCTATCAACATCACTAACTAGAGTGGTACATTGTTTACCAAGGATGAACGTACACTGACACATCGTAATCACCCACAGCCTGTAGTTTACCTGAGGATGCATTCTTGGTGTTGTATAGCCTATGGGTTTGGACAAATGTAAAATAACCTGTATCCATCATTAGACTCTCAAAGAGAATATCATTCTTCCCTATAAAGCCTTTGTGTTCTGCCTATTCATCCCCTGTCCCTATGCCCCAGATATCATTGATCTTTTTACTGCCTCCATAGTTTTGCCTTTCCCATAACATAAAGTTGGTATCATATGGTATGTAGGCTTTCAGACTTAGTAATTTGCATTTAGGT